>OY728156.1:1420708929-1421217485 GCA_963277665.1 Viscum album | reverse complement strand
GAGTTCCTCTCTCCATTGTATCGGATCGTGATCCTAGGTTTACTTCTAACTTTTGGAAAGGCCTTCAGAAGTCATTGGGTACTGAATTAAATTTTAGTACAGCTTTTCATCCTCAATCAGATGGGCAGTCAGAACGAACAATCCAGACATTGGAGGATATGCTACGAGCTTGTTATATGGATTATCAGGGAAGTTGGGACCAACATCTTTCTTTGGTTGAGTTTTCTTATAATAACAGTTTTCATTCCAGTATACAGATGGCACCATTTCAGGTATTATATGGGAAGCGGTGTCGAACTCCAGCTTTCTGGGATGAAGTGGGTGAAAGGAAGTTGATGGGACCAGAATTGGTAGAAGAGATGGTAGAAAAAGTTCAGCTGATTCAGAAATACATGAGAACAGCTCAGAGCAGGCAGAAGAGTTATGCGGATAACCGGAGGAAGGATCTATCTTTCGAGGTAGGTGATCATGTTTTTCTCAAGGTTTCTCCTTGGAAAAGTGTGATGAGATTTGGTAAGAAAGGAAAGTTGAGTCCAAGGTTCATTGGACCATACGAAATTCTGGAAAGAGTTGGATCAGTTGCATACCGAGTGGCTTTACCTCCGAGTTTATCTCAGGTACACAATGTTTTTCATGTTTCGATGTTGAGAAAGTATATGTCAGATCCATCTCATGTTTTGAGCCCAGAGGTAGTTCAGCTGGAAGAGAACCTATCTTATGAGGAACAACCGGTCCAGATTCTTGACCACAGGGAGAAAGTGTTACGGAATAAGGTGATTCATCAGGTAAAGGTTTTGTGGAAAACTCATGTGATTTAAGAGGCAACGTGGGAATCTGAAAATGCTATGAGGGATAAATACCCCCACTTATTTTGATAAGTGAATAAAATTGCGAGGACGCAATTCCCAAAAGGGGGGAAGGATGTAACATCCCAGGTAAATAAAGAATAAATAATTTTCATATTTATTAATATTTACGAATTAAATATTAATTTTAATTAAAAGGGGTTTCTACGTTTGATAGCGTACTCGGTACGCAACGATGAGTTTCTTTGAAAACTTACGTTGCACACAAGTAATAAAATAATATTATTTTAAATGTTAGTTAACGAGTAGCCATTGTACTGGCGAGAATGGATTGAAATAACTAAAATATGATTATATATGTTTTTAAATGTTTTTACATTTACCCAATAAAAGATAAAGGCTTAAAATACGGAAAGAGTTCAATTTTAGGCATTTATACCCTAATTTTCACGAAAGGTCCACTTATCACCTTTTGACGGAGAACCGTCATTAAATATAGTTTTGATCGATCTTATAAATTCTATTGGATCAAATATAACTCTTCTTTAGAATCGGGACATCAAAATTTACTTTGTGTAAATTTTTGGTACCTTTCTGATAAAGTTCTTTTTTTTAATGAATAGTGTAAAATGTTGTATTTTAATTCAAAACCTCTTTTTAATCTAAATTATCTATATGATTAGATTATCTTTTGAATTTGTTTTGAAGTGAAATTAGAATATATTTTTACCAGTTAATCCAATGGTGGTCATTGGAATCAATTTCACTTTGAAATTGGACTTAAACTGGTGTCAATCTTTTGATACTTATTGTTTCACAAAAACACGCTATTTGTCATGACAGTGGGAATTAATTATTAAATTAATTAATTTGACTTACATGTTTTGAATTTTGTAAAATGGACTTCATTTTTGAATTCGGAATATCAAATATAGCTTAGGGTGAATTTTTGGTAATTTTCTGAAAAACTTCAATTTTTGATGAATAGTGAAACCACTAAGTGGTAATCAAGCAAACTGATTTTTCAGTTAAATGAAAGTTTACCACTAATGTGTATTGAATTTTGAAAATCCGACATACATGGTTGTAATTAAGAAGTAAAATGTGGTTCAATGAGATTAAAATAATTTTTTGGTGAATAGTAATTTTTTTCATTAATCGCGATTAGAGGTAATTAGTGTAGTTTAAGGTAAAAATGGTATTATAAGAATGTGAAAACACCATGACACTTGTCCTAAACCTATTGGGTGAGTCATGGCCGACCAAGACAAGCCATGGTCCAACTTGGGGACCCCATGGAGCCACTTTAGTTGGAAAATGACATTAATATATTTTTATTTAATGTTAAAGTGAAAATGACACTAACATAAATTGTTTTACTAAAATAATTTTTGAGTGCGGTTATACAAGTCCAAATTTTGATTATAAATAGTCATTGGAAAGCTAAAAATATTTCCTACATCATAGTATTTTTTTTATAATTTTTAGACATTAAATAAATTAAATTATATATGACATAATAATGATGCAGCGATGACATCATTATTTGACGATTTAAATAAAATGGAAAGATAATGAAAAATCTAAAACCTACACATGGCCAAAACCAATTGGATGAGTGGATTCCCTTTGGGCAGAATCCTTTCAAAGGATGCCTTTAGGCTCAAATCAAAAGGGAGTTACACTTTTAAAGGTAATTCATTCTCTCTTGTTCATTTGTTTTATTTTGCTTCTCCAACCCTCTAAACTCTTTTTATTTACTTCTTTTGTAACAACACCAGTATCTTCAATATACTAGGATGTTGTTATAATATTTATTTGAGCTACACTCTCACACAACTACATCAAATGGTTAAATAACATACGGTTTCCATGGATGGCGAAATTCTGCCTCCCGAAATGATGATTGTTCAATACTCATTTAACACCTTCAAGGGTGGCCATTATGATGTCACTATTTTTATATATGATATATAATATGTTTATGTTTTCTTTAAGCTTCTGTATTTTTCATTTTTGGCATACCTTTATGGTTTCCATTATGGGTAAACGCGATATCTTCATTTAAGGAAGTGCGGACTACCGCCCCCTAAAAGTGATGTGATCCGTTAATGTCATATGTGGGACGTGTAAAGGATGGATTTAAAGTTATTATATATGATGTTATAATGGAATTATAATATACCTCTATATCATTATTATTTCCTTCCATTAAAGTATGAGATAGAAATGAAAGTAGCGTTCATGCGTACGTACGGCTTACCGTCTCCATGAACGGTGCATTTCATTTCTTATCCCCAAATGTAATGTACTATTAAAATTACATGTATATAATGTATATATATAATTAATGATATATCTAAATGATGAATATAATTCTGGAATTAAAATATACATACCTCTCATTTAGTTTTAATTCCACTAATATGACAAAGAAATGAAAGTAGCGTTCATGCGTACGTACGGCTTACCGTCTCCATGAACGGTGCATTTCATTTCTTACCTCTAAATGATTATGTAATATTATAAATACATGTATATGCTGGATATATATGATATAAATGATATCCAAATCAGGAATTTCATTTTGGATATAAATAACTTTTGACCACACGAACAACATGTAATTGTAAGAAGTCAACTTTCGACTTAAGAACCAAATATTGACAAAATAAACATTATTAACTTAAATGGTTACATAATGTTTATAACATGGCAATAAGTGATATAAGAGGAATAATGAACTTTAAAAAGGTTCTTAATCAAGTATAAATTAACTCAAGTTTATTATTCAGGACGTTAAAGAACGATCGATTCAAGTCGGACCCGAGGTAAGGGACTTCGTCTCAATATCCTTTCATTGAGGCATATTTCGTTTTATACACAACTTTCTTTTATACGGTGTATATACTCCTTTGACTTTTACTTTTATACAAAAGGAATCTTTTTCTACGAAGCGTTTTACTAAACGACAAAAAGGAATGTTTATTTTTAACGTACGCGGTGACAACGACCTTTTTCCGCCGCCGCGAGTATTATTTGATCTTTGGCTTTCTCAACAAGCCGTAATGTTTTTAGAATAAAATAAATACCATATACTCTTTTATGTATTTTGGTATTGAAAATGATTTTTAAAAAGTATTCTATTATATCAATATATTTATGATATATTGTGATTGAAATGTGGAAATGTTATCATTCCTTTATATTGGTTTTATGTTTTATGATTTTATACTGGTACTTGGACATTTTAACGGGTGGTTACGTTATAAACCATATGACGGGTGGTGCCGTGAATACCAGGACGGGTGGTTACGTTATAACCTCCAATGCATTGGGTATGGAAGTCGGCCGTATGGCTATTCCATTAAGTATGTATGGAAGTCGGCCGTATGGCTATTCCATTAAGTATGTATGGAAATTGGCCGTATGGCTATTCCATTAAGTGATATGTGTGGAATTCAACCGTATGGTTATTCCACTTAAGTATGTTTATGTCCCAAGTTACCTTTATATATTCTATGTGTTATTTATATGGGTTTTATGGTAATCTTTTGGTTACAAAAAGGTAAGTAATGATACTTTATTCAGTGAAGAGTTTTTTACAACTTCATGAAGGTGAAGGTATTACTTTGATAGAGTATACATGGTTTACTTGATTTTGAAAAACTAACAGTTTTCATTCTTTGTGTATCCCTTACTGATCTTTTTATGCTCACCCCAAGTTTTTTTGAAATGTTTTTCACAGGACTTAATGTGGAATAAGGTCAAGGATGGGATCAAGGGAATTTCATGCTATCTAAAACATGGAATCTAGACATCTTTCTTTTTAAGAGTTTTTATTTTATGGAGACTTAGTAGAAGTGTCTACTTTGTAATCTTTTAAGATGTAATAGTTATGTTCTAATTCTCTAAAACTCTAAACCTGAAAAGATCCTCAATGTGAATTATTCATTTAATTCAATATTAAGTAAGGTTTAAGGCTGGGGCCTTATATCATAACCCATCATAAGCATCTGCATCAAATGGAGCCTTCAAGTTTCTGTCAAATGAAGGTTATATAATTATTAAAAATTATTTAAAGATCAAAAATTTATTTATAGGAAAGTAATTGGTTATCAATTCTAGTTTAATCATTCTTTAATTTGAATTTTAAGAAGTACTTATTATTATTCATTCCTCATAAAAATAATCAATTTGATAAATTTTATGAATGAAATTATTTTGAAGAAATCATATGGAGGTGTTGAGGAGGCTATTTGGATATCAAAAGAGTACAAACTGCGTATATTGGAGGTATAAGATGTTTAATAGTGTTAAATAAACATAGAATTAATTCAAAATCAATTCATTTTGTGTGAATTTATGACACAAGGTTAATTTAATTACACATCATGTGTTGATCGGGCTATCGTGATACACAGTCTGTTGGAGTACACAATGTGTAACATCCGTACACAACATGTAGTCCACTAGTCATAAAAAGTCCTTGTGTCTTCTTACACGATGAAACCAACTGGTGACTACGTAACTTAGAGAACACACAACTCCAACCTAATTTAAAAAAAATGTAATCCAACTTTTTCAATGGCATGGTTACACACAGAGTACCCAGACATCTTCCACGGGTAGATTTTGAGAAAAATTACGTGCCATGTATATCAAATATACATTCCATGTACTATAACCAAATTACCCTAAATTAATATTAATTTATTATACTACACAAACCATATCAATATTTAGTTTTTTGTGTTCATTATTTTGATAAGAAATTCTATCAAATTGGTTTTAATATATATAGAAATGTTTAATTGTTCTGGGTAATTTTTTGATGTACATATCATTTATGAGGCATATTATAGTTATTAATCAATGTACAGTGATGTATAACACATGAAATAAAAATTATGAAATCCATGAAATCATTAAGTTGATTGTACAGATTATTAAAGTATTTGAGAAGTTGTGTATTATACATGTTGTAAGAGTAAACTATATATGTGTATTATTTATGCTAGGTAGATCATATGGGTACTCACCATGTTTCCTCCAAGGCATATTCATTATTATAGGTAGTTAATTTTAAGAAATTTATTTAATTTGGTTAAAATTATTATATAAGGGAACCTCAAGGAAATTCAGATGAGAATTAAGATAAAAAATTAATTAATTATACTTGATAATTAATTGATTTGATAATGGATTATCTTATATATGAATAATTAAAAATTTAATGACAATTTTATTAAATGTGTTATTTGTTTCATGAATATGGATGATCCTGAGCTTATACCAAACCTTTGTATGTGAGTGTTTTATTTTAATTTATTATTAAATTAAATTATTCTCATGTGTTTCATATCTACTCTTATTATGTATGGTCATGTTTGACCATGGTTTCAATTATGTAAACCCCTTCCCCTGACCTTCATTTGAGTAAAATGAATATCTACTTAATGAATCACACATGATAGTGTGTGTTTTTCAATTTTTGAGGAGAGGGAAAACCAATCCCAATGATATGCATAGGTGGAATTGTTCGAAACAAAAAAATGAACCATAAATGCTTTGTGGTATTTAACAACTAGGTCGATGATTATTTTATCATTCGTTAGATAAACCAAAAATTAGTAAAAGATCATTGTTATACCACTGAAATATATTTTATTTCTTTCATCTTGTAATTTTTAATTCATTATTAATGTTTTTTCATGATTACCTAAATTAATGTGTTAAGAGACATGAAATATATAACTAAAATAAATTGTCCCTTGCGTAAATATTATCAATTTCATAGTTAATCACTTATTTAAATAAAATTATTATAAAAAATGTAATAATTATAATAGTTGTAAATTTACACATAAAAGGTAAAATACCTCAATTATATTTACTATGTCAGTATAGCCTTCTAATACATTGGTTAAAATCAAACCATTGTTCAATGGGATTGACTTGCCAATGTTGTGGTGGATTTAATTATCATGGAATTCTAACTTCAATTTTTTGTGATGAATTTACATATTTCACATCAATTCCAAATTAGGACTTGGTGTAACATTGATGAAAGGGTCGAGGGAATCCAATTTACAGATTTCATGATTTTTGAGTCCAATCAAATGATCTTAGAACTATGATTTTATGCAGTTGGAATATGAAATGCATAACTAAAACCCATAGAATTTACTGAACTACAAGATTTTGGGTAATTAGAAGTGGAATATGGATCCTTACCATTAGAATGTCCAAAAAAATAGGTTATTCTGAAGCCAATAGTGAGGGATTTTTGGTTTTGATAAAATATTGGGGGATTAATGAATACAATATTAATTTATTTTCAAATATGTTATCAAATAAAGTAATAAAACTCTTGTCATCTTATTTTAAGATAATATTATAAAAATATATTCAAACATATCATTGTAATCCATACATAAGTAGGATAACCTTCTCACCAAATCAAATTTCCATGAATAGAAAAGGTGATTATGTTTTATCCATTTCCATGAATGGAATTTGTATATTCTTGAAGATACTATTCTAGATGTTCTTGATAGTGAGGGTGGTGATAAAGAGTTTTCTCTTTATGAGGCTACTTTGAATGATGTTATTAATGTTCAATTTTTTCGGATATCATCCATGACCAATGATGCTTTGAAGAAACACAAGGACATGGATTCATATAGAACGATGCCTCACCTTTAGAATCTCTATCAAGAGAAGGAAATGAAGGAGAGATATGAGATCTCCAATTCTTTTTTTAAATCAATTCTTGGAAATGATGCATTATATAGGATCTATATAGTCATTTTTATTAGCTTCATTGAAAACATAATAATTATAAGGATTAAATTAATATATGAGATACACATAGATCTAGTAATTTCCTTACTACCCAAGAAATTATCTAGTTTTATTATTTACTATTACATGTGGAATAATGATATGAGTATTTTATAACATCATTATTTTATTTTCCATGTGGATAAGAACACCGAACATGAAAACCCTACTATCCATATGGTTATTAAAAAAATGAAGAATAAGTAGAAATGGATCAAGACTCATTACAAGTCCATATATCCTAAGGGCCATTATTATAAAAGATAATTATCCAACTATATGGAAACAAAAATGATATAATCTGTTTTTCATGTGGAATGAAATTAAATTTTGAGAGGAACTACACTGAGAAGAAAAGGGATGCTAAAGGTGTATTTATTATTGAGTTTAATATTTCAATATCCACACATTGTGTATTACATATAGATTTTCATTCTCACATATGTATCCAAATGTAAGAACCATGTACATTCCAAATTCTTTCTAATGGAGTGTTGGATTTGAGGTCTACCCATGGTTTGAGGTTGGATGCTCTATCCACTGGTGATTACCACCATTCATTTCCAAAAGGATTGATATTGGTTTTAATGGATAGTTATTATGTACCAATAGCCTCAAAGTATATAATTTTTGTTTCATTCTAAGATGAAGAAGGGTTTATTTTCATGTTTGGGGAAAATGTTTTTTATTTCATAAAGAAATCATATGTTATGATATTGAGAATTTCCCAAATGGTCTTTCTGTTTTAAATTAGAAAAAACCTTGTATTGGAAAGATATAATGAATCATTTTTTATCCAATAATATAAAAACTAGATATGGAATTAATATATTGTTCATGTTGACAAGAAAATATTGGAAAGGCTTTGTAAAGATGGTTATTTAGATTTTTTAAGATAAAACCTCTTGAATTACATCATGCTTGTTTACGAGGAAAAATTTCTAACCCGCTATTAAGTTGTTGGGGTTAAAGGGACATGTAACTTACGATATTGATACACTCAAATGTGTGTAAACTATTTCTAGTATAAGCTAGAGGAGGGTAATATTACTTCATAACTATTACTGATTGCTTGTGTAGACATGGAAATGAATTTTTGTTGGTGTATAAGTCCCAGTCCGTTGTGAAATTAAAATAATTTATGAAGGAAATAGAGAATCTAAATGGAAATAATATAAATTAGTTTTGATTAGATAGAGGCAGTGAGTATCATAAAAAAAAATTATTATCCTCTTAAGGGAGTTTGCGGTTCTATATATTCTCACTCCACATTACACATCATAGTGGAAGGGGTAATGTGATTAGAGTAATTGTACTATTGTAGACATGGTTAGGTTGATGATGAGTCATGTTGATCTTCAATTATCCTTTTAGAGATATGAATTACAAACAATGACATATTCATTAAATTGAGTACCCAATAAAGAGGTAAAAAAATTCCCTTCAAGTTATATAGTTGAAGGAAAATCACTATTTTTCATACATATGTATAGGGTTGTGGGGAATTTTTAATGCCCTTCTCAAGAAACAAAATAACATCCCAAGGCACATAGTGTATCATTATAGTGTATCCAAGAAAAGAAGGATAATACTTATATAAACCCTTAGATAATAATTTGATCATTTACACAAAATACAACATTCTTGAGAGGGTTTACATCCTTTGAAATCATTGTGGGAGCCAGATTCTCTTTGAAGAAGGTGATTCTTAAGATACAGAGGAGTTAGTAAAAGAACTGAATCCAATATTCTCAGTGAAATAAGTGAATCTTGAAACACAATTATTGTGTTAGAGCACTAGAGATGTAAGAGAACCATAATGATATGGTTTTCTAATCACTGAATATGGAGACTCATTATTGGTTGAAACTAATGGATATATATCCAATATATATGTATTAGAGATCTTAGAAACTACAACATGGTATGAATCCATGAATTATGAAATGGATTCCATGTATCAGAACCATGTATGGGTTCTGGTTTATATGTCAGTTGATGTAGAACTTGTAGTGTGAAAATGGTTATTCAAGAGAAAACATCACTTGTAAGGTAATGTAAATACTTATAAATAATGGATAATGGATAAAGGTTTTAAAAAAAATCAAATTATTGACTAAGACAGGACCTTTTCACCAGTTTATATATTTAAATACATCAAAATTTTACATTTTATAGCATCATACAATGAAAATGAAATTTGGAAGATGGGCATCAAAACAACTTTCTTTATTTGGATCCTTTAGGAAGACATATATATGATACAAACTGAAGGGTTAATGTCTTCAAAAGTTTCCAAAAATAATTTAAAGTAGAATATATCCATTTGTGCATTGAATAAAGAATCTAGGTCTGGGAAAATTTGATTCAATGAAGATATAAAATAATTTTGTTTCATTGAGAATGAATCTGATCCAAGTGTTTATAAGAGGTCTAGAGGGAGTTCAGTCATTATCCAAGTAGTATATTTTTGTGACATATTACCTATAATAAATGACATAACAATATTATAGTAAATTATAGATTGGTTAAACAAGTATTTTTCCATAATGGAATTATGTGAAGAAACCTATATTCTATGGATCAAGATCATTTGTGATAGATCCAACAGGCTTCTTTTAATAAGTTAGAGTACATAAATTAACATGATATCAAATATATTTAGTATGTAAGAAATCAAGAGGTGATTGGTTCAAGTGTCACATGGTATACATATTCTAAATAAAATGTGTTATCAACCACAAAAGGGGAAAGAGAGATTTATTAAGTTCTTATACTCTTTAATGATAAGATCAATCATATGTGCAATTTTATTTACTAGACATGATGTTTCATATTCATTGATTATGCTTAGAAGTTACCAAGAAGATCCAGGAGTACAACATTAGTCTTATTTTAATTTTATCTTCATGTATCTGAGAAGAACTAAGGATATGTTCTTGGTGTATAGTCGACATAAGGAGCAACTCATAGGGGGTTATATATATACTAGTTTTCAAACTAATCATAATGAAAAGATGTCATGGTCATGATATGTTTTCTATATAAATGTAGGATCTATGAGCTGGAAGAGATAAAAGCATCCAATTATCAATAATTCTACAATGGTGTCTGAGTATATACCGGCTTCTGATGCATCCAAGGAATCTATATAGATAAAAATAAATTTTCAAGATCTTGATGTGGTATCTATAAGTAACGATCATATCACATTGTATTATTATAATATTGTAGTTTTGGATATTGCAATAGAGCCAAAGTAACACCAACAGTCAAAGAAAGCACTTCGAAAGTGTCGCCTATAGAAGGATTTTTCTCATAGGGTTGAATTTTTAGTAAGTAAAGTTCTCACAAAAATGTGGCAGAACCGATGACTTAAGGAATATCTTAGGAAAAGATTGAGTATAATGTGAGAGTTAGAAAAATTAATATTGTTGGTAGTCAGCTATAGTTCATGTTGGATTCTGATGGACTGTGTACTCTAGAAAAATATTTTGTTTACATTATGATAACCTATATTCATTTATTGAATACTAATAAACTCATTATCACATCATGATCTATATTATATGTTACATATTATGTGATAATGTTTTAAAGCTACCACTCACACTAAATGGTCATAGTAGTTCCCTACCATGATGAGAACGCTGATTTTTTTTGATAGTATTCATATATATATATATATATATATGTATGTTCTATAGTTGGATGAAATCATTTCAGGGACACAAATGATATGGGTTATCATGGGTGGAGACTCATAGTACTTTGAGGCACCTTCTCGTTATTTACACCCTTGGTAATATCCATTATAGGATATTACGAGAACGAGATCCTCTATTATAAAATCCAAATTTCTATGTATCCCTGTATGTTCCTAACATTGGTTGTGTGTATCGATCATTATACATTAATTTTATTATTAATTAGAGTTATAATTCATGTAATTCGATTTATTTATGAAAATAATGAAAAATTATGTTCGTGGAGAGATATGATATGCTTGTTGGATCATGAGTAATATTTCACCGTGAATCGCTCGACGACCTTATTTATTATTTTGATATAAATAATACCCCTTTTAAGGGATGAAGGGGAACCCATACATGACCCATAGGCCCAAGGAATAAGGCCCGACATGACACACAATACATATCCTGAAGTCCCAGAGGCATACTATTCCCAATACATGACCCGTAGGCCCAACCCACAAAAACAACCCCTCCCCTAGCTTCTACATCATTGATCACCTAGCTCTTCACCTTGCATTACTGATCGTCTAGCGTTACCTCATACAAAGATGCACGGTGCCTGGTCCTGATGGTGGTTTCCATACCCTCTCATTCATCCAATCTGGTAGCTCTACTTTCAGTGACTGCTAGTATTGTTGCTATGATCCTTTCTTGGGGCCTGCTTTGTGTGAACCGGCCTTCTCTATAGTCTTTTTGGCTCGAAGGCACTAAGGCCCTAAATAACTTTGATGACTCGAAGGCCCTGGAGACCCGTAGGCCCAATCCGGTGGCCTGAAGGCCCAAATCGTGTGAATAGTTCTGGCTGCTACAGTACTGAACAATACCTAATACAGTACTTCTATAGTACACCAGCAATTCCCCTCCACCAGGTTTTTGAACCTGGGTCTTTTAGATTCCAAGAAAGAGGCCTTACCACTTGGGTACGTGCTCATTGGCTTTCATTAATGAATAATAAGAGAAATGTTTTTTATTTTATGTTATTTAACTTTAGGTGATATCATAGACTCTGTGATTGAATGTGTATAGCCTAAATAAATCAATCACCATGGTGTTTTATAGTCAATTTTAATTTCATTAATGTCATAGAATGAGACAACAAGCATATAGTGTGATAGTACTAGAATGTAACCTAATTAATTACAGATAACACAATAAAGGGATTATATTACATTTTAATCATATATATGAGGTAATATGACATAATAGTATGATCTTCCCTATATTTGGGTTCCATATAATGTTTTTAGATGCTAACATTGGACATAAGGATACCTTGCCTAATTTCTATGACTAAGAGACATAGATTGTCCCACACTAAGTATATCCATAATCTCAACCAAAAATTTATTATTATATATTCTTTAAAAAGTTGAGTAAAAATTATTCCGACACATGGTTTAATAATTATTCATGTTTTCTTGATCGTATGTATTTCTTCACTAGTTTTTCAACATAATTTTATCTGAGTGAAATATTTAATAAATATATTTTTTCTATTTTGTGAATTTAATATTTATTTACTTATTGGGGAATAATGTGGTGATATTTGATTATTAAATAAATATTCTCTATTCTTATCCCAATAAATATTTAGGGGGAAAGGTGGACCATGTATAATGGTATGGTGAGAAATAATATATATTGAATATTATTTGATTAAATATTATTTAATTTTATTTATTAGTTTTCCAAATGTTGAGAACTAAAAAATTATATATTTATTTGTGTGGGTTTTTTTGAATAAAATAAATATTTATGGGAACTTTTGAAATTAATTATTTCTATCCCTAGTAGTATATTCCAAATAATTTTTTTTCATGAGAGAAAATTCATTTCTATTGTTGGGAACAATGAATTTGGAGAATCCCCTCGAAGCCCTAGAGAGATAATTTCTCCAAGAACCCTCTTAAAAATAGAGATTTATTTTCCTCTACCTTCCACTATCGAGTACAGGGATACCAATAAGAGTGATTTTGAAAATATTCTCAAGGTGATATAAGGGAAAAAATTCACACCTTTGGATCTGCTGCACTAGCACCCTGAGATTCCAACAACCACATTCAAGGATTTCTAAAACTAGTGTGGATCACTCCTAGAGGAAATATTCCCTTGATTACTAAAATGAAATGATACTATAACATAGATTAATTATTAGATAAATATATGGTGAAATAATTCTTTAATGGAAATTATTTAATTTCTTAAATTAATTAAAAATATCACGCGATGCTAATGCACATTGGTTCCAAAATTTAATACATTGTCTAAATTAATTAATTCAATTTTGTTGACAATTTAATTTATTGTTGTGTGAGTCTCAAATTGATCATTGATCATGAAAAAAAAAATTTGGGAATGACACATCACGTTCCTTCACTCATACCAGAACCATCGTAGTGAATGGATCATGAGTATATTGGTTTGGGGTTCTTCAATGTAGGACTTTTGGTAAAATTATCCAAGACTGATGTGCCTCTTGGCCTTTGAACTTCGTAATATAAATGTATTTTTCCTATGATCCTTCAAGATATATACTAGAAAATTCCTTGTGCCTCCGAACCTTTTGGTCATGTTAGGGTTCCCTCAAAAACAAGAAAAAATGGAAGGTTTGTGCAGATAATACAAATTTAAAAAGTCCTCATGCCAGTGAAAAGTTGAGATAGAAACACACACAAAATATATATATATATAGTAAAATATATATAAATATCATCAAATATATATAAATACCTATAAAAATATATTAAGATAAATCAATTTACATATATTAATTTATAAATATATATAAATATATACAAATATATATTTATACATATACACATAGATATAAATATAAATATATAAATAAATATACAAAAATTGAAAGACACATACATAAATATATATATATATGTATACATACACATGCATAATTTACAACCTTGAACTTCCTACTATAAGGAATTTACATGAAAAAAACATGAACAATGATTTTGATCCAAATTCAAGGCTTGTCATTCTTATAATTGAAGTATATATGACTTACCGAGCCAAGGAAATCCTTTGGTACATAATACACATTAGAAAAATAAATCACCCAATGAAGTAATACTACTGTAATTGAAACACCAATATATCTATATTAATGTAATCACTAAGAATAAATTCACACCTCACCCAAATAGGATAAGAATACCTGCCTAAACAAAGAATAAATACCATCAAAATATGTCATATAAGGGTATTTAAATTTAAAACTCAATTTTTTTTCTTTACAATAATATTGAACCATAAAATAGGATATATCCCTCTCCCCATCTATATAAAATATACTAAAGAACATTTTATTTTTTTTATTTCAATGTATATAGATCCTAAACAGAAACCAGGATAAAAAATTATGGTTGATTAATGTAGAAGACATATTTCTAACTTCTCTCATAACATTAATAAAATTAATATTATTAAATATTAACAAAATATTCTCTAATAGGCTGTGTATAATTTCATGAGATTCAATTGGATAGGTTACGAAGTACAAATTAACCCCATGATCGGAATTAATGGTCATTTAAAGCTAAAGTCCAATTTTTATCTTCTCTTAGAATATTAGTTAAAACCCACAACAAAATTAATGTGTGTATGTGTTTGTATGTGTTCATATGTAAATATATACATATATAAATAAATACTAATTAACAATTAATACAAATTATTTTATTTAGTTTTTAAATAATTAGTAACTCATAATTAAGAATAATTAATAATTAGTAATTAATTTAAATTATAAATAATATATAATAAATTATTATGAATATTGAAGAGTAATTTTTAATAATTTATTAAAAATTAAATAAAATTTTAATTACATATTAATTATCATAATGTTTTTTGTGGTTTTTAATAATCTACCAATAAAAAAAATAAATTTCATATTTAGTGGTGGTTTAATAATTATTTAAAAATATTACAGTATGTGATGGTTATTTTGAATAAATCTCCAACGATTATCATCATTTTTTTAAACCACTACTAAGAAAATAAAAAAATTGTGGTGGTTCTCCAAAATGTCATAAAGAAACCACTAAAAATACTCTTTTTCTTATGGTGTATGAAATCTCAATCTGTAACTTTATAAAAATAGTGTAATATAGATATACATCATTAATTATTAAAATTAAAATGGATCCATCATGATATTTATCAGAATATGAATCTCTATAAAATAATCGTTCAAATATATGATTATAAATCATGTATAATTATACGACTGATTTTTTCATGATATTATGTAAAACCATGATAAATAGAATATGTTAGTATTTTATAATCTAACTCATGTATTCTTTATTATCTAGGCCAATAATGACTTAAATGAGTAAATACATATCATTCAATTCATTCCATAAATGAGAACTTTACACATAACTCAAATAGGAATAACCACACACATCCTTAGTATTACTCAATCTGGATAAATAATGTTATACCTATCATACAAGAGGAGAAATATTAATTTTTGTAAAAAAACCCATGACATGAACTACAATGTTCCCAAACTCTTCTAATTACTCATATATAATGGTTGGAATATAAATGGTATGATTGTATGAATGTTCACATATAGGGTACCTTGTTAACCAAATTTAATTACAATTACTCTCAAACATGAACCTTTTATATTCCTAAGACATTATGTATATAATTCGATGTAGTATAATCTAGAAAATCAATCTAGATAACAAGTCACACATGTGTCTCATGAGTGAACTCTACATATATTTATATGACATTTTTCATGAAAATATAAACATATTTCTTTATCCCTTGTGTTCCTATGATAATCATATATCATGGATAACCTAGAGTATAACACCCTTGTAATATTTTTGTTTTCAATTATATTTAATTTTGTTAAATTTTATATTTCCTTGCAGTTTTAGTTGTTTTGGGGGGTGTCTGGGGAGGTTTTGAAAAATTCTGGACCAATTTTGTCCTAGGATATGTCATAGACTAGGGAGTCAACACGTTAGCGAGTAGCTCAAAGTTCCCTAGTTCATCCTAGATAGGGTACTCCATAGTATATCTTAAGAGATATTACATGAAAGTCATTGATGATGGTCTCTTTATTGTATCTTAGAAGGTTCGGTCATAGTGGCCTAGTGTGAGGGGTCAATCCCTATCTACCATTTTAGAACAACTGCACCGAGGTAAATAGACTATTCTATAGAGGGCTTGGGTGTGGGGATAATCCCCTTATACCTACTTTAGGCTTGCTTCACATTGGTCATTAGTATATTCCATAGTGGGAAAAGGTGTGGGGTCAACCCCCTATGTCTATTTTAGTATGGCTATGCCATGGTCCCTTAACCATGACCTAGTAGGGACTTTGTGAGGGTTCTCAATGACATATAAACCTAGGTTGAATTTTTCAATTGTGCTTGGGCAGTGTGGGAGTTTCGACCCATGGAGTTCAGACCATGACACATCCCCCTATCGACCTAGATTTTTTAAATGAAGAATTGACCCATTAATATCTGGATATTTGGGGGGTCTCACCTATCTCTAACCCCTCTAAATAAACTAAGATAATCACATAAAGGGTATCTTCTTCCCATCTATCATATTGATTTTGATCCCCTCTTAGTCGATTCATTATCGATCTTCCAAGGTAAACCCCTCTTTTTTTATTTTCTTCCATCTTCCTTCCATATACATTCTTTTACATTGGGTTTTCTTATCTCTAATAACCCTTTTGGGATGCTATGGTCTAATTTAGAGCATAGTGTTTCTGAATAATGGGGGGTTTTATTTTTTAGGACCTACATAAGGCCTCTCCTATATTTTCTTGATAATTCTACATAAAATAAGATGACTTCTCGAAATATTATCAATGAATTTTGGGAGGTGATTTCGTACATTTTTTTAAATTGGAATATCATTGTACTCATGATATTTTTATTGATTCTAATTATTATATAATGTTAATATGTGATAGTTATAATATAAATGACTAATTTTGGAAAATATTTTTTTACATGGCATTATACTATTTTCGGATTTTTTAGTTTTTATGAAATTGTTTAAAGATCCAAGTGAACAAGAATGTGTATAAGAGGTTATTCAGTGGAATTTCACTTAATAGTTTAAATTTCATAAGTCAAAAAATTTTACAAGGATATATAAAAAAAATTGTTGTACATGAAGATCTTTAACATTTTTTAGGTAATGAAAATTGATTGGAATGTGTTGTTTGGATTCATTATTGGATTCAAAACTATTTTTAGTAAATCTTTTAGAAGATATTTAGAAAATAGATTATAATAAATTAATTTTAAAAGTTTATTTTAAATAAAATTTCAGATGAAAATAAATGACTTGGAATTCTGAGTCCATCATATTGATGTCTTGTTTGGATGTTTTGAATGGGATTTCAAATTCTGTGGGTTTCTAAAACATTCTTAATCCCCAATTTTATTTTCATTTAAGTGGGTTGTGGATTTGGTAGAACTATTTGTATTCAATGAGACATGGATGATGTTTTTAGTGATATTTATATAGGTCAAGTTGGAGGAGTGGTGATATTTTTTATTCATCTTTTATAATGATGATATCCCTTAAGGATTTTTCATCTACAATTTATTAATGGGGATATAATGTATCATTTTGAGGGATAAGATATGGTTACTATATGGTCCTAATATGATGGAATAATTCTCAAATTGTGAGAAAAACCATAGTAAAGTTCCGTTTGTGAGTCTATTTTAGAGTAACCGATTAGTTATAGACATAGGAATGTGTTCATGGGCATATAAATGGTTCCAACCCAAGTACATCGAGGGTCAAATCATTACATGTTTAGTAACATTCCATTATATTTTATGATACACTATCAGGTATTGGTTTATTTATTGTTCCCTAGTCTGATTGACATATATGGATCAATGTGTCACTTTGACTTATTCATTTTTATCACTAGCACAATACTTTAGTGTTTTACAATGAACTCATACTTTATTTTCATGTTTTATTAATGTATTTATATTTTTTTGGATGTTTTTTACAAATATTAATTTTTTGAAATGAATTTAAAATGTTTTTTTATGAAAAGTGGTTGAAGATTAGGAAATGGGGTTTAAGTTATTTTTTAAATTTAAGAATAATAAATAGAGTTATTTAAAATGATTTTGGATGTGGTACTTGTTATTATTTACATTTATGTGAAAAAAACTATTTTTATTATTATATTTAAAATTGGAAGAAGTCAAATGACTTTTATATTGAATTTCATAGACTCTTTAGTGAAATACTATTGGGATCTATTTTTCTTATACACTATATACACCTTTTAGTTTATGCTGATTTTATGTCTCCTTTTAGGATTCTTAGTTAAGGTTATTACTTTTGTTGTCTGAGCTTTTTAAGGATATTGTTTTGATGGTTTTGGAGCGTATCCATGGGTCCCATGTAGATTATGGTATAATTTTGGTTGGATTTTTATTTTGTTTAATATTGGGATGTTCTTGTATTAGCCATAAAAGCATTAATCATTTCGGTTTATTTAAGTGGATATCCAAATTTATTATTATTTTATTTTTATGATTTTTATCTAATTTGTTTATTATTAGATTATATGTTCTTTAATTTTTATTACTCTATTTTATTATTATTGATCTTTTTATTTGATGGTGTGGGCATCCAACTTATGGATGGGAAATATATGATCTCTAGGAGGAATAATTGTGTTGTTATTGATGTATTCATTTTAATGATCACAAAATCCTGATTCTAACAACATTAAGGAATTTTATGATTTATATATGTCTCTTAAAATATATGATAGATGAAAAACAATTCTATGTATGAGTCAACAATAGTCACTGCTAAGTAAAAGACACTTTTAGAAGACAAACCACTAGAGTGAAAAAATGGTAAAGTATGAGATACCATCAGGATATAAAACCATCTAGATGACATGACACCAGGATGAAAAATTTGTTAAGTCTGAGACACCTCCATATTTAACTACCATCAAAAGGAGACACCTCCAGTGTCATACTACCAACACAAAATTTTTGTGAATTCAAAGACACTACAAGACAAGACACCTCTAGTTGAGACGCTGATAGTGAAGTGATATTTTGGCTAAGTCCAAGACACTACCAGTATCATGACTTCATAACAACATAATGATTGACTAAGTCACCAAAACTAATTTTATTAATTTACTTATTTTTAATTTCCATTATTAACTATTTTTATCTAATTTATTAACAATTTCTATTTTAATGACTGCCTCTTAAATTCTTGAATGCAAGCATTGATGAGGGTATCGAAACCTAAAATACGAAAAAGTAGCTGATCAAGATATTGTAAATAATACAGTTGATAAAATATTAACACAGCCCCTAATGTGACATAGATGAAATAGTGGATGACTCCGACTGATATCTTTCCATAAAATCTTCCACTTTCTAAACACACATAGAGTTGAACCAAATTCCAAGAAAGAAGAGATCCTCTATTACAAACAATCAATTAGAAAGATGAACAAAATCATCACATCTAGTGATTTTACTCTAGTATTGAACAAGATTCTATGACACTACCTTCTTCAGAATATTTTCAACATATCACGACTCATGCTTCACTACATAATCTGATCAAGAGCCACAAGATGTATTACACCAGACCAAGAATTTCTGAACTATAAAATTTTAGATATCCCTATTCTATTTATCTTTTTTTACATTTTGAGAAGTGTTTTCTATAATCTGTTTTATATATAAAAACATTCTCATGTATTGAAATGGATGATACTTATATATCTTCTTATCTTTTCATACACATATACTCCCACAGATAACATTGGTAGAGGTCCTTAAGTGGCCTGTTTTTTTCTCCCATGTATAAATGTTGAAGAGTTCATGTGTGACATTGATAGTTATAGACTGTTATAAAACATGATCCAGGTTGGTGATCAGATTTTTTATTTTATATAAACTTATTGGTGGAAGGTGATCACCAAGTGGATAGTACAACATCTCAATTAGAGACTGAATAAATTGTATACAATATCTCTATTTTGAACTTTAATTTTATTTTACATAATTGTTTCTTTAAAACTAAAAATAGTTTTACCTCAAAAAAATATATATACTATGGTATTTTATCATAATTTTTGTTCATATAGTATTTTGATCAATTAAATTTATTTCAATGTATTTAATAATATTATATATAATTCAATTTAGAAATATTAAATCATTAGATAAATCATTAGAGCGATTAAAATATATATCATACTAAATAATTTGGTAAACATATATTTATTGAAAACATTTGGAGGGATTTTAGAAGAATAATTTTTAAACAGAAATTTTATTGGGTACTCAATTCACCCCCATCTGGATATAATCACTCCGAAATAAATTTGGAATCAAATGAGCTTTTTCATTGGTATTAATGATTTCAAATATTTCACTCTTTGATTTTTTTATTTACTTTAGAGATCTTAAATTTCTATTTTCTATAAATTTATTTCCATCAATGGATAATTACTAAGAACATTATTCTACAAATATACCTCCATTTTCAATGGAAAAAAATTATTAATGGATGATTATTATAATAATTCTTCTAAAAAGTTTGGGTTTTGATGTTTGGTCTGTTATTGAAGATGAATATCTTATCCAACAAACTTCTAGAAGAACTCAGCATGAATTAACAATGTTATCTTACAATAATAATTGTTAATCTATAAATTATTTTTTACTATTCACTAAGAGATGAAGAGTTTAATTGGATATCTACACAAAAAACGGCTTATGAAATATAGGACTCCCTTTCAGTTTCCCATTATGGAAGTTCTTCTGTAAACGAGATGAGGTTTAATAATTATACCAATAAATATTATATTATAAAATAAATCCTGATAACCATATTTCTAAAATGGATCCTAGGTTAACTGAATTTTTCAACACAAGGAACAAAATTCACAAACCACTATAGGATAAGGATCAAATCATGTGACTATTATAATTTTTACATAAATATAGAGATGTACATCTCTCTCCATTATAGAATCATGTGTTTTTAGAAAACTAACATTCAAGGAGAAAATCGGTAAACTTATGATGTACGAGGATGTTATTAATGAAAACTATGAAGAGGATGAAGAACCTAAAATAATATCAGTAGCCTTTAATACTACTTCATCTAGAAAAAAAGGTAAATAAAAGAAAATAGAAAAGGTCTGAGATGGTTATTCAGGTGAAAGTAATTCTCCATCAGATAGTGATGATGAGATGGATCTCCTTACTAGATGATATAAATAGTTTTATAGGAAAAATAAGGTCTTTAGAAAATCAAACTATAAAGGAATGTATGAAAATATAGTAAATTGGAAGAAATATTGGAAGAAAGATGATGATCCAAAAGAATTTGTTTATTAAGAATTTAAAAGGAAAGGAAACATATAATAAAATTTTCTAATGAAAAATACAAATATATATATATATATGAATAAAAGGACCTAAGTTATAATAAGGATATGAATTCTACATGTATTACTTCTAAACATATCTCTAGTGACTCAGATTCTTCACTTGAAGATAAAATAGAAAAAAGAAAATGTGTGTTTCATGAACAAATTATTTAGGTATCTACTATACCTACTTTTTCAATTATTATTCCTAGGGATAATCCTAAAAATATGAACAATAAAGAACATGATGATAAAAATATTTCAAATGGAGAAATATTTGAACACACCAACACGTTAGACGACACATTTAATGATCTTAAGGATAAATACAGTGTTTTCAAAATAAAACATGCTCTAAATGCAATTAGAAAATCTTCATTGTCCTTTGAAAAGTAGAAAAATGTTTAAATCCTAAACCAAAAATACACAACCAAAACTATCACTTCAGAAGTTAAAAAAGAAACTATAAAAAATTTAAAAATTTAAGGAGACAATAGAAAAAATTTAGGGAAAGTATGTTGATCACAATGTTGATACTAGAGTAGGATATGATTCTAGAATGAGAAGAATATCTAAGATTAATTTTGTTACTATATCCAAATGAGAGAGTTCTTCTGCAAGCTATTTTTATAGGGGACCTAAAAACAATTTTATTTGTAGAATTCCACAATATATGTATAGGAAACCCATTTGAAATATGTGGGTTCCAAATAATTGATTACTAAAATTTTTGGACCCAGATAGATATGGGTACAAAAACCATTCCATGCATAAAATCGTTTTTGTATGAAAATATCTTGAAGAACTCTTAAAGAAGTATATGGCACCTGGACAGTGGTTGTTCAAGGAATATTACAAAAGATTATACATACCTCAATATCCTTACCAAGGTTGATGGTGGTCATGTCACCTTTAGTGATAATTCAAAAGGAAACATAATCATCTGAGTCCATATTGGTAACAAAAAATCAGTTTTAATTTCTAATGTATTAATTTTTTATTTTTTAAAGTGAAACATGCTATGCATTTCTCAGTTATGCGATGATTCTTTTTTGAAAACATTGAGAACGATGGTTGTAATGTTTTTTATTGAAAAATTTATTTAATTTTTACTAATATTAAAAATGATAATTTTTATACTGTTGATTTAAGTTCTTTGATTTCTCAAAATGATTCATTTTTAAGTGAATTTCAAAAGTATTTTTGGATTTGGCATAGAATACTAGGCCATTGCATCATTAAATCACCAAGAATTCTCACTGGAAAAGGGTTAGTTATGGATCTAACTAAAAATTATTTTCCAACTAAAAAATTCTATAATCCTTCTCAAAAAAGGAAAATGACACAATGTATCTTTTAAATTAAATAATGAAATGTCAACCATTTAACCCCTTCAGTTATTTCATATGGATTGATTTAGACCATCTAGAATGTCAATAATTAACAGGAAGATCTAAATTTATGTTATTGTGGATGATTTCTCTATGTATATTTGAGTATACATTATGCATAAAAAAAATTGAAGCTTTCTCTTACATTAATAAGTATTATAAGTCTATATATAATTTTAGTGTACTTAGAATTAAAACATTAAGAAGTGAGCATGTTTGTGAGTTTTAGAATCTTGTTTTTGAATCATTTTGGTAACAAATTGGCTACACTCATTACATATATAGTCCTAGGACACCTCCAAATAATGATGTTGTTGAAAGTGTAAGTAAGAATTTAAAAGAGTTATCCCAGACCCGATTAAACGAGTATGAAATACCTATATAATTTTTGGTAGAAGCTATGAATACATCCAGCTATATCAGCAATATATTATTGAGTAGATATATCTATAAGAAGAACCCCAATGATTTTTTTGTATAATAGGAAACCTAAGGTTAATTATTTTAGAGTTTTTGATTCAAAGTCATTATAGTTAACACTAAGGACAATGTGAACGGATTTTCTTCCAAAAGTGATGAATGGATTTTCCTTACTCATTCAAACTCTAGAAAAGCCTATAGAGTTTTCAAGAAGAAAAAAATGTGGAAGAATCATCTCATGTAGAATTTGATGAGATTGATTCACATGAGCCTATGAACTCTATATAATACCTCAAGGTTGATTTATCTTCTATGAACGTAAATTCCAATCATTAAGAATATATTGTGAAATAAGTATACAAGTCACCTAGTTTTGAAGAATTTCCATAACTTCTAGAACCTAAACCTAAAAATAGTTATTTGACTATTCCTTCTTTTTATATACCTATTAGAACCCATAAGTACCATCCTATAGATTTAGTTATAGGAGGCATAGACAAAGGTACATAAACTAGAGATTTTTTTAGAAATCAGGTTGAACATCAAGCCTTTTTGTCTCATCTAGAACCTAAGAACATCAATGAAGAAATTAATGATAAATCTAGCATGATAGAAATAAAAGAAAAATTTATTCTATTTTAAATAAAAAAAGTGTTAGAACTTGTAGATATACCCAAGGGCACACTATGTGTTAACAATAAGAAGTTGTTTAGGAACAAAATAGATTAGTCAGACACTATAGTTAGAGAAAAGTCTAGATTATATTCACAAGGTTATAGTTAAGAGGAAGGAATAGACTATGAAGAAAACTTTTCACCTGTATCCTAAACTGAGTCCATTATAATCCTGATTTCCTATATAGAACAACTAGACCTCCTACTTTATCAAGTGGATATCAAGTGTTCATTCTTAAATGGTTTTAGAGTTGATAATGTTATTGTAGTACAACACCCTAGTTTTCAAGATCCTCATTTTACAAATCATGTTTTTAAATTAACTAATTTTTTATATGGTTTGAAATGGGCTCTAAGAGCTTGATATGATAGGCTCACTAATTTTTTTATTTCAAATGGTTTTTTAAAATGAATATTTAATCCTAACCTTTTCATTCAATTAATTTCACAAGATATATTAATAGAAAAAATCTATCTTGAAGATATTATTTTTGGATCTTTGAGAAATTATTTATGTACGAATTTTTCTTAAATTAGGTGAAATTATTTTCAAATGAGTTTAATGGGTGAAATCAAATTCTTTCTGGAATTTAAAATCTTTCAAAACAAAGAAATAATTATTTTAAATCAATGTAAATATAAAAATGATTTTTTAAATCATTTTAACATGGATAATACTAAGAGAAGTGACACTCTTACATGTATTAACTATAAATTGGATCTCGAATAAACTGGGAAACTGGTGGATAAAACTAGTGATAGAGGTATAATGGGAATTATTATTTTCTTAACTTCTAGACAACCTAATATAGTGTTTAGTGTGTATATGTGTTCTCATTTTCAATAAAAAATAAAAGAGTCACAAATTTTTGCTATTATATGAATTTTTAAATACCTAAATCATACAACCAATTGATGATTGTTATACCCTATGGAACATTCTTTTGATCTACTATGTTATACTGATGTTGATTTTGGTGGATGCAAGTTAGACAAAAAAACAACTCTAGAACATTTCACTTTTTGCGTAAGTCACTTGTTTCCTGGGATAGTAAAAATCAATTTTTTCTCTTTCAACTATAAAAGATAATTACAAAGATCCATGTATTTTATATGAAATCAATTTGTTGATGAATCAAAATTTACTAGATAATGTATATCAATTCTGACATGTCCCCATAAACATTTACACTACAAGTTCAATTAACATTTCCAAGAATGCATTTTCACATTCTTGGAAAACACAGATTGATATAAGATATCACTTTTTGATATACCATTTTAAAAAGTGGATATAAATATTGATTTTATTGGCACCTAACATTAATTAGCCAATATATTTACAAATCATTTGAATTCTGAGAGAACTAATTAAATCAAACATGAATTAAAAATGATTAATTTTAGATAAGATTACTTTTTTTATGACACACCATTGATTTAAAATACCATTTTGGTGATAGGCTATTGAGTTTACATACCATAGTGGTTTACACTATCATTTTATCACTCCATTGGCCTTTCATGACATTTTTATTTCATTCCTTTTCCAGAAAAAAATCTTTCTCGATATTTTGAACAATCAGTTCATTTTCTGTTTTATATTATTAATTGTATGCCAATTAGTTTTATACATAATATTTTGATTTTTTATTTTAACTATTAATTTAGTTTTACAATACCTAAAATCCCAAATTATATAAAAAATGTTATTAGGACTGTTTCCAACAAACCTTAAGCCCGTCTCCTTTCTCTCTTGAGCCCGTACTGCCCTATAATTTTTCTAACCTTCTCTTCACCTATGACCAAGCTTGTGAACTAGTCTGCATGTCGATAATTACACATCCTTGTGATTATTCAACTTATATATTGATATCTTCAATTAAGTATGAAAAGAACTGATATTACCTACTTCTGTCACACTAGTTAATTATGAGGATACAAACATTTTTTTGTAGTTGAAAATGAAGTTGAATATATGTGGTTATTTTATTTCAATTCTATAGTACTCAAATTACTCAAGAAACCATGATATTTTGAGAGATTTTGATCAAACAGTAGACCCTTATACCCTATGTTGGTTTATGAATTATATTAGAATGTATAGTTTTCATTTCATCAAGATAGTGCTAATTGAATCAAAAGAAATTCCAAAGGGAAACTATTTTTTTCATCGAATAACTAGGACAAATGTTTCAATGGTCCCCATGAAGGAATATATGAGGATTACCAAGTCACCATTCATGAAGGCAGTGAGCTCCTTTTATATGAATAAGCTTTAGAAGAACTGACAAGATTTGGTTTGACTAGAATACATGTTGACTCAAGGCTTGATGGAGAGTGTTTTATACTAATTATATTTTCTCAGCACATGTTATGCGTAAGAATGGATAATTTCAAAAATCTAAGGCACAAGGATTTTTATCATCTATATCTTATGAAGGAAGGTAAAAAAGTCAATTTCTATAGATATTTCAAGGTGAATATGAGTGAGATGATCAATCCATCCTCTAGATCCAATTCATGGATAAACACAAATTGATTTATGCAATGTTAAAGGTCGATATCATAGTGTATAAAGATTATGAAATAGTTAAAGACTATGGTGGTTTCTTTATTACAAGTTCTACTTGTTTAGGGGTGATGATTATCAGGAAACCCTGTAAGAAATAGTGGGTTGGTGATTTGAAGAATCTATATACTGAGATCAATCCAATTGATCATCCTACAAAACAAAAGGATATTGTTGATCATGGTTTAGAACCTGACGAGGTTTTATAATACTGAGATGAGTTTGAAGAGATTTTTGCCTCCAGAGAAGAAGAATATGAAAATTGTATTGATGAAGGGAGTGATCTTGATTTTTCTCCCAAATCTTATACCATTACCTTTTAAGATTTTAGACCACCTAGGAGTCATCCAAAAAGAGAAAAACTAGTTAAATGTGATGACTATGAGATTGAAGTCTCTAGAGAGGAGTAATATAAGATTCTTGAATCCACTAAAGTCGGCGATGAAGATGTGAATAATGATGAAGAAGAGGAAGATAAAAATGGTGAAAATGTTAATTTAAATGAAGATAAAAGTGGTATTGTATGTAATGATAAAGACTCTACCCCTAATGGTGAAAGTGTAATAATTGGGAGGAAATATATAGATATGCCTTTAGTTATTAAGGAGAATGATTCACTCTTTGAGTGGGGGCAATCCCCATTTTTGGAGATCATTCATGAAGGTCCAATGGCTGATG
Organism: Viscum album; assembly: GCA_963277665.1. NCBI lineage: Eukaryota > Viridiplantae > Streptophyta > Magnoliopsida > Santalales > Viscaceae > Viscum > Viscum album. The sequence goes on along the minus strand of OY728156.1, from coordinate 1,421,189,878 downwards.
AAGATGATGCTAGCTCTGGTCCCACTAGTCATGCGGTTTTTAATCATGCCTTAGTTGATCGAATGAGTGTTATATATATTGTGGAATTGCATATATATGAGAAAGAAAAAAAGGATTAGATTTATTCTAAGCATGGTAGTGGTGAGGAGATTACTGGAATGGATACAGATGTGTCTTTAGTTAATAGTCATATAGAAGTAGAATACACTATTTTTAGTCAAAAGGATGATGCTTAAAGTATAAAAATTTAACCTACTAGATTACTCACCTTTTCTACAAAGGATTAAGATAGTCATATAATTCTTGAAGTGTTAGTTTTATCTTTTGGTGTGGTGCCTACTTTCATAGACTCATTATCAGTTCTCTTTCCAGCTCGATGGGTTAACCCAATAAAATTATAAGGGGGAATGTATACCATTTTTGTAAAGAGTCCACAATAGCTTGATGGAACCGATGTTCAAAATTAAGAATATCCTAAGGGATTTATGATAGATCAATTATACATTGATGTTTTTTAGAAATATTTTCCATAGTGGGACCTCCTTCACTTGAACTAGTTAATATAGCTCCTCCTATTAATCTAGCAGATTTAGTCACTCATACTAACATTAATGTTTTTTTGTGAAAAAACTACTTTATGAGTTTTTAAAGTGTTAGAATAATAAATCTCCTCTCTTGAACAAATTAAGTTAAAATGATGCATGTTATCTATTTGGGTTGATTTTTATTCACATTAAACCAGAGATTGTGCATTATATTTATGATATAGAAATTTAGAATAGGTGAATTAGTGGTGATCTATAATCCATAAAGACTTTGATTGAGGAATTGAAATCTGATTTTAAATATTCTCTAGATGGGATTCTTAAAAGTCTTAAGGATGACTCTTCAAAAATATTTGTTTTGGCTCCTCCTCCTCTAGTGTTTGATATTGATTTGATCTGTTCAGTTTTAAGATATGAGTTGATGGATGCCTTAGCTAGTGTATCTGATTGTTTCATTGATCTTCCCCAACAATCCATAATTATATTTCGTTATATCTTTGATTATATTCTCATGTTGATTACCAACTATGCCCATGACATTAATGGAAATAGTGAAAACATTACCAAAGCCATTAAATAATATCTGTTATGGATTGACACAATGCATACTATGAAATGAAATTTACCATTTTTGGATGAGAATATGCAGATGCCTCCTGTTACATAGGCCTTCAAAGAAGAAGTGCAGAAATTGAAAGGTGTCACTCCTATTTTGAATTGTTTCATGGACTAAAATAGTTATTTCTCAAGTACAATATAATGGGTTGGATAGAATATTAAGGATTTCATCGAACTAATGAAGCCTTTTCTTCATATTCAGGGAAAAATAGTTGTGTCTCAGACAGAAATTACAATTAAACCTTTATTATCATTCATACCTAGAGTTATTTGTGGTTCTACTATACCTTTATTGACTAGTTTTTAACCATTCCCTATGGATCCTATATAATTTGTCAGCCAAATCATGCCAGTTTTTGTTATGGAGGATTTCCCCCTTTGGGATCTCACAATTCTTTCTCCTAGTGCTCAATCCAATCTATCTCAAGCTAATCTTTATTCCATAGATAAGATGAAATCCAAGTCCAAATGCAATGAACAAATGGATCCCTCTACTAAATATTGAACATTTTTTGTCTTAGAAATTTTTTTATGGGACTTTGGTTGTAATAACATTTTGGTAACACTTTTGAATTCATATGATATCTATTATTCTATCTTTATCTTTTGTTATTCTTCTTTTCATTACATTTTTTCTAATCTGATCAATGGAAGAATTATTCTTATACAATATTTTTTCAGTTTGTTTTGGATACTTTTATGGAATTTACTATTTATTACATTAATGATTCTATGTTCTCTTTGATACTATCTATTTTACTCTTTTTAAATTTGATATATGATAGGTATTGATTTATATTTTGATCTTACATTGGACTCCATGCTTAAAAATATATAATACCTTTGGATCCATGATTTGTGATCATAAAAAAGGGGGATATTTGTAACCTCTTAGTCATAATGATCAGTAAATCATGATTCTAACAAAATTAATGAGTTATTTGTTTTCTATAAGTTTCATATAATCCGTGAAAGTGGAAAAAATTTACTAACTATGAGTCACCACTAGTCACTACTAAGGATGAGATATTTCTAAATGAGACACCACCAGTGTGAAGAAATGGTAAAGTATGATATACCGTCAGGATGTCATACCATCAGGAAGACATATCCCTAGGATGAAAAATCAATTAAGTCTAAGATTCCATAAGACTAACCTACCCTTAAAAAGATACACTTCTAATGTCCTACTACTAACCCATAATTTTAAAAAATTCTAAAAAACATCTAGACTAGACACCGCCAGTTGAGAATGCAGTAGTGAAGTTAAATTTTTTCAATTTCCAAGACACTTCCAGTGTCATGCTATTGGAACAAAAAACTTTCAGACTATTCCACCACCCCTAATTTACTTAATTTTCTTATTTTTTGAATTTTTACTAATGGATATATTTATCGAATTTAATTCCAATTGATATTTTAAGGGTTTATATTAAATTATTGACCAAAATAATTGTAGAAAATGTCTAAATGTGCAGTATGAGGAAGCAGCTAATTTGAAAATTCTTACTGTTTCATGTGATAAAAGAACAAGACACCCCCTATTTGATGGGGACATAATAGTGGTGAATCCAACTAATAACACACCATGAAATATTGAACTTTTGAAACATAGATAGAGCTAAACTTGATTGAAAACAAGAAGAGCTCACCTATAAAAAACTCAACTAGGAATCTGAAATACATCATCACATTTGGTTCTTTTCCTCCCATAATGAACAATATTCTATGACACTCTGTTATTCAAAATTTTTTCAATAGAACCTAAATCACGATTCACTATATAATTATTTCCAAATTCATGAGTTTCATTGCTATATACCAAGCATTTATAAACTCTACACTTTTAGATTTCTCTATTATATTTATCTTTATTAAATTTTTTATCAATACTTTCTATACCCTTTTTTTATACATACACTTCCTCTTATAATAAACTAGAAGATACATAGATACCTTCTTATGTTGTCTTTCACTGATAATACAATGGATGATAATGGTAGAGTTCCTTCAATGGCATATTTTTTTCTCCAACATATAACTATGGAAGATGTCGTTTGTGACTTGGATAGTTTTAAACTATTATAAAACATGATCCAGGGTGTGGATCAATTTTTTTGTTTTTTATAATCTAATTGGTGTATTGTGATAAAAAAGTGGAGTGGGCTAAGTCTCGACTTGATAATGAACCTCTATTTTTCAATCATTCCATTGTCTTCTTTAATTTTATTTTATTTATTTCCTCCCTAAAATTGAAAATAGTTTTATCTATAAAAAAATATACACTTTGATTTTTTATCATATTTTGTGTTCATATCATATTTTGATCAAGTAAATGGATTTAAAATGATCTAATAATTTATATATTATTCATCATAGACTGAATCAATCATTAGAGAAATCCAAAGAATGATTAAAATATATATCATACTACATAATTTTCCAAGTTAGGCTATATTTAAAACATTTGTGGGATTTTAAAATAATCCTTTTAAAATAGAAATTTTAATGGGTAATCAATTCAACCCCCTCTTTAGATACTCAATCCAGCTAATATTTTTTTATTTTAATTGTAAGGTTTAAATCATTCCCAATGATTATGTATTGATTCAATGTCACTATTTGTTATCCTAGGGTGACTGTTAATGCACCTCAAGGATGTCATATCCTAGTTTAATTTTATGGGTCCAAGGGGTGTCCTGGGTTGGTTCCTTACACCAATATTTACCTCGAAGTGGTTAATTATTTTTAAAAATAATATTTAAATTGTAGAATATATTAATGATTGATAAATAGAATTTTTTTATTAAATTTAATAACATGAAACATTTTTGTATTTTAATAAAATCGTTATATGAATATATTTATAATAAATAGAATATATATATATATGTATGTATGAGTTAATTATACAACATCCTAATATATATGAAATTTAAATAGTTATATGATTTGATATTGTAAAATTCAATTAATTTCATGTTACAACTACCTATGACCCTCTAAGAAATATGAAACATCAACTATATCATCATACATCCATTTGAAAAATCCTAGTATCAACTGTCTTAATAAAATCATTAATTAAATGGTATATTTTATAGAATAGTTTGAATAATAGTCAAAATAGGATTCTTAATCCTTATGTTTATCATTTTTACTTGGTATTCATCCTATTTTTAAAATAACATGAAATTCTATGTTTTTACTATAATTTTATTATGTGAATGAATAACAACAAAATTTAATAAATTACATAATTTTCTTACTAAAATAATTATTTTCATTACAAAAAATCTTCAATATAATAATCATAAATATAACTATTAGAACTAGATTCTGTTATCCTATATATTTAATATTCTTTATAAGTATATAGGAAAACATTTTAATGATCTAATTATTTTAACATTCATTAAACTAGTATCCTATAAATTAAAATTTATTTTACATTCATTTTTTTTAATTAAACATAAATATGTTAAAATTATCTCTCATTGGTGTCACAACCAGATTTAACAGAAGATATTACTCTCAGTCATCATGAATTTTTCATCCTTTTTATTTTATGAAGTATGATATATATTGTTTTTTCAATATTATTTTTTATCTTTTTTTTATGGAATGGTAGTGAAATTTTTAGATGGGTTATGATGGATTTTAGAGAGGAATCCTTGTGATTTTTTTGAATCCCATGTGTGAAATCATTCCAATATATTATTTCTTGAAGACATGGAACTAGTTTCTAGCCTATGGTGAATGGGAACACACCTCACGTTCCCATATCCAAGGGGTGACATAATTTAGATTTTCAAAAATGGTATTAGAGAACTCACTCTTGATATTAGAGTGCGTTTGGGAAATACAGAGACTATAATCATTATCAAAACGTAAGAGGGAGGTACATGGAGAGGTTAATATCATGGAAACACGTTTATTGTTGAGTTAACACAAGTGTTTGGGACTGATTTTTAATTTTTGTGATTTTTTGGAAATATTTGATGGATTTTTTCATGTTGTGATGATTTATTAATACCTAATGGGATAGTTTATGATTTGGGGGTCAATATGAATTTCAATTGAAAATGTTTGGAAATGACCTGAGATGCATTGTTTATCTAGATACTCTCTTAATCCTTGTAAAGGTCATGCAGATGGTTTTGAAACCATCATAGATCATGTTGTATGGTTGGAACATATTTTACTAGCTTGTGCAGATAACCCATTCAAAGTTCCATTTCTTCTCCATGATGGTTTCTTATCCTATCTTTCATTCTATAGTCATCCCAATGGTGTTTTCTATTCATGTGGTTCTTGTTAATGGATTTTTGTAGTGAATTGATGATTTTGAATGTGTCTATATTTTATATTTATGTTTTCATGTTGGTTTTTTATTTTGATGTTTGGTTTTGTGTTTCACAAGTTGGTTGTGAATTTGAATTGTATTGAGTAAGTTATATTATGTTTTTTAAATGAGATTGAGATATTTTTTCTGGTGAAATGGGTGTTTTAGTTTAAAAGGTGATATTTTTTAAATATTTCATTTCAAAATGAGATTTTTTTTAAATTAAATACATATAGTGATTTCAAAGGGAGTTGATTTTGAAATGAAACTCTGACAATATTTTTTTATCAAAAAATAAAGGGGCTCGGAACATGAGTGGTTTTTTGATATTATGAATAGGATTTTATAAAAAATTATGAAAATTAATTTTTATTAAATAATTTTTTTGGGTGATATGATTCATAATGGAATCAAAAAAGTGTTTTAAAAAGTTAGATTCTCAATTTTTCATGGGTTTTGTGGTTTTGATGGAAGTATCATATTTATTTTTTAAAAGTTATTCAAAAAATGGTAGTTTTTATAAAATTTATATAAGGATGTTTACATTTTCTTGGAATGGGGTTTATATATATCTTTTGGTTAGCTGAATTATGTTTTGTATATTTTCTTATGTTTTTTAGCATTAAACAATTTTATTTATGGAACATAGACTGATTGAGGATGATATTTCATTTCTATTATTATGATCCTCATAGGATGTTCTAGATTAAGGATAAAGGTAGTTGTTAGGTAGTATATTCTAATATATATAATTTAACCAATCTATGTTGTTTTTTTCTCCCAGATTCCCGGTGGAGTTGTGTTTCAAGTAAGCATATATCCTCTTGGACTCCTGGTAATAGTTTATTCTCTATTTCAATATAGTGATCTAGATTATGAGTAAGTAATGGGTCAATTACTAATATTTGGTGTTTTCTCTAGGTAAGATTCTATTTGTTTTCCCTTGGTAATAAATTAAATTTTGTTTTTATTAGCATAATGTTGTGTTTTCTATTAGTGTTTTTTTTTCTTTGAGAGTTTTATTTTTGTGGTCTGGAGTTTTTTCTGTGTATTCTATTTTATAGATGGCGATGAATTATGGGTTTTTGTGTGTTCTTCTTTTCTGGGATGTGAACTTTTTCAGAGTATGTTGATTTTGGAATCTTGATAAGTTTTAATGGGTTGATCATAGTATAACATATTTTTAGTTATTGTGTAACTAGGATGAGTGTTGCCTTTGAGATTTTGGGTAATTTTGGGTTAAAGATTCCTTTTATTGGGTTTTCTGTGAGATGGTGTTCTAGATTTTTTGTCATAGTTTACCTTTTTTAGAGTTGTATCCAGGGTGTATGTCCTATGTTTTTTCCTTTTGTGGTTTTCTCATGAGCTTACATTTTTATATATTGTGGTTAAATATTTAATCATGGGTTTGGTGGTTGATATTTTTTGTTGACATTGGTGGTAGCTTTTATTCTATAGATGATGAGATTCTGTTTTGTTACAATTTCTTTTTGGAGTATTAATTGGTTCCTTGGGTGGTTCTCCATGATATATGGAATTAGGTGGTTCATGGGTGAATCTTGGAGATGCATTCTCATGTTTGATATTCTGGTTTGGTGATGTGTTTTCCCCCAATAATTTTATCATGTTAGATAAATTATAAATTATGGGTAGCCTTGTGTCGAATATCTGTCTCTTTTAGACCTCATATCAAGATATCATTGTTTTTTGTTCACATAAATATCTTTTTATAGACCTAATCAGTTGGTTTGGAAGATATGTTTTTATTTGATGTTTTCCTCCCTATGTTCTATTTTATTGGTTTCCCTTCCTTATTCACCTCATGACATGAGGGGTCATGGTGGCTCTTTTTCATTCATCTTTTTCTTATTCAAGGATTTATAGGGGAAGAAAGTATCATGGTGCATTAAATTTTTTACACCATCATGTTACTTTTGTAGATAATTATATTTTATATTGGTCAATTTTAAGTACTTCTAGTGTTTTGGATGTTTTTGGTGTGTTTAGGGAGGTTTTATGTAATTTTAGATTATGGCTATTGGAGGCTACATGATATCCCAAGGAGGCCATGACATAGTATTGTTCTTGTAGTTCCCTAGTTCTACCAAAACATGTTATTCCATAGTGAATCCTAGGGCATAAGATGTGGAAGAATATTTCATTTTTCTCCATGTATTAACATCAGAGTACAATCCATAGTGGATAGGGGTGAGGGGTCGATCCCCATATGTCCTTTTTATGATAGATGTGATGTGGTCGAAGGACCAAATCATATAAGGATGTAGTGGGGGGATAAGAACCATTTTCATATTTATATATAGCTACATCATAGTCCTCATAACATACTCGAATATGGCCTCCATGAGGATGATACATAGCATAGATTACAAGTTTGTTCCATGGATTATTCCCGAGGGGTTCTTTTATGCTATTGTGGTTTGGCCACATCAATCCCCCTTTCTATCTAGTCATTTTAAAAGGGATGCCCCATTTTTTATCTTTTAATTTAATAGTTTTAGCATATCTTTTTTAATGACTCTGATTTTCCATGTATTATTTTTTATATTGTATTCATTATTTTCAAGATTGCGCAATGAGAAATCATGTTATTTTGAGGCCCGGTGTAGCTGAAATAAACGTTTGAAATATATTAAATAAATTTAATAGAACACATGCATGGTTTTCCAAAAAAAAATAGAATACTCCTAAATGGGGGCTCAGATCAGAAATCTAATGACACCATAGAGTTCATAATTTGGTTTTTACTTTTTTCATGACATAAACATTATCTAAATAGCGAATCTATGAAAAATTCATCAAAGGAGTAAAAATGAAAAAAAATAAAATAATCATTATTATTTATTTATTCATTGACACAATGTACTATTTTCATCTATGTGTATATTGTTATGATGAAAATATAGGGTTATTCACATAACCTTGGAGCTATTGTAGAATCATTAGAGAGAGGGTTGGATGATCTTATTAAGATGAATGATAACTAGATCATAGTTTGAAAATTGTTGTGAAATGAAATAACATGATCTCTCCAACGATGATTACATAGCTTTATTATTATCGAAAAATTAATCTGAATTCAGGTAAGACATTTTTTTATTTGGATTCATCAATATTTTATGATTCTTACGATGAATGAAAATCAATCAACTAACAAAATGATTCATGGATCATGCATATTTTTCGTACAAGTTTTCATAATCCAGGATTTGGAGGGATTGATTTATTATTGTTTATTTATCTCCTAGTTAATAATTATAATGGAAAATAATTTACGCCAATGAAAAAAAAGGTATGTTCTTCGTGTTTGTCATCATTCATTTTCATCTCATTTCTTCATTAATCATGGAAAAACTCATTGTCCTGTGGATATTTATATTTTGTAGAATTGATCACTGTGCAAATATTTCTTAGTGAAATAGTTCGATATCGAAATGTTTCATCTCAGTATGATGTGAGGACCATGTGAAAATGGAAGAAGAAGTGGATCATAAGGATTTGGGATATCAGATTTGTGGAATTTAGCCCATAAATGATGGATGATGTGAGAGACTATTTTCTTAATAGATTTGAAGATAGTATCCAAGTTTTCGATAGTAAAGAGGGTAAAATGAAGGTAATCCTTGGTGTCCATAAATGGTGTGTCCAGATCAATGGTCAAAGAAGTGGGATAATCCACATTATTCCTTATTTGTAATTCCTGAAATCTTTGTTCTACATGTCATGTGTCCCAGAGGAACAAGCCATGTGGGACACTTATATTGGTGTCCAGGTTATATGGATGATGTTAAGTATTACATGTTGTTTGAACCGATCACACAACATGTGACCCCTACCTGATGACTTGAAATATAACTAGAATGGTACACAAACATGACCATGAGTACATGACCATGGTTATGTTGTGCACTTTGACACATATAGGGCTATGCCATATGTATATGGCTATATAAGTGTAAATTAAAACTGAAAAATTACATGTTTATGGGAACACATATACTTTACATGGATACGGTCATGGTCCATTTACATGGGTTGATCATATTGCTGAAGTAACACACCGCGAACTAATATTACACATCGTGTACTCTTTAGAGTCATCTCAGAGAAATTGTTCTACGTATGATGGAAATTTTTAATTAGGGTATGTTTCCTATATAAATTCTTTCAGGGTTATTATAGCATCATTTCCTACACCAATTATATTGATCCCTTTAGCAATACATCTTGGATAGAGTTATTGAAATACTTCTGTGAGGCCTAGAGTGATATCCTTTATTATTTTCTTATCCTAGGTGCAGTTATTGGTATCATCATGACCAATACTAGAAGTTTTTTGATCTTATAGTCTGTGGGTTGTTCCAGATTGAGTTGATGGTATAACCCATGTCCTTGGGTGTGGTCCTCATCTATGTATTGTATTTATTAATACATCCAACATATGTTTCCCATGATGAAACCCGATAATCATGACCTATCTTATCGATATCATCAATGTTATCTGACTCCATGAGTGTGTTCTCCCAAATGAGTCTTGTGTATAACATTTGAGAAGGAATACTAGGATGGAATTATGGTTGTGAATTTACCTTGTGACCATGTGTTTTTTGATTATATCTGGAAATAATTGTTACTTTTTGGGAAGACATATACCTATGTAGAGATGGATTTTATTCTTGTTGTTTTATATTCTGTGGTTTTAGGGATTACAACTAGGTATTTTTATTCTCATCCTTGCATGATCTTTATAATGTACCATAATTTCTAGGTTAAATGATAGAAAATTATTTGGGATTATTTTGAGACATGGTGCTGAGACAAAATGTGATTCCAAGGCCCGAGGTTCCCAAAATAAATGTATGAACTATTTTAAGTAATTATTATAGTGGGTGATCACATTTTCTAGAGAACTTATAATTCCTCTAAATAGGTGCCCATATTATAAATATGAGGGCACCGTTCTATTCAGAAAAAATGAGTTTTAAATAAGCAAGGACCAACATCGGCCGACACTGGTAGACTGTAGAAAATATTTTCAGACATTTTAAAGAAGAATATAAATAAATTTAAAACATTTATTTTATATCATTTAATCATTTTTCAGTGACACAGTGACATTGTGTCAACAAGGCGGGGTAGCATGTTTTCTCTTTTAAATAAAGCAGTGTGGCAATGTTGCAACACTGGAATGCAGAAATGTGGTGACGTGCTTTCTTTACCTATATAATTAAACAATAATAAAGGGTTAATCGAACAGCCCTGGATTTCCTATAGTGAGCGGTGAAGAAAATATCTCTAATGAATGGCGGTGGATTGAGAATCAACAGTGATGGATTGGAGAGAATAATCTAAATCAAAAATTGACAGATCAATGAATGAGGACACAACATCTCCCTTCGCCAACGATCAAACCAAACTCTAGGTTGGGGGTTTATCTTTTCATGAATTTCTTTCCCAATTCAAGAATCCATCGATAAACATGAACCATACCATAAATAGGTTAATATATGGTTCACCTATTTTTGCAGGATGGTAAATTTGCGGGATTTAAGGGATTAATGATTAGTGATTTATCCTTGTTTGGACATCCTCCTTTTTCGAATGGGATGAACAAAGGATGAAAGGAAGAATTCTAATGTTCTCTATAAGGGTGTTCATGTGCCTATTATCTTATACATGTTTTTCTTTCTTCACTGACAAACCTCTATGGTGGAGTTGTGCTTTACTGAGAGGTTCTAAATATGCCAAGACCACTGAAGCAATGACAAGATGAATTGGAGACCACAGTAGTGATTGTGGTGAAGCAATGATGAAAAAGGTGTTCTCTATTTGAAAAATAGACCACCACAGCCATGGTGGAGACACATAGAAGAGGAGACGCATGTGGCAGTGCATAGTGGCGTGCGGTTTCACGGTCACCTGGTATCAGGCGGCCACCGACATGACGACCAGTGGTAAAGGGTACCATGACAGCATGGCCACGAGTGGCGATCGGGAGTAATGGCCAGGGCGGGCCACATCGGTGCATATCGGTGATGCAAAAGGGTGTTGTGTTGACCGGCCGACACACAGTTGCATGACTACTTCTACCACGTGGGAGGGGCACAGCTGACACAGGCTGGTTGGGATGGAGGAAAACTGGGACGTCGAGCAGCCCCGCGGTCTATACCGTGAGGCCTAGTGGGCTGCAGTTTATCAAGAAAATGGGACAGGCTAACTCAGGATGGCCGAAACATGACTGGTTTAGGTCAGGTCAGTCGAACTGGGTCGGTTCGGGTCAGACCTGGATCCAACCTCCCCCTTTTTACTAAAATGCACATAACTCTCAAATCTTGCATCCATTTGATGAGGGTTTTGCATCATTGGGACCCTCGTGACAAGGAGGACTTTTTGTAATATTCTATTAGAGTATTTATGGATTTTAAGGTACCACCAATTGGCACGAGGAGTAGATACTCCAAGAATGAGCACATTAATATTGGAATCATGTGGTTGAGACACACGTAGAGTAAGTCTCTGACGAAGATGCGTAGTAAGTCTCTCGTGAAGAAACAGAGTAGGCATCCTACGAATACATGAAGTATGTATCCATTGAATATGTAGAGTTGGTCTCCTATGAAGATGTGAAGTAGGTCTTCTACAAAGACACAGAGTAGGTATCCTGTGAAGATGTGGTGTGAGTCTCCTATAGAGACTATATGTTTCATCGGATTTAAAAAAACCTAGACTTTATTATGTATAATCATGCTATAGACATGTACCTAGTGTGAGATGACTCTAGTGACTCTTTTAACTATATCTTTCATTGTGGATTTTACTTTGTGGTTCCAGGGTCCTTATTGAGCATTATTTTACTCACCCCTACACGAGCCTTGCCCGTATAGGTCGTATATTTTACAGATTATTGATATTTTTTATGGAATCATTGTTTGGTTGGAGAAATATGGAGATTCATCGAGACCTGATGGACATGGTACACTTTAGTGTCATTCAGACAACTTACTGTACCTACCCTTCTAGTAGGGTTTTCTGCTAACATACTTCATGTGCTTGAACCTTTTCATTTTTGTTTGGGCTTATTCTGGCGATGTTTACTTTTCCTTTTTTGTATTGTTACCCTGGCCTATGGGAGGAGATCTTGGGTTAGTCATTGCATGGGCCCCGAGGAATGGGTCGTGACAAGATTTTCATGCATGTTCTGTGTCTTGTGTAGATGATTGATATTTTTATGGAGTCTTAGAGGGACCATGATTATGTGGTGCTTAGTGGGACGAACATACCAAGGTGTGTTCATGTTGTTATCTTGATAGCATTACGCTTCTTTACCCTATGGTTAGACTTGTTTTCAGACCCTTTGTGTTGGTACTGTATTTGGTCCTATTTACATTCCATTACTTATTATTCTACTCTGATAGTGGGATTTATAGGTATTATTGCATGGTTTATAAGTTGTTTTATATTTTATCACTGAATTCATAATGATATATGCATGTGTACAACTAAATTAGGCTAAGGACTCACATATTAGTGATTTTCATATTCGATGCTAGTCACCTGCCCTTGGCCTATTGGAGGTTTGTAACAACTCGTGGTTTTTTGAAATATGTTTTTTCAATTTATTTTGTCTTAATTTTTTTTATTTTAAACAAAACTAACTTTATATTTTTTTTATTAAAGTATAATTTTTTTTTTCATATAATAAATTTAAGACATACATTTTCTTTCACTATACGCAACACAGACTGGGCTTGTGTTACACACAATACCGAGTTTCTATGAAAAATCATTTTATTGTTATAATTATTTAAATGAGATAGTTATAACCTAGAAATTAAAATAAGTAATATTAATATAAAAAATAATTTTTAATATTATTTAAAATGTTTTTATATAAGTAAAAAATATTTATAATAAAACATGTAATATTGATAACATATTTATATGTTTGAAAATGTTATTTTCTCAAATGAACTATTTTTCATGTCCTTTTGTGAAAAATATTCAAAGTATGTTTAGACAGATAAAGAGATTGAATTTGACAAAAAACATTATTCTTGAATATATAATTTCGAAATTAGATCAGGATAAGTTTTTGGTACTTTTTAAGAAACATCATTTTTGGATGAATATTGAAAAATACTACATTTCAGTTAAAAATTTCATGTATGTTTAAATAATTATTAATATTTATTCACATTGTAATTTGTATTTTTAAAGTCATGAAGGAGAAATTAAACATATATTAATCCAATTTTGGTGTCTGGAATAATTTTAATATTGAAATTAGATATAAACACTTACTGAATCTTTGAACGTTTTTACTTTAAAAACTCCCTTTCTTGCCACATTAGTGAGATTAGTGTTAACTAAATTTTCCAACATCTGTTATTTAAATTTTTGAAAAATGGAAATATACTTTTGTAATACATATAATATCTATCTTCTAATAAAACCAAACTAATTTATTACCAAAAATATTAGTGAAATTGATTAAATTTAATTACTATGATTAATGTAAAATTATGCTTAATGAGGGACTAAAACGTAATCATAAGGACCAAAATGACTAGAAAGATTTTCTAAAGAAAATTGTATGCATATAATTTGACCATATCCCCTCCTTTTTTTAATTTATTTAGGTTATTGTGTTATTATTAAATAGAAGTTCCCTATATAAATGGTTATGTAAGGAAAAAAGACAAAAGGGAACTTTCTTTACCTTTGCTTTTATAAAACATTGAGATACATAAACAATGTAATATTTTTATTTATATATATTATTTTGAAATATAAATGGGTTATTTTTATCTAAATAATTTATCATTTTTTTGAGATGATCTATTTACATAAAATTTTTAAGAAACTCCAACATAGTGATTATTTAGTTAATAATTACAAAAATAAATGCACTATAGATATTAAAAGTGAACTAAATTGATTGAATTATTGTGTATAATTATTTTTAGATGAATATATAAAGATACATTGCTTTAATCTCTATATATTTAAATTCATTTTTTTATATTTCAATATTAAAATTAAATAAATAATTTAAAATTGGATATTATGTTATTTTACAATAAAGGATATTTTATTAAATGATTTAAAATTAATAAAAATATTACATTCTTCCAAGTAAATTTTTTGTGTTAATTAATATTATATATGGAAAATTAATTGACTAATTTATATTATATAAATAACATATTTACTCATAGATTGTAAAACAAATTGGATAGTTCTGGTTTAAGATGTGTTTTTTGCGTCAGATGTAGCTATTTTAAAATTTATTTCCAAAAAACAAGAGATTTTTATTTTTTAAATTATGTATCAGATTTAATATTTTGAGGATCTATATTTTCTAAAAATTATCATTTTAATTTATTCCTAATGGTAAAACTACCTAGGTTGAAAAACTGTTGTATTTAATAGAAACCAAAAGGCTAAAATTAGGGAAACATAGACGTTAAGGAACAAAATTTTTAAAATGAACTTATTTTTTGTGGTAGAGACTATTATCAAACATTATTCCCAATTAATCCATTATTTTTCCTTTTTTCAGGCACATTAGGTATGTTATACAACCCATTAATGAATGCCTTTCGGTATTTACAGGAGTGTCGCTCCCCTTCCAGAATAAAAATAAAAACACTCTCCCACTTCCTCACTCATATAAAACCATATAGGATATAACAAACTCTTACTATTCAATGTTAAAAAATCCATACCATCCTTTTTTGAGCCTCACGTTTGGTAGAAATCAATATAAGGAATCTCGTTGGTGGAAACCAAAAAGAGTTACCCAAAGAAGTAGTAGTATCCTTCCTCAAGATCTTTTCTTTTATTTTCATTCTCTACCCCTCAACTCTTTTTATTCCATAATATTGTAATAAAACTACTATTTATATTATAATAAGATATTATTATACTAATTTTTTTACCTAAACTCACACACACTTCGATCTAATGTGAAATGAATATATTGTTTACGTGTAAGGAAAATTGTCACCTCACAAAACGATGATTGTTCATTTTTCCTTTACCCTCTTTCATGGTTGCGAATTATGATGAACATGATATCTAGATATGATATATATGATACATATTATATCTTTATATTTATTTAATTCATTAAAAACACATATCTTTATACTTTCCATTTTGTGTAAATATGATAATTTTGTTTGAGGAATTTTGAACTATCAACCCCTCAAATTGATGTGATTTTGTTATGACCCCCTCCCCAAAAAGTGTACCCCTCCTGGGCCGGCAATGTGAGAAGTGAGATAATGACCCCTGAGTCCCGCCTCCTATAGGCCCCAGGTTGGTGACTAGCACCAAGGGAATAGTAAACACACAAATGGTAGGCATTACCTCTAAAAGAACACATGCGGAAGAGAGAGATAAGATAGACACCAATAAACTCCGAATCAAAACATGAATATAAAAAAAACCCATGTACACTTATGAAATGTCATGCAAAAGTACTAAAACTAGAAGGAAAAAACTGAAAGTACCCAAAAAGAAGTAAAACAGCAGCAACCACATGCCCGAACAGCTCCTGCAACCCCAAGCTAGTAGAAACCATCTTGAACTCCAACTGGCTCCAAGTGACCTGAAAAACAATTTATATATACATAGGGTGAGTATAACAGTATACTTATTAGGATCCTCCCCGAAGCCTCTCATGAAAAAGTAAAGAAAGCATACTAAAGCACAGTGAACAACAAGTGAAACTAACTCAACACCTAAACAGGTATACTAAGTTCCCAACCTCACCATGGCCACTCTCACCATGTAACGCATACAAGAATATACCATATAGTAAAGAATATCAAGGGTACCCCACTACTACTTCCCCACTGGTTTCACCAAGTAAAAACATCCCGAGATATAGGGATAATTAATATAGGATTTATGGAATTTGAATCGGCCTTAAGAGTCCTTAAAATAAGGCTTTAAATGTATTTTACGTCAAAGGAAACGTCAAAGGGGTGAAACTGTAGGAAGCTCGAAACACTGCTCACATACTCAAAATTTGGCAAAGGAAAGAAAAGGTCACCTTTATACCTCACTGTTTGAGGTTACCGATAGACCTCAATGTTAGAGGTTACCAATAGACCCCTCCATTAGAGGTTAATGATAGACCACACCGTTAAGGCTACTAATACACCTCACCGTTAGAGGTTACTGATAGACCTCACTGTTAGAGGTTACCGATAGACTTCACTATTCTGGAAACACTGTACAAGTCTACCGATCCAGAAACACTGTACAAGTCTACTGATAGACTTCACCGATAGAAACACTGTACAAGTCTACCGATCTGGAAACACTGTACAAGTCTACCGATATACCTCACCGATATACCTCACCGATAAAAACACTGTACCAGTCTACCGATCGAGAAACAATATACAAGTCTACCAATAGACCTCACCGATAGACCTCACCGATAGAAACACTATACAAGTCTACCGATCTGAAAACACTGTACAAGTCTACCGATAGACCTCATCGATAGACCTCACCGATAGAAACACTGTACAAGTCTACCAATCTGGATACATTATACAATTCTACCGATAGTCCTCACCCATAGACCTCACTGATAGAAACATTGTTCACTGAACCTCACCGATAGAAACATTGTTCACTTACCGTTACTGTTCATAAAAGTGGAAACACTGTTCATAGAACTGTAAATTTGGAAAAGTGTTGGGGATAAGTCACATTGACCTCCCAGAACACCTCTACCAGCACATTTTCACAAAGTAATGTACCAGAGAGGTTTGGGACATTACATCAGATACCTCTCAAAACATTCTCATCCTCAAGAATTCAAAACCAACCTAAAGAGACAAAATAAAGAAACATGGTCCAAATAACCACCCATCAAGATACCTCTCAAAAAGGGAGCATGCCATAAAAGGAACAAGAGAGGTTCATAAATAAAACATGAAAGGTCTAACCATAAAGGAAACATCATTACATTAAAAGAGTTAAACATCAAAAAACTCTGGGTAATGAGCATGTATATGTGACTCACATTCCCAGGTACTCTTTTCCATGCCACTGCGTCACCACAAGACTCGAACTAAGGGGATAAAACGCCCATACAACACCTTCTCCTTGTGTTCTTCGGTCTCCATAGGTCGCTCCTCGAAGGTTGCATCATCATCAACATCAATATCTCCCCAATCGATAATGTCAGAGTCATCATGAAGATAATGACAGAGCTAAGATACATGTAAAACATCATGTATCTGACTCAGATGTGGGGGAAGTGCTACTTGATACACCACAGCTCCAACATGAGCTAACACCTCTAAAGGCCCAACAAACCGGGGAGAAAGTTTACTTCCACGACCAACCCTTCACTGCCCATGACGGGGAGTCACCTTCAGAAACACATGATCCCCAAAATTAAACTCTAAGGATCTCCTTCTTTGATCAGAATATGATTTCTGATGATCTTGTGCTGTCTTCATCCTCTCAAAAATCACTTGAACTATCTCTTTTGTATTCTGCACTAGTTCCAGTCTGAGAATTGCTGACTCTCCCACCCCAGTCCAGCACAATAGAGAACGGCAAGGCTGACCATACAAGGCTTCAAATGGCGCCATATCAATGGTGGAGTGAAAACTATTATTGTAAGCGAACTCCACCAAGGGTAGGTGCCTCATCCATGAACCTCCAAAGTTAAGAACACAAGAGCGCAACATGTCTTCAAGAGTCTGGATGGTTCACTCTATCTGACCATCCGTTTGAGAATGAAAATCGGTGCTAAGTCATAGTTGAGAACCGAAATAATGTTGGAGATCCCTCTACACCCTAGAGGTAGAATGAGGATCTTGATCATAAATTATCATCATAGGGACTCCATGAAGTCTCACCACCTCCTCCAGATACTGCCTTGACAAAACTTCCACTGAGCTCGACTCCTTGATCGCTATGAAGTGGGCTGATTTTGTTAAACGATCCACTACCACCCATATAGAATCATGTCCTCTCGGAGCTCGAGGTAAACCTGTAACAAAGTCCATTGAGATGTCCTCTCACTTCCATTGAGGAATCTATAATGGATAGAGAAGACCACCAGGAAGACGGTGTTCGACCTTCACCATCTGGCAAACTAAACATCAAGACACAAACTCTGCCACCGTACGCTTTAGCACAGGCCACCAAAACTAACTCCTCAAGGATTGGTACATCTTTGTCACACTAGGATGTACTCCTAAAGGCGAACTGTGGAACTCTCTGAGAATTGTCTCGCACATATTTAAGGGAACAAAAATCCATTCTTGGTACAACAGTCATTGTTGTTCATCCTCAGACCAACCATCAGGGGCCTCACCACAAACAACTCGGTCTCTCCAGACCTCCACCTCTAGATCTCCCATCTGGGACTCTTCCACCTTCTGCACCAGAGATGACTGTACTGACATCTGAAAAAGGGATCCTCTACCCACAAATTCTCCCATATCAAGATGTAATGCTGACAGTTCTTTCATTACACTCCAGGAATCACCGGATCCCCGCACAGCATCACTACGTGACTTTTGGCTCAGCGCATCAGCTATAACATTCCCTTTTCCAGGTGTATACGATATTTCGAAGTTTTATTCCTACAATAACTCCATCCACTGACATTGTCGCAAGTTCAAGTCCCACTGAGTGAAAACATACCTCAAACTCTTATGATCGGTGAAAACCACAAAGCGCTCACCAATGAGGTAATGTATCCAAAACTTCAGAGCAAACACCACGGATGCCAACTCAAGATCATGAGTGGCATAGTTACGTTCATGGGGACGTAACTGCCGAGAACCATGAGAAACAACTAACCTCTACTGCATAAGGACACATACTAACCCCAGATGCGAAGCGTCCCAGAAATCATCAAACTGAACTCCCTCAACTGGAGGACAAAGAACTGGAGCACTTAATAACTTCTCTTTTAGATACTCAAAGGCTGCCTGACACTGATCATTCCATTTGAATGCTTGATCCTTCCCCATCAAAGATGTCAGATGAGTCGCAACTCGGGAGAAATTGGCTATGAACCACCTGTAGTAGCCTGCGAGACCAAGGAAACTTTACACCTCTAACACTGTCTTGGGGGCTTCACAAGACATTTCTTCTTCTATCTTTGATGGATCCACAACTACTCCCTGTTGGGACACAACGTGGCCCAAGAAACTGACTTCTAGAGCCCAAAACTCACACTTCGACAACTTCCCAAACAGTTGATGTTTACGAAGAACTCCCAAAATAGATCGTAGATGCTCTGCATGCTCCTCTTCAGATGTGCAGTACACAAGGATTTCGTCGATGAAAACCACCACAAACTTTTCCAGGAACTCACGGAACACAGAATTCATCAATCCCATGAACACAGCCAGAGAATTCATCACACCAAAGGACATTACAATGAACTCATAATTCCCATGACGTCAATGGAAAGTAGTCTTCAGGATATCATCATCCTTTACACGCATCTGATGATATCCTGACCGCAAGTCAATTTTTGAGAACCAACTTGCACCCTTAATTTGATCAAATAAATCATCAATCCATGGGAGAGGATAGAGATTCTTTATTGTCACTTTGTTTAAGTGATGATAATCGACACACAACTGCAAACTGTCATCAGCCTTCTTCACGAACAGAACCGGTGCACCCCATGGTGACACAGTTGGTCGAACAAAACCACATTGCAAAAAACCATCAATCTATATCCATAGCTCTATTAACTCAGAAGGGTTCATCCTATATGGATACATAGATATAATAGACGCTCCTGGTTGTAGCTCGATCCCAAACTCGATCTCTCATCGAAGGGGTAATGCTACAACCTCTTCTGGAAAGACATAGGGGTACTCCTCTACGACCCTAGGAAACGCCACCTGTTGAACCTCTGATGAACCCAACATCACCTCAAACATCATGGATGATAAGAATAGAACTCGCCTGTGACCCATCCAAGGATCTCGTTCACCGAAAAACACCACTTTCTCTCCATCCGCACCAATGAAGACGACCTTCTTCTTGAAGCAATCCATAATATCCTGCACCAAATACAACCAATCCATGCCGAGGATAATATCATATGGTTTTATTCGTAAACATGGGAAATCTCCCCAAGAGTGGTGTTTCCCCAACACTAGCTCACCGTCTCTACATACATCAAACAAGTCAGCTCGACCTCCAACTGGCGTAGTCAACACCAAGGGTACTGGAAACCTCTCTACCTTAAATCCCAAAGCATGGACAAGGGTAGGTGATATAAAGGAGTGTGTCGCTCTTGAATCAAACAAGGCATACGCCAAGGTAGAAAACAAGCAAAGGGTACCTCGGACAACGTCTGTCTCTCCTGGAGCTAGCAACGCTAGAGCATGAAGCTGGCCATGACCTCCTCCATGGCCTCTCTGACCCTGATGATGACCACCACCACGGCTGCACTCTACTCTCTAAGGACAAGAAGTGTCATTGGGATGTCCTCTGCCCGCACCATCTACCCTCTGCTGATCTAAAGCTGGTGCAACTAGCTGCTGCTGCCTCGGCTGGAACTGCCTCAACAGAGGAACCTGGAGCGTAGTTCCTGGCGTACAATGGCCTCTCTGAATGGTCGGGCATTCCCGCTACTGATGACCACAACCACCACAAGAAAAACAAGCACCTGATCCCTTGGCATAGGCCTGAGAGTTGCTGCCTCTAGTGAAACGAGACGTGAAGGGCTGGGACCTACCCCCGAGTGAACAGAAACTCTTTTGCCCTAAAAACCGAGAACCTCGGACCATAGCTCTGCTTTGTGTGGAATCATGTCGATTCCTCTCTTGTGATGATCTGGTCCTAAACAAAGTCCTCTCAACAACCTCTGCCCTCACTAGCACCTCAAGACATGTCTTCAGCATAAATGGGGTGACCTGGCGCTGGATCTCTGGACGCAAAGCCTCCTCAAAATTCCCCGCTCTGACCTCCTCATCTAGAAGTAGGTTTGAAGCATATCGTAGAAGGTTCCTGAAACAAATTCTGAACTCTCAAACACTGGACCTCCCCTGTCGAAGGTTAAGAAGCTCCTGGCGACTGGATTCCTTCGCAGTCGAAGAAAAAAACTCAACTCTAAACCTGTCTTGGAACTCCTCCCATGAGATCACTGACTCCTCACGATCCCCGGGAATCAAGAACCACCACTACCTCGTTGCTCCACGCAGCATTGTCAAAACCAAGGACACCCAGTGCTCCTTCCGAGTGTGAATCGAACTGAAGCATATCTCGACCTCCTCTAGCCAGTCTTCCATGACTGCATCTGAAATGGAGCCTCGTACTTCTGCAGACACTGGTGCTGAAACTCTCAAAGTGTCTTCCTCTATGTGTCGTCGTCGTCAACCTCTACCTTGTGGCGTTCTACTGGAATATCCTGCTAGACATTTTCTGGGAAACCCTAACGAGGATGCTGACCCAGATCCATACCTGTAAAATAACAAACCATTAGAGCTTTTAAACCCGGAATATGGAAGACTCAACATTAATTAATTTATTTTTTTCTTTCATTCATTTTAGGTTAACCTATCCTAGGGTCTACCAATTCAAACATAGGCATAAGAAGAATTATGCATGATCCTTTCCTAGGTCTCTACCTTGCAACTAGTATTAACTTGTTTAATAGCCATTGTAAACTTAAAGGCTTGTACATCAGATCATAGGGGGCCCTAAATGCCTATGTCTCAGCTACTCTCCAGTGTTTACCTCACTTGCTAAACATAAATGACACTGTTTCCCTACCAACCCATGTAGCCTCACCTGTGCCTAACTCCAAACTCCATCCTATCCCTTAACCAGACCTCTAATACCACTTTGTCATGACCCCCTCCCCACAATGTGTACCCCTCCTGGGCTGGAAATGTGAGAAGGTAGATAATGACCCCCGATTCCCGCCTCTAGTAGGCCCTGGGTTGTCAAATAGCACCGAGGGTATAGTAAACACACAAATGGAAGGCATTAGCCTCTAAGAGAACACATGTAGAAAAGAGAGATAAGATAGACACCAATCAAATCTGAATCAGAACATGAATATAAAAGAAACCCAAGTACACATATGAAATGTCATGAAAAATTACTACAACTAGAAGGGAAAACAGAAAGTACACAAAAAGAAGTAAAACAGCAGCAACCACAAGCCCAAACAGCTCCTGCAACCCCAAGCTAGTAGAAACCAACTTGATCTCCAACTGGATCCTAGTGACCTAAAATACAGTTTATATATACATAGGCTGAGTATAACTGTATACTCTGTAGGATCCTCCCCGAAGCCTCTCATGAAAAAGTAAAGAAAGCATACTAAAGCACAGTGAACAACAAGTGAAACTAACTCAACACCTAAACAGGTATACTAAGTTCCCAACCTCACCATGGCCACTCTCAACAAGTAACGCATACAAGAATATACCATATAGTAAAGAATATCAAGGGTACCCCGCTACTACTTCCCCAATGGTTTGACAAAGTAAAAACATTCCGAGATATAGGGATAATTAATATAGGATTTATGGAATTTGAATCGGCCTTAAGAGTCCTTAAAATAAGGCTTCAAATGTATTTTACGTCAAAGGAAACGTCAAAGGGGAGAAACTGTAGGAAGCTAGAAACACTGCTCACATACTCAAAATTTGGCAAAGGAAAGAAAAGGTCACCATTAGACCTCACTGTTAGAGGTTACCGATAGACCTCACCGTTAGAGGTTACCGATAGACCTCACCGTTAGAGGTTACTAATAGACCTCACCCTTATAGGCTATTGATACACCTCACCGTTAGAGGTTACCAATAGACCTCACCGTTAGAGGTTACCGATAGACTTCACCGTTCTGGAAACACTGTACAAGTCTACCAATCTGGAAACACTGTACAAGTCTACTGATAGACCACACCGATAGACATCACTGATAGAAACAATGTACAAGTCTACCGATCTGGAAACACTGTACAATTCTACTGATCTGGAAACACTGTACAAGTCTACCGATAGGCCTCACCGATAGACCTCACCGATAGAAACACTATACAAGTCTACCGATCTGGAAACACTGTACAAGTCTACCGATAGACCTCACCGATAGACCTCACCGATAGAAACATTGTACAAGTATACCAATCTGGAAACACTATACAAGTCTACCGATATACCTCACTGATAGACCTCACCGATAGAAACACTGTACAATTCTACCGATCTGGAAACATTGTACAAGTCTACCGATAGACCTCACCGATAGAAACACTGTACAAGTCTACCGATCTAGAAACATTGTACAAGTCTACCAATACACCTCACCGATAAACCTCACCGATAGAAACATTGTTCACTAGACCTCACTGATAGGAACACCGTTCACTTACCGTTACTATTCATAAAACTGGAAACACTATTCACAGAACTGGAAATTTGGAAAAGTGTTGGGGATAAGTCACCTTGACCTCTCGGAACACCTCGAACACCACATTTTCACAAAGTAATGTACCGGAGAGGTCCGGGACATTACAGATTCGTTCACACACTTCATAGAATGTATTAATTATTTGTTTATAAAAATTATATAATATATATATATATTAATAATTCTTTTATAATGATACTATGAAAATATATACATTTATTTCATTTTATTGTTTCCTTCAATATGACAATAAAATGGAAAGACTGTTCATTCTTATGTATAACCTACCCCCTCCTTGAAATGTGTATTATATTTAATACTTCTATAATATATTGATTATTAGAATAAAAATATACTAAACATAAATGAAATTTATATCATGTATTAAATTATAGAAATAATGATATATGTATAAGGACCAATGATATAACAAATTAGGAAACATGTGAAAGATAAAGTTAATATTACCCAAAGTGTAACCCTAACATGGAATTGTTTATAATAGGGTAATATAAAATCACAATTAAAACATATATGGAATTAGATATAAGAATATGGACCTATTATAAATGTATAATAAATTTATATTTATTATACATAAGGATTTAATGATTATGATGAGATTCAAGACACAATGTAGGGTAATTTAATCTCACTATTTATATCCGTGAGATACATGCCATGTTCCCCAGTATTTTATTTTTTATGGCGTATATATAGACTATTAATGTATTATATAATTCATATTATTAAATTTATGTGTATTTAAATATTCAGTATATTATTTTTCATTCATGGGGATAATGTTCAAAATGCTACCAATTCAGTAAGATAATTTGTTTCTCAATTTTTCTTCTTTGAGAAACATGTTTTTATTATTTTTCTACATTAATTTTTTAAGGTGTATATACTTCCTTTTGACAAGTAATATCATGAATCTATTTATTTTAATTATATTTCAAGATTTATGTAATTTGGTTTTTTTAACATCCTACCACTTCTCATTGGCTTGAGATGGTAGTGAGACATTACTTGGCCATAAGTGACATCCCCAAGATTCCGAAGGATGATATAAAATGCTGAAGGTATTCCATACATATGGGGGATGATTTGAACAATAATAAAAAACAACTATCCAAACAATACATCACTAACAACCAAATAAATGATGCATGATCACAATGAAATACAACTCAAAATTCATTTATAAGAATCATGTTAAATCAAATACCCCATCCGAAGACTACAATATCAATGTAAAAAGTGGAAGGAAACTAAAAAACTCTAAGAAAACCACCAGACTCTATGATTCACAAGCTCTGTTCTCTAACTTCACCTAGTAGTCCAAGATTCATGATGTAGTTCTAAATAGGGGTGATACTTTACCTTTTCCCTTTCCCTGGTAAATGACATCTGTAAAAGCACCAAAGTTTCTAGGCAATGGTATGAAATAAAATGTAGTAGGTTATCCTCCAATGACTTCCCTACTCACATTGCTATGATATAAGCGTTAATGACATTTATCTAAAACAGTTTATATAAATCAATTTGAAAATAATTTATTAAATAAATATAAAATAGTTATAAAGTAGTTTATTACTAAATATTAACAAGTTCCATGTCATCTAATTTTTCCCGTAAAAAGATATTTTTCAAGAAAAATCCCATGCTTTAAAACAATTTCAAAAGTTCTATTTGTCATACCCATTCCATTTCACATATTCACACCACTAACCATGCATGCATTATTATGAAAGTTCCATACTCATGACAGGTCACTCACCTATAAACCATTTCATGACTGGGTAATTATTTCCCATGTTCCATTACACATTTGGAACTAAGCACAATGTCATATTTCAACCAAGACTTGTAAATGATATATGAAAAACCACACCAATCATGTGTGAAAACTATTCCAATACCAAAAAGACAAAACCATTTAAATTAAATAACTTTTTATTGAAAAAATGTCTTTAAAAAACCATTTCAAAAATCTAGGAAAGAAGTATTTTAAAATCAATAAACTAAATCACATTGCACACAAATTCATGAAAATTATACAATTTCACCAAAATCAATAAATCATCACTAAAAAGGATTTATTTCATACATTTCATGACAATTAATCCATCTTTTTCATGAAATTAAGTCAATTTTTAACTATGCCAATCAATTCTAGTAAGAGGAGTCGAGAGTGAAGCCACCAACCTCAAGAGTTTTCATGAAAATGATAAACAGAATGAAAAACATCACAGAAGTAGGTTGAGTCTCCACAATCCCACCTTAGATCTCCTCCCCTATCAAGAACTAAGAAAAATATAAGATTATTTGGAATCCAAAACTTTATATCTACCCAAAACAGATGTTGATCTAAAAAAATTATAGGAATGAGGAAGTAGATCTAAGAAAATGCATCAGCAGTGATGAATAATAATGCCTTACTGTAAGAATTGGGATTCAAAGCACCAATTAATGGGTCTGGATAACTTACAATTTGAATTTTAGAGGTTCACCATCCTTTGGGAGATAAAAATTCAGAGTTAGGAAGCATGTGACGAAAAACTAGTGGGTTAAATGGTAAAACGAGTGAGATTAACTTTTTAAGGAAGTAGATTTCACTCGATCATAGTTTAGTTGCATGGTTAGATAAATCATGTTCTATTCATGCACCTACTTTTGTATTAAGAAAGACCTCACATGGTCAGTTCTCATTCCTTCCAAACCATGCACCAACCATAATAAATCTCTCTTTCCAACATTTTCACCACACTACATAATTTCTCCAAGGCTTCCATTGGGATTTGACAACTTGTGTGTTGCCTGTGCACCTCCACTATATCCCCAGGCTCAATGTGCATAGATTTTGGAAAGTGTTTTATTTTTCTCACAAATTGTTCCCCACTCATGTACCTATAAAACCGCCCAAAAAAGATATTAAAAGTACAAAAAATCTCCCAAACATCACCAATATACACTATATAATTATGAAACATAAAGATATGGATACTTCTTTGAAACCGTGAGTACTAAATTCTCCCCCCATTAGTATTTATATCCTTGGAATGTAGAGAACCAACATTATATTGAAAGAGTTCTGTCCATTTATCTTGTACTTCCTTCCCACGTTCTCAAGAATCTCCTTGAATCTGACCATGTTGTCACTCAACATGCAATAGACATATTTTTTTTTCTACTCAAGGCTTTCTATTTCCAATCCAAAATCCACATTAGGATATGTTTATACAAAAAATTATGATCTAGGTCAACATGATCCCATATGATCACAAGGTCATGGTCAAGTTGATACCTTTTCAACTGAGATAGATAGAATACACTATTCACCACACTAAAACTTGGTGGTAATAACAAATGATATGACACATAACCAATCTATTCCAATATCTCAAAAGGGACTATGTATTGGGGAGATTACATGACCTGATTCCCAAAATGGCGATGTCAAATCCTTGAAGTAATTCCCAATAACACATTATCACTCACCGCGAATGAAAAATTCTATTGATGATAATCATTTTACAATTTATGATGGCTTAAGATATCTTCATACACTTTCCAATTAACTAGATCCACTGTGTTGTTTATTAGACAAGTCTTGGTGCAACATGTGCATTTTCACCTATTTTTACCCTACATAGTGGATAATGATATGTAATCTCATGCAATGCTTCTAAAGGATCCTAATGTATCAAATCCTTGTAAATGTTGTTTAAAAATAACACCACTAAGGGTATGTTCTTTTCCTCTGATCAACCAAAATCTATTAAAAAAGCCTGCAAAATTTTCTCCAATGTGTGGTTCATCTTCTCATATTTCTCGTCTTTCTAGGGATGGTATGCTATACTCATAGTTAGCTGAGTACTGAGGGATTTCTTTAAGGAATTCCGAAAATATGAGGTAATACTTGGATCTATATCTGATATGATCAAAACTCGTATTCCATGTAACATTACCAGTTAATTGTTATTGATTTTGGAAAAATCCTCTGCCTAATGAGTTTCAAAAATATGAATGAAACGGGATGATTTTATGGGCCGATCTGCAATCACCCACATGAAAATATATTTTCGAACCGTTCATGGGAGAAATGTGACAAAATATAGAGATATTTTTTCCCATTTTTACACTAGAATAGGTAAAGACTATAAAATAAATTTTGGTTTTTGTTGATCTTCTTTAACTTACTGACAAGTTAATCATGCCAAAATGAAGATTCCCGCTTTGTTTTTTATGCCACTACACCAGAACAACACCTTCAAAGCCTTATACATCTTTGTATTCCTAGATGAACAACCTCACTTTAATGGTTGTATACTTGAAGAAGTTTTTCATAACAATCCATAGTTACAACCATCTAATTTTTGAACCACAACACTAATGAGTCATCCATATTCAATCCCTCAACGGTGTGCCCACCATTGAGTTTTGAACTTATAGCTATACATTCTGCATCAGATGTCTTAGCCTCCTTTACCATCTTTACCAAATTAAGAATAAGATTAACTGAAATGAAAACAACTGCATCACCTCAGTCTTTACATTCCACATTCATATTAGTTGGGACTGATATTAACTTCCATTCATCTAAAGATTATTTCTCCAACTACGCATACGACTTTTTTCTCAATGAATCTTCCACCATTTTTCCATTTCCTCCTGTACAAATCATCTCATAGTCAAAAATATTGAGATACTTCATCCATATTCTTTGACTCATATTCAAATCCTTTTGTGAGAAAATATTTTCAAACTCTAATGGTTTCTAAACACTATAATTTTCTCCCTCAAGAGACAATGATGCCATGTTCTCATATCATGGAAGACTATAGCTAACTCCAAATCCTTTATTGGGTAGTTTTTCTCATAGAATCTCAAATTTATTGATCCATAAGCAACCACATGGTCTCCTCTCATGATAACATATCCCAACCCATGTCCTGAAGCATTACAATCTACCACATACCCCTATAGTTATTCTGAAAATATATATATAGGGTCTTATGTAAGATGAAGATTATATCTTTAGGAAAGATTTATGGAATTCCTTTATCTATTGAAATGTAACTTTCTTAATTTTTAAAGATATCATAGGTGAATATGTATGTGATAAGTCACACGAAAATCATTGGAAATAACCAAATAGACCATGGAAGCTTCTTATTTTAATTAATTTATTTGGTGGTTTCTAAGAGATAATAGCTTCTATTTTCTATAGGTCAAATGAAACACCATTTTAAATTATTTCAAATCCCAGAAAGTGTACCTCTTGTATCCAAAAATCACACTTTAATAATTTGGAATACAAACAATGGTGTCCTAATATTTCCAACCCTATCATTAATTGTTTCTCATTCTCTTACATCTTCTATAAATATACTAATATGTCATCCACATACACAACAAAAAAGAATCCAAATATTTCTGAAATATTCAATTCATTAATTCCATAAAGACTGGTAGTGAATTCATAAGATCAAAAGGTATTACAATATATTCATAATGGCCATATGTGCTTCTAAAAGATATCTTTGGAATATCTTACTTTTGAACTCACAATTTGTGATATCCTGGTCGCACGTCCATTTTTTTGAACCATTGAGCTCACCTCAATTTGTTGAATAGATCATCGATTCCTAGAAGTGGATACTGATTCGTTATTGTAACTTTGTTTACTTTAAAATAATCCACACCCATCCAAATAGTTCCATCTAATTTATTCCAGAACAAGACTAGTGCTTCCTAGAGATATGTGATTGATTGAATGAACCCCTTACATTCCAACTCTTCCAATTTTACTTTCAACTCCCTTAATTATTTTGGTTCCACCCTATGAGATAGAAGTGAGATAGGAATAGTCCCCATGATCAGATCAATTTTAAAATCTACTTCTTTAACTAGTGGTATCCCTATGAATATTCTATGAAAAAAATTTAAAAATTGATCCAAAACTATTAAAAAATAGTTATACTGGATCTCTTCCATCGACACCAAAGTCAATGACACCAACTAGTAATAGGTAATTCTAACTCCTTGTTCTAACAATTTTATTTCACCTATATTTTCAACCCTTTATCCTCTAAACATATTCTTGGCACCATCCTCAGTCGTGAAACTAATAGTTCTTCTATAACTGTTGATATGAGCCTTCAACATTTTCATCCAATCCATACCCAGGATTACATCATAGAAATCCATCTCCAAAACTAAGAATTTCTATTTCAGATTAGCTCTATCAACAGTTATAGAACATACTTCACACATAAAGGCTCGACATTCTCTTTGACCAAAATAATTTTGATGTTTTATTATAGAAGGAATAATCTCAACTTTTAACCATTGAAAATGAACAGCACAAGAAGAAACAAATGAATGAGATGAACAAATATCAAATAATACATAAATAGGGGTAGAATTTAAAAGAATCATACCTCTCACCATTGATGGTCCATCCTGATCATCCACAATAACCTACTCTACACTATAAAATTTATCCATTATTTCACTTTGCACCCTGTTTCCTTACTAAGGTTTCCCAATTGAAATGTCATGGTATTTTTATAATCACAATGGAAGCCCTGATCTGGTGCTGATATTGATTCTTCTGCCCTTACCCCATCAAAGCATATGATGCTCATGACACCTGAGAAGTGTCTTGATCACCTAAACTTGGAGTACTATGAAAATAGTGCTTAAGATTTCACATATTTTTGAAATTATTGAATGATCTTGGTATTTTTTTACACTATCATTTCTTCTGGTCGAATTAGTCACACCAGAAACTTCCTACTTTTGTCATGGATCTCGGAGGAAGATATACTAATCCAACTGTCTAGTTTTGATTCCCGCTCCCTCCTTGAATGTAGGTGTCCCTCTTATACTTTTCTCCATCATTAGCATTCCCACAGGTTCTTGTGGGTATCAAAATACTTCATCATCCCATGGATTCTAAGATTTATTGTTTATCCCCATCACTCTATTCACTATCACCATATAGTTATTAATAAAGACTGCAAAAATATTCAAGAGAATCTCATTCCATAGTCTTGATTCCAAGATTTCTGCCTCTAAGGCCACACTAGAAGCGAATTTGGGTGAAAATCACACTAAATTCATGAATTTAACCACATACATTGAGAAAGAGATATTTTTTTATTTCAAGTTAAATATGTATGTCATTCTCTTGATCTTGACCATGTGATGATAGAATGGTTTGTTACACAATTCTTCAAAATCCTCCCATATATGTCCTTGATAGACTTTATCCTGCACCACAATATTCCCACCACTAGCATGAAATATCCTTAAGCGTATAAATTCCTAACTTGAACATTAGCACCACTAGTGTATCAATGAAATCAAATAAAATATTCATCATGTTCATTCGTTCCTATTCTCTTTCTAGTTCAGAATCACCTCAGATGATGGGTGGATTCTGTTTTTGGAACAAGATGTAAGGATCCACTTTTCCTGGATCATTCCTTTGGTTCCCTATTTCTAAAGTCTAAAATAATTGAACGATAATTTGAACTAGTTTTTGTTTAACCTGAGGACAATGTCTAACCACATTCTCTCAAGCTTCATTTTGTTGGTTTCTACAATGACTACCTAGTACCATTTTCTAAACAAACAAAAACAACCATAAATATACCTCTATATCATCAAAATTATTATAATTTAAAATTTTGACACATCAACTATCACAAAATTTATTTCCGAATAGAGCATTTCGATGTTTAACCAATTTTGAAAAAATAATTACTTGATTTTGAAAATCAAACCATTTTCAAAATATACCAACCTTGCTCTTTTCAATGTCTTTCATTTGAAAAAAACTCAGCATTTTTCAAAACTCAATACATTCCATAAAATCATATTTCTTTACTCAAAATGAAATATGTAATTCTAGTGGGAAGTCATTCCTATAATGCATTTCATGCTCATATCATTAGCTAAATCCCTAATAATGATACTTCAAAATCCAATAATTGTCTCCAAAACAATTATGTACCCAACTCCCTGATAACGTGACAGTCAACATAAAAAGGTTATCTATATATTTTTGTGCTCTAAATATCATTTTATAAAAATTATACTCCTTTATAAGATCCAAACATATGTAATAAACAAAAATTATTTCAACTTAAAGAATAATAAAATTGATCACCATTTGTCTCAAACTGACATTTGTACCAAACAAGATTGATACAATTTGTACCTTCCTACCCCTTATCGTTGACTTGATAGGGAATTGAGACACTAAATAGCCTTAATAATCATCCCCAAGACACCAAATGTTTTAAATAAATGCCTAATGGTTTCAATACATGTGGGGGAATATTTTCCCCTTAATAATAAAATAACTAACAAAATAGTTCATAATTGAAAACCCACTACATGATGTATTATCAAGATGTAATAAAACTCAATAATAAATTATCGAGATAATGCTAAAATCAAGTACTCCAATGGAAGACTAAAATATCCAAGTAAAAAGTGGAAGAAAAATAAAAAACTCCAAGAAAACCACAAGACTTCTCACTCTACAGGAACCATACTCCAAATTCACTATCAATTGGATCTGTTATTTAAAGACCCAAGGGAAGGTATTTTGGGAAGAATAACACCAATATAAAGTGTATAATTATTTGTGGAGATATTTTTTCATGTTAATTTCAACATAATTGTCTATAGAGGTGTGAATAAGTGAGGGGAGGAGGATCTTTTTTATAACTAAGGTGAGTGGAACACTTGTAATTTTTTAATTTTCTACAATAATTTGAAGTCTCTTTCTTGAAAAAATGGATCAAAAAATACTCATATATGATGGGTGTAAATATAATAAATAAATAAAACCAATAAATTAAGGTTTATAAAGTTTTTATGTAATTTAAAACCTTATTTTTTCATTGACCTCCGATAAACCCATTTTAACCATATCATTATTTATTAATTTTTAATAAATTCATTACTCATTATGTCCTAACATTATGTTGAAATCACTATCTAATATTAATTTTTTTGATTCCAAAAATGGAATACTATTTATGAAATTAAATTCACAAATGTGATGGAATTAAATTAAAATATGAACCAAAAATCTATCGAAAGACTAGTTTATAATTGAATTGAGGAATTGTAGAATATTCATTTTTTATTTTTTCATAAAATTTTATTCTAAGGAAAAATTTAAAAAATTAATTATGGGAATATTTTGACCTATTATGTTCAAAATATATATTCATTCTATAAAATTTCAATTTTTGTTCCATGAAATATTAAATTGTTTATTATTTTATAGATTTATCAAAATATAATGTTAAAAAATAGAATTCAATCTCGAGTATTACAATATTCCCTCCATTAAATATCACTATTTAAAATTTTAAGGATATTTTATTTAATAAAAATGGTATAAGTTCTTTTTCATAACATTCTCTAGTTATCATTTATATTCCTTTATTATGTGATTTCTCCATTGTACCTTTACTATTCTAGTCATCAAATTTTTTAATATTTTCTTTCTAGTGCCAAGAATCTTGAAGATCTCTTCACAATAGATGAATTAGGTTCAAATTCTATTTCTTATGTGTTGATAATATGTGTTGAGTTTGGTATTTACATAAAAAAAATGATAAATAGAACACATCATTTACTTTAGAAAGACTTTGTTTCATTTTTTATTAGTATGTCATAACACTAATTCATTCCAAAAGTGAACAATGATTGATGCACCTAGGAATTAGTTTCCCTTTCATATCCAACCATATAAAACCTTTACATGGATACACATTCTTAAATACATGAACCACCATATAAAATTTTAAATCTTTCTTCTAGTTGTTGACATAACTCTTTTTCATTCATTGATATTATTTAATTTCATACATAATATTCATTTGTTATATTGTTATCTCCTAGTCAATTTGTGAGCCTACAAGAATCCTTTAACTATACTCATTGTAGAAAAATTGTATTACATCATTTATTTTCACAAAATTCTTCCCACGACAACATTTTAAAACATGATTGGAAACTATTTATAAAGGAAAACTATAAAATCTAAAAATACTAATCCCAAATACCTTTAATGTCATGTAGGAACAATATCAGCATGTCTTATAATGTTTAGACAATCCTTTTATATTTTACATTATTTTGGGGAGAGAAAGTGGTTCTCAAATTAATCTTAGTATCAAATTAATTAAGAATAGATTTTCATGACATTGATATTAAATAGAGGGTTATGATTATAGATAATTACAAAAGGTTCCACATGTAATCATATAACTCCATTAATATAGAGATTCAAAAGTTTCTCAAGAGGTAAATATTTTCTTATAATAATGGGGTATGTATAAATTTAAATGTGATCAATAATAAATCATATTTTATCATAATTTCTAAGAGTATTTGGTATTGTAGTGACTAATACCATAGTAAGGTCATCCCATTTCAAAATAGTATTAAGTATAGGTTTCATGAACCCTCTAGGATGTGGTCTATCATCCTTCACCTGTTGTAAAAAAAGAATCTTGATATATAATCATGAAATTCCTGGTTTATATTTATAAGGTCCCAGCCTTAAACCTTACTTAATCTTGACTTATTACAAGATTACACATTAAGGATCTTTTCAGGTTTAGAGTTTTAGAGAATTAGATCATAAAACTTTCATTACATTTCACATTTAAACAAAGTGGTTACATAAAAGATAGTATTAATTTATCCCATCATCGGAAACATATTTAAAATAAAACATGGATTCTTTATTGACACTTTCTTGACATTATCATTATATCATGTACCATTCCCTTGACCTGTGAAAAACATTTCAAAAACATGGAATGACCATAAAAATCTCAGTAAGGGTTATAAAAAGTATGGAAAGGAAACATGAGTACATATATACATAAGAATGAAAACATACTTTACCCATTAAACATAATCACTTTAACATACCTCATAAAATCATGAATAAACCATAGAAATCATAAGACATAAAGGAAACTTGTGGCATTCATAACATTCTTACATAGGGAGTAACCCTCTTGGTTACGTTTGGAATACCCATCAAAGTATATTCCCTAAATCTCTTCGGAGAAACCTTAACGTTTAACTCCTTCACGTTACCCAATGCATTGGAGAGCTATATCGGGCTCACCTGCCCTTAGTTTATCACAGAACCACCCGTCTTCATAACAATGCCCAAGAACCATAACATAATCATAGCACATAACTTAAGCATAAAGGAAAGATAACATTCCCACATTGCAATAAAAATATGACTTTTTAAGATATTGAAATAATGAATCGATTCTAAAAACCATTTTCAAAACCATTTAAAACATTTAATAAATAGATTTTTAAATCCAAGTGTCCCTTACCACATTGAAGCTTTTAACATTTTAAACCATTAATATCCATATAAATAAATCCTTAAAACCATTTTGAAAACATGGATATTAATGAGAAATATTTATAAGAATAAATCATTAAAACATTTAAAACTATATTTTAGTTAAAGGGTTTTTAACAAAATGAGAGACACTTGAATACAATAATTGAGGAATAACATTTAATCAAAACATTATAATATCATGAGAATAAAGGGATTCATGATATAATATTCCAAGGGACAGTATATACACCATATAAGAGTGAATTGGTGCATAACAACAATGAAATCTCAATGGAAATGGAAATTGAGATGAAATCCATTATAAATATGGAATCCTTAAATAAAGGATAAATCAATCTCATAATTATGTGTGACAAATATAAATACACCCAATATAAGTGGATATTAAGTGTAAAATAATCAAAGGTCATTCACACATATTCAAATTATGACATATTCAATAACTGCATGTTTAACCCAAAGGAATCGAAATTGGGTTAAGAAGTTCCCTTGACAGCCTAACGACGTCACATCAAATTTTAGAAAAAGAGTTGATGAGAGAGATAAAGGGTATCTCATCACTTGGACATAAAATTTACGGCAATAAGGATATATAAGAACATATCCCCACATAATAAGATGAAAATTAAAAGACATAACAAAAGAATACTTTTAAAAAGAGGTGGGTGAAAGGTTCCCTTACCGATTTGGGTAACTTTTGAAACGTACACCCCATGAAAGAAGGACAATACAACATTGATGTAAATACTCATAAACAAAAGTATGTTATACAAATAGTAGAATAATGGCCAGTACATACACCACTCAAAAAGAAAATATTGGCAAATGTAGAATGAATCTCACGAAAACACAAAGTGAGATAAAAATCCCCTTACGAAATTTCGGCAGCCTAACGGCGCCAATTAAAACTTCCAAAATGGATTGATGAGAGAAAATAGGGTCTCTCATCACATGAACATAAAAATTATAGTAAGATTAATATAAAATAACATCCCAATAACAAGAAATATGAGCTTAAAAGGAATGACATAAAAGAGTGTACTTAAAAAAGAAAGAGAGGGGTAGGATCCCTTACCTTGGGTCCGACTTGACTCGATCATTCTTTAACATCCTTAAAATCAGGTATCTCTCTTTGATTTGAGATCAAAGGCTTCCTTGGGAAGACTTCTGCCCAAAGTGAGGCTTCAAGGAGTAAGAGAGGGATGTGGAGAGACAAAATTAGAAGGGGTTGGTCGAGCCAAAGTCTTGAGAGGTGTGGGTAAGGTGGTAGAGGTGAGGGCCTTTTATAATAGGAGAGGAGAGGCACTCTTGGAAAGTTACAAAATGTTACTTTATTTTCAAATGAGTTTCGGATTTTAAAGGTCCCACATTGATTTATTTCGAGGATAAGGTGGTAAGGGTTATAAATATACTCATCCAATAGGTCTTTGACAATTTTAAGTTATAGTTTTAACATTATCTTTTCATTTTATTTAAATCCTTTATTAATGAGGTAATTGTTGCATCATCATGATGTCATAAATAATTTAATTTATTTAATGTATAAAAATTATAAAAAAAATATCATTATGTATGAAATCATTTTATCTTTTTAATGAATATTTATAGTCAAAAATATGACTTGTATAACCCCATTTAAAAATTGTTTTAGTAAAACAACTCATGCTTGTGACATTTTTATTTTAACTTTAAATAAAACGTTATTTATGTAATTTTCCAACCAATGTGGCTCCATGGGGTCCCCAAGTTGACCCATGGATTTTCTTGGTCGGCCATGACACATCCGATTAGGGTAGGACATGTGTTTAGGTCATTTCATATTATTAAAACATTATTTTTACCTTAAATTACACTAATTACCTCTAATCGCGATTAAAACTTAAAAGTTACTATTCACCAAAAAATTATTTTAATCCCATTGAACCACATTTTACATCCTAATGGAAACCACGTATGTCGTATTTTTGAAATTCAAATCACAGAAGTGGTAAAGTTACATTTAAACAAAAAATCAGTTTTTAAACTACCACTTAGTGGTTTCACTATTCATCAAAAATTGAAGTTTTTCAGAAAAATACCAAAAATTCACCCTAAGCTATATTTGATATTCCAAATTCAAAAATTATTTCTATTTTAAAAAATTCAAAACATATATGTTGCATTAATTAATTTAATAATTAATTTCCACTGTCAAAACAAATAGCGTGTTTTTAAGAAACAATATCTATTAAAAGATTGACACTAGTTTAAGTCCAATTTCAAAGTGAAATTAATTCTAATGACCACCATTAGATTAAATGGTAAAAATATATTCTAAATAAAATATAATATAAATTAAAAATATAATCTATCAATATAAATAAATTATATTAAAAAGAGGTTTTGAATTAAAATGCAACATTTTCAATAAAACTGATCTTTATCAGAAAAATAACAAAATTTTACACAAAGTAAATTTTGATGTCCAGATTCTAAAGAAGGATTTTATTTTGTCAAATAAAACATATAAAATTGTCAAAATTATATTTAAAAATTATTCTCCCTCAAAAGGTGGTTAATCGACCTTTTAGAGAATATTAGAAGATTTATGCTTAAAATTGGATTCATTTGCATTTTAAGCTTCCAACATTTATTGGATAAAAGTAAAAATATTTGACAAACATATATAATCATTTTGTAGTTAGTTCCATTCATTCCTTCCATTACAACGGCTAGGCATTAACTACCTTTTAAAATAATATTATTTTATTATTAGAGTGCAACGTAAGATTTCAATGAAACTCGTTGTTGCGTATTAGGTACGTCCTCGAGCATAGAATTCCCTTTAAAATAATATTAATATTTTATTCAAAAATAAATATGAAAATTCCATATTCTTTATTTACCTGGGGTGTTACATCCTTCCCACCTTTTGGGAATTACGTCCTTGCAATTTTAAAATTGGGCTTGGAAGCTTCATTGAAAATCCCACATCAGAACAAGAGTCAGTAAAACTATCACTTTAAAAGAATGGGAGAGAAGTACAAATGTCACCCAAGTTTACCCATACTAGGATTACAAGTATGAAAATATGGATATGGAGGAGAAAACAAAGGGTCATGTTCTGATGGAGAGTGATAGTAAACATGTCTAGGAGAAAGTTAACAAAAAAAAATCACAAACTTGTGATGGGTTAAACGGTATTTGATTCCCCAGTAGGAAAAATTAACAGACAACATTTTTGTTTTCAATTACTTTTCATTGAGGAATTTATTTATGAGCTTAACTAAAACATTAGGAAGCATACTTAATTGTCATGTTGACTTTAAACTTTTACTATATTTCTTACACGAACTCATTTTTCTCCAAAAGACGAGTATTTAGGATGACTTGTTCACATTAAGAGAGCTATAATCAACTTCTAGAGAATCACCTAATCCATAAAAGAGAACTATATACTTTCCATGTCTTTAGACCTTAACCAAAACTAAAACCCAAAGTTCAACAAAGACCATTCAATAAACATCTATCCATAAAATTCTACAAAGTAAACAAAACTAAGATTGAAACCTAATTCTCTGAAGGATTTAATCACATAGTCTCCTAAGATAAATTTTAACATTTTTCTCCAAAATAACATCAGTTACTCATACAGTCTCATACTGAAAAGTAAATAACCTTATCAGATATCCTCCATGATAGGCTAATCATTTCCATTGATAACCAAAAAAACAACTTACTCTTAATTCATAAAATCATCTAACTAAAAAGAATCATTCAAACTAACCAGGGACTTCACGTAGTCCAGTGGTAGGCGATAAATATTAGTTGCACTTTGGTTGTGGGTTCGATTCTTACAGCTTCGTCTGACGCGACGGGTTGTCACATGGTCTGCGTGTTGTCCCTTTTCAAAATATATAAAATTTTATAACATTCCTCAAAAAGAGATAAATTCATCAAAAATAACCATAACATATTTTAACCACAAAGGTTATCTGATAACTTCCATTTTGCAACCCAAAATGTATTAACTAGCAATTGCCTCAAATTCAAGGATTATATAAAACCCAAATGGTTCTTTATAAGTATATCCACAAAAGAAAGGATAATTATTCCTTGAATAAAATTTTCATATATCAAACATCAGGGTTGCTATAAAAATTCTTATAATGTAACCCCATTATCAAAAGAGACTTAATACATCTAAGAATTTCACCATCCTAAAATCTACCATAACTCTTGAATCCCTTATATGATGACTTCTTACTCATTCAACATTCTTCATGATCCATTAGCCATTCCTTTTCAACTTATTCTGAAATAATTCTTTCCTACAAACAAAATCATGAATCATATCCTAAGATTCCGATAATAGGAAAACATATGTTAATAAATAATCCATACCTTTCATTCTTCATTGTCAGTTTCTTCATCCTCAATCGGAATGGAATTTGGTATTGGTAAATGAATATTTGTACGATCTTGGTGACCCCATTCCCGAAACTTCTTCATAGGACACGTGTTTGCATAATGACCATGCACACCACATTTAAAACATTCAATTGATCCTTCAGAAAGAACTTCTTTCCCTTTCCTAGAGTCAACTAGATGCTTCCTTTTTCCAGTGAAGGTTCTTGCTTTATGACCTTCATTTCCACATCTATAGCATCTTTCTGTCCCTTTGAAACATTTTCCTATGTGTTTCTTTCCACATATTTGACACATAGGTTTTTGAACATACTTACCTTTATGATTATTACCTGAACTTCTGTAGGGATTTGTTTCTCGCATATACGATGCCTTATAAAAATCACTAAGGTCCAGGTCGTCAATAATGACTCCAAATAGTTGGTTGAGGATAACCACAAGATTTCTCATTGCAGATCCCATATCATTTAGTTGTTCTTTCATAAAACCGTCACAATTTTCTTCAAATCCATTGTTACTTTGGTGCCTGCTAGATCCAGCCATTTACGAAAATCAAAAAGGTCAGTGTGAGTATATCATTAAAATCATCAAATAAAAAAGAGGAAGATAAAGACCAAGATATACTTATCCAAGTTATCTCAAAATCATTCTAACTTTCAAAAAAATGATGACTCCATCTAATATACTAACCATTGTGGTTATATACAACTTTTCACTTTTTATTAAATAACACTCTAACCTCTAAGTTATCTAAATCGACCTTTGATACCAACTATAAGGCCCCAGCCTTAAACCTTACTTAATCTTGAGTTATTACAAGATTACACATTGAGGATCTTTTCAGGTTTAGAGTTTTAGATAATTAGATCATAAAACTTGCATTACATTCCACATTTAAACAAAGTGGTTACATAAAAGATAGTATTCATTTATCCCATCAACGAAAACATATTTTAAATAAAACATGGATTCTTTCTTGACACTTTCTTGACACTATCATCATATCATGTACCATTCCCTTGACCTGTGAAAAACATTTCAAAAACTTGGGATGAGCATAAAAATCTCAGTAAGGGTTAGAAAAAGTATGGAAAGGAAACATGAGTACATATATACATAAAAATGAAATCATACTTTACCCATAAAACATAAGCACTTTAACATACCTCATAAAATCATGAATAAACCATAGAAATCATAAGACATAAAGGTAACTTGAGGCATTCATAACATTATTACATAGGGAGTAACCCTCTTGGTTACGTTTGGAATACCCATCACAATATATTCCCTAAATCTCTTCGGAGAAACCTTAACGTTTAACTCCTTCACGTTACCCAATGCATTGGAGAGCTATATCGGGCTCACCCGCCCTTAGTTTATCATGGAACCACCCGTCTTCATAACAATAC
This sequence comes from Viscum album, assembly GCA_963277665.1. NCBI lineage: Eukaryota > Viridiplantae > Streptophyta > Magnoliopsida > Santalales > Viscaceae > Viscum > Viscum album. The sequence goes on along the minus strand of OY728156.1, from coordinate 1,421,148,654 downwards.
CCAAGAACCATAACATAATCATAGCACATAAATTAAGCATAAAGTAATGATAACATTCCAACATTGCAATAACAATATAACTTTTTAAGATATTGAAATAATGAATCCATTCTAAAAACCATTTTCAAAACCATTTAAAACATTTAATAAAGAGATTTTTAAATCAAAGTGTCCCATACCACATTAAAGATTTTAACATTTTAAACCATTAATATCCAAAACATGGATATTAATGAGAAATATTTATAATAATAAATCATTAAAACATTTAAAACGATATTTTAGTTAAAGGGTTTTTAACAAAATGAGAGACAGTTGAATACAATAATTGAGGAATAACATTTAATCAAAATTTTAAAATATCATGAGAATAAAGGGATTCATGATATAATATTCCAAAGGACAGTATATACACCATATAAGAGTGAATTGGTGCATAACAACAATGAAGTCTCAATAGAAATGTAAATTGAGATGAAATCCATTATAAAGATGGTATCCTTAAATTAAGGATAAATCAATCTCATAATTACGTGTGAAAAATATAAATACACCCAAAATAATTGAATATTAAGTGTAAAATAATAAAAGGTCATTCAAACATATTCAAAGGATGAAATATTCAATAACTACATGTTTAACCCAAAGAAATCTAAATTGGGTTATGAAGTTCCCTTGACAGCCTAACGACGTCACATCAAATTTTAGAAAAAGAGTTGATGAGAGAGATAAAGGGTATCTCATCACTTGGACATAAAATTTACGGCAATAAGGATATATAAGAACATATCCCCACATAATAATATGAAAATTAACAGACATAACAAAATAAGTCTTTTAAAAAGAGGAGGGTGAAAGGTTCCCTTACCGATTTGGGTAACTTTCGAAACGTACACCCCATGAAAGAAGGACTATACAACATTGATATAAATAATCATAAAAGAAATTATGTTACACAAAGAGTAGAATAATGGACAGTACATACACCACTCAAAAGGAAATATTGGCAAATGTAGCATGAATCTCACGAAAACACAAAGTGAGATAAAACGCCCCTTACAAAATTTCGGCAGCCTAAGGGCGCCAATTAAATCTTCCAAAATGGATTGATGAGAGAAAATAGGGTCTCTCATCACATGAAAATAAAAAGTATAGTAAGAGTAATATAAAAGAACATCCCAATAATAATAAATATGAGCTTAAAAGGAATGACATAAAAGAGTGTACTTAAAAATAAAGAGAGGGGTAGGATCCCTTAACTCGGGTCCGACTTGACTCGATCGTTCTTTAACCTCCTTAAAATCGGGTATCTCTCTTTGATTTGAGCTCAAAGGCTTCCTTGGGACGACTTCTACCCAAATTGAGGCTTCTAGGAGTAAGATAGGGATGTGTAAAGACAAAATGAGCAGGGGTTGGCCGAGCCAAAGGCTTGAGAGGTGTGGGTAAGGTGGTAGAAGTGGGGGCCTTTTATAAGAGGAGAGGAGGGGCACTCTAGGAAAGTTACAAAGTGTTACTTTATTTTCAAATGATTTTCGGATTTTAAAGGTCCCACATTTATGTATTTATAGGATAAGGTGGTAAGGGTTAGAAATATACTCATCCAATAGGTCTTTGACAAGTGTATGTTATAGTTTTAACATTATCTTTTCATTTTATTTAAATCCTTTATTAATGAGGTAATTGCTGCATCATCATGATGTCATAAATAATTTAATTTATATAATGTATAAAAATTATAAAAAAAATATCATGATGTAGGAAATTATTTTATCTTTCTAATGAATATTTATAGTCAAAATTATGACTTGTATAACCCCATTTAAAAATTATTTTAGTAAAACAACTCATGCTTGTGACATTTTTATTTTAACTTTAAATAAAAAGTTATTTATGTCATTTTCCAACCAAAGTGGCTCCATGGGGTTCCAAAGTTGACCCATGGATTTTCTTGGTCGGCCATGACACATCCAATGAGGGTAGGACATGTGTCTAGGTCATTTCATATTATTAAAACATTATTTTTACCTTAAATTACACTAATTACCTTGAATCGCGATTAAAACTTAAAAGTTACTATTCACCAAAAAAATATTTTAATCCCATTTAACCACATTTTACATCCTAATGACAACAATGTATGTCTTATTTTTGAAATTCAAATCACAGAAGTGGTAAAGTTTCATTTAAACGAAAAATCAGTTTTTAAACTACCACTTAGTGGTTTCACTATTCATCAAAAATTGAAGTTTTTTAGAAAAATACAAAAAATTCACCCTAAGCTATATTTTATATTCCGAATTCAAAAATGATGTCTATTTTACAAAATTCAAAACATATATGTTGCATTAATTAATTTAATAATTAATTCCCACTGTCAAAACAAATAGCGTGTTTTTAAGAAATAATATCTATTAAAAGATTGACACTGGTTTAAGTCCAATTTCAAAGTCAAATTATTTCCAATGACCACCATTAGATTAAATGGTAAAAATATATTCTAAATAAACTCTAATATAAATTAAAAATATAATCTATCCATGTAAATAAATCATATTAAAAATAGGTTTTGAATTAAAATGAAACATTTTCAATAAAAATGATCTTTATCGGAAAAATAACAAAATTTTACACAAAGTAAATTTTGATTTCCATATTCTAAAGAAGGATTTTATTTTTTCAAATACAACATATAAAATTTTCAAAATTATATTTAAAAAGGGTTTACCCTCAAAAGGCAGTTAATCGACCTTTTAGAGAATATTAGAAGATTTATGCTTAAAATTGGATTCATTTTCATTTTAAGCCTCCAACATTTATTGGATAAAAGTAAAAATATTTGAAAAACATATATAATCATTTATTAGTTAGTTTCGTTCATTCCCGCCATTACAACGGCTAGACGTTAACTACCTTTCAAAATAATATTATTTTATTATTAGATTGCAACGTAAGATTTCAAAGAAACTCGTTGTTCTGTATTAGGTACGCCCTCGAGCATAGCATTCCCTTTAAAGTAATATTAATATTTTATTCAAAAATAAATATGAAAATGTCATATTCTTTATTTACCTGTGGTGTTACAATATTATCCAACAAAAATGATCCCTCAAATCCATATATATCCTACTTCTGCCATGGTGTATAGAGAATTTCAATCTATGTGCATCATCCAACAATTACCTTTTCATATTAGGTATAGGTGGAACACATTGCCACTTTATATGTTCAAAACAAAATCTGTATAATTCATGTTTTCCAATTTTCCATCATTTATGGATTTAATTTTCTTTTGATGATTCTTATCACAAGGTTAAAAACTATTTCCTTTTACATTAAATATGGTTTTAAAAAAATATGAAAATGTATTTATGTATCACATTACTTAATAAGTCACATATATATATTTACTAGATACATAATCATTGGATCCAATTCAAAAAAATTTTACTCCAAAATCCATGATCATTTTTACTCAATACATATTATACTGCATTATTCTTCACTAAAAACTAGTATATTGATAAATATTAATCACTTAACAGCTTTATACAATGTCTTTGATTCATGTTGACATCTTTTTATGTAAATATTTATTTTAGATTATTAGGTTCTGTATGTATCTCACATCTTTCAATGTTAAAATAATTTCATGATATCATCAAATAAAAATTTATGACTACTAACTAAAGATCACAAGATATATAGTTCTATTTGCAGGTCGTTAACTAACATAGTTCATATATAATAACATTATAATTACACATAAGGACACAACCATGTCCCTTCTTTAATACATCACTACATATTAGTAATACAACATTTCTAGATTTTAGAGTCATAATATAATCTTTGATAAATATGCCCTTCAATTCATCAAAACATTCTTCACATTCCATTTTCCATGTGAAATTTACCCATTTACATGTAACCATGGTTAATTGGTTATCCAATTGGTATTTTTAAAAAGTCACTTATAGCTACCTACCAAACTAATGAAACTATGTACATCAATTATATTCATTGTTTTAGGACATTATTTTCTACCTTCTTATTTTTAGGGTAAATTGATATTCTATATTTTGAGATAATATGGCCTTAAAAAAGACATTCAAAAGCCCGAATTCACACTTGATAAATTTCCCATAAAAACTTATCCTCATTGATTCTCAAAAATGATCCAAAAGCGATTCTTATAGTCATTATAGATATTATAATAAACTAGTACATAATCAATAAATTCCAAAGAAAATATCAATATATTCTTGGAATACACTATTATATAGGTACAAAAAAATAGTGGTTGTATTAGTTAATCCAAATGGAATTAATAAACAATCATAATTTCCTTGCCTGATTAAAAATGTTGTCTTTAAAATATCATCTATCCTTACTCGAAATCAACGATACCTAGAATAAATTTAAGTCATTTAATAATATTAATATCCATGAACTAAATCGAGTAAGTCATCAAGGTGAGGTAGAGGATAAATTTTCTTCTTTTTAATAGCATTGATCTTCTTATAATAAAGGAAGAGCCTCATGGATCAATAATTCTTATTAACAAAGAGAATATATGATCTCTAAGGTGATACACTAGTGTATATAAATACCATATCACATAAATACTCTAGTTTTTTTTAAAAAATACAATAATTTTATAATGAACATTATATAGGTATTATTTTATATAGGACATTTATTGGGGATTATATGAATGGAAGACTCAACTTAATGATCTGGTGGATGTCTAGGTAATTACTCAAGAAATATATTAATATATTACTATAAAATATATATTATCAATTTTATGACTAAATTTTCCATCTTAAGATTGTGTATTATATTATTCTTCAATAATCTCCTTCAGAAGATCTACTTGGGGTGGATCTAAACATGAACTAGATGATGAATCCTATTCATTAATATACAGAATTATATATCTTAATCATGAATTTTAATTTTATTCACTTTTCAATATATATTTAATCTAATTTTAAAATACAATCCACAACAAGGATTGTATTAAATTCAAACATATGTATATTAATTATGTTAGAAAATAGAGCATGTTTATGTGTCATAATGAGTACTTCTTGACACATTCTTGTTATGGTGAGAATCCCAATAGTAATTTGGACTAAAAAATCCCTTATTATGGTTCTAGGAAAATATCAAATTTCCATAGTAAATATTACAGATGTGAAATATTGTGAGCATAAAGATTCATATAAATAATTTTTTTCATTTTAGTATATGCTTAATGTACCATCCACTACATCTTTTGGAACATCAACCTCAATTGTAGTAGTCACATACGCTTTTCCATCTACCCTTAGCCTATTATATGGTATATTTCATTTATCCTTGGTATATTAGTTTGAATAATACCCCATTTAATTACATATAAAGAACTGTAAAATAATAGTCATCTTTCCCCCTTACATTCATTATTTAGATGACCCCTATTTGAACACTTGAAACAAACTCCCATGTTCTTAATGCATTTTAAATGATGTTTCTTTCCATAATTTTTACCTGATGGAAATTTCTTCATTTTCATCTTATTGATTTATGTGTTCCATTTTTCTAGATGTTTAGAAAAAATCTTCATATCTTTATTTTCCATGAATATATAAAATCTATAAAATTTCTTCAGTTTCTATAAAAAAAATATTATTTTTTTACTTATTCATTGATGTGTTCCATTTTTCATGTTGTTTAGTTGAACTTTTCATATAATTATTTCCATTTAAAATATAAAATATTGAAAATTATTTATTTTTGTGGTGCATAAATCTATTTCATTATATGATGGAAAAGTACGAGAAACGGGTACCCTATGGAGATTTTTCTTTATCCATTTAATGAAATTACCTATCTTGCATTCTATATTTTATATGTATTCTATATCACAACTATCTTGTCTTGTAAAAGTATCCTCATACCCCTCAATGCTTTATTTATCCTTTTTATTTAATTTGAAGAACATTATCTTCATTTTATTTCTTTTTTCATGAGTGAAATATTTATCAATGAAGGTATATATAAAATATTTCCATTATATGTGATCTATATATTTTCCCTCCCAAATATTGTATTTCAATGGAAACCATTGATTAGAATCATGTTTAAGAAAATATAATTCCAACATAATCTTTTCCTTTACATCACACCCAAATTGATAAATATTATTTATTGGGACATAATATATTACTCGGCTACCATAATATTAGTAGTTCCTCTAATATAAAGGGGCTGATATCACATGAAACAATCTATTATAGGTGTATCATGTCATAATTAATATCATGTTTCTCTATATGTGATATTTTATTAGTCATTCTATGGGTAAGATACCCAAATATTTCCATGATCTATTCTGTAGGACCACCATTTTTTTCTTAATATGAAAGGAAATTTATATATTTTCAATGAGTGTTGAAACCATTCATTATGAAAGGATCAATTTATGAATAATTAAATTAACTCTATTATTTCAAAAAATTATGAATTTTAAATCATAAATTATAATTATAAAACTACTATAACACATAATTTAAAATAAATATTTTTGAAACATTAAATTAGGAATCATAAACATTATATCTATGATAATTTCCTTAAAATATTTTAAAAAAATTCATAATGGTTTTTAGTTAATAAATACTCATCATTCACACAAATGATTGATGAGATACATTCAACTGGATATTTTGGGGATATTACCTTCACGAACCATTTCCAAAACCATGGCTACTTATAGTACATAGATTGGGATGTATTACATGGGTTGTATAATAACCCAATCATGAAGTATATAAATATTACATATTTTTAGATTAATATTCATTACATTTTACAAATGCACGCCTAAGGACCATAATATTTTAGCACCTTAAGATACATGGAATGCATTCTTCTAACTTGTGAAATATCTTAAACATACCCTATAAAGATCTTACCCTTTAGAAATCCTACGTAAATAATTTTTTATAAACTAAAGAATGGAAACATAATAAAGTATGAGCATAGATGATCAGTAAGGGTATGAAAACAATATATGAACATATGAATGTAAAAAAACATGAACATAACATTTGAATATCAAAATCATGAGTTATGAAATAGATATTACAAGTTTTTAAGGAATCAAAAATAAAGGAACATTAACCATAATAGAAAAAAACATAAACTTATGGAAAAACAGACTAATATAAAATAATTTACATATTGGACAATGCTCATAGTCATGACCATCATAGGGGACAAAGTCCATTACTAAACCATGTTGACTTACTGTTCTAGCCCAATATTACAGAATCAGATTTACTTTTCATTCCAGTAATGTCTATCTGAAGAGATATAAATCATTACATAATAAATTGGAGGGATAGATAGGTCCCTCCCATCTCATAATGAAATTATTCATACATGTTCCACAAAAACATAAACTATTCATCATAGTAAAAGACAAGGAATAAAAATTGGGTTTCATAAAAATCATTCATTCATAATCCATATAAAATAAATGGATTTCCCAAACATAATTCCTTTTTAAAAACAATTAAATCATTGTAATAATGGGGATAGAAACATTTAAATAATTTCATCATAGATGGAAAATAATTTTGATAAAACACATGAAATTAATTCTTAAGTAAAATTTCCATTCTTATTCAAAAACATTTTCATTTCTCAAAATGGCACAAAATTTTAAAGAAAATCATTTTACTGAAAATAAAATTTAAATATTATAAAGGATTATTAATTGAAATAAGGTGTTATAAAATCATAATAATTCATTCATTCCGTATAGGTTAAAAAAACATTCCTCTCATACTTCTTACCAAAAAGAAAAAAAGTACCTTCTATCGAATAACGACAAAGGATTACTTTAATACTGTTTAATAAAAATTCAGCAAAGGGTAAAATTAATATTAATTTTTTTTAAAATAATAGAAATAATATTTTTACATTAGGAAACATGGATTTGGATGGTAAATATACCCCAGTAAATACTTACGTGTAAACTATCTTGGATAATAAGGAGATTGAAAAATTATCCCCTACTCTAGGTCTGATATCCTTCGTATGTATCTAAAAATCTTGTATAATGATTTAAATAATGTTATTGAATTATTTTAGAATCATAATAATTTTTATTATATAATATATCATTATATTAGCATCTGATTTTTTGTAAAATTTTATTGTCACTCATTATTTGGATATTAACTGCTTTATTTTCTTATGAAGGTTTTGTTAAATAAGTTCATGTTTAACTTCTTAGTTTATAGTAATATAATTTACCGAATGATATCAGTATAATATTTATCATATTTATTTGTTGCATTCTTGTATTAATCATGGTTTAATAAAGATCATATAGAATTAATCACATCACATCATGGAGACGGTAGGTCGTACGTACGCATGAGTGACGATAACATTCACTTAATGGTTTAATGGTATAAAATTGGATGGTATATTAATTATATAGAATTATTATCATGTTACATTAATTATTTAAAACCATTATACTCAACATTATACCCATCCAAATTATTTATTTTTGAATAAAAAATTACACCATAGTGTAGAGATAGTAAACCATACGTATGCACGCATGGTGGTATTTTTATTCAAAGGATGGATAAAAAGAGGTATAAGGTGTTACCATAATTATAATAACATATATGAATGAATAATATACTATATTAATTACATTATAATTAAAAAACATAATAAGAGGAAGTATAAAGAATAAAATAATTTTGAAAGAGGTGATAATACAATTACCCATTTTTCGAGTATCTTCTTTTGATTTGCACAAAACGACTCCATAGGATTGCTTTCTGCTCAAATTGTGGCCTATAGAATGATAAGAGGGATCATTGGAACTTATTTTAGTTGATTTTGGATTATCCAAGGGGATTAAGAGGTGTGAGTAAGTGGGTAGATGTGGTGGCCTTTTATAAGAAGGAGGAGGGGCACATTAGGAATATCGTGAAATATTATTTTATTATAAATTGATTTTAGAGTTATAATAGCTCCAAAAGTAATATATTTCAAGGATAATATGAGTATAGTTCAAAATAATCTCATCCAATAATTTTTAGACTTATATTTATTTTATTTTAAACATTATCTTTTTTATTACCCTTAATTTCTCTCTTTTAATTTTAATTGAGGTAACAGAATTTTAATTATTAAAAGTCTATTAAGTTTACTTATATGAGGTCAATTTACCTGTAATTGGACAAATAATTAACTTTTAGACCGTATAAAATACATTTTTTAATTTTAATATATATTTTTTTTAAATAATTTAATAAAATATTAATTTAATAAAATATCAATACTGTCAATTTTTACACTATTCATTTCATTGAATTTAAATAAAATCCAAAATAAATATATAACTTAGAACCAAAACATTGAATAGTATTATTATATGTAATAATCACCTGAAAAATTGTACATGACATTAATTATTTCAAATAATATTTTTTACTATTCATAAAATTATTTATTTGAAATGTCTCTTAATAAAAAAAATTGTATCACTATTGTGTCAATATTTATTATAATTATTTAATATATAAAAAATATAAATAAATTCACATGATGTATATAATTTCATTATATTTTTATAGAATATTTATTTTCTTTATTTATCAAGTTTATCACCACATTAAAATTATTATACTTATAAGAGATTAGAAAGTGACATGTTGTCACTTTCTGTTGTTTTAATTATATTTACAGCACTTTCATGGAAAAAAATTCAATTAAGTAAATCAATTATGACCATTAGGTGATATTTCTAGACTTTCATTCAACGAAAAGGATTTTCGTAGGTGTTAGGTTGATTTTCATATCTTTATCATATTGTTTGATACCCTGATTTACCTGATTTACCTTTAACTGTGGTAAATAAAACTTACTATAGTTTATATTCATAATTTCCAAAAAAAAGTAACCTATTAACATAATTTGGACCCAGTTATTCCAAATATGGAATAAAATTTCCAAAATTCAAAACACATAAGTGTTAGTAATTAATGTAAAAATAATTCTCATCTTCAAAACGAGAAAACATGTTTCTTAAGCTAAAAAACATCAAAATTTTGATGAGCATTTATATCTCTTTTCAATGTAAAATTAAATTCAACGTAAAATTTTTTTATTAAATGATAAAAAATAATCTAATTATACATTAAATCCCAATAAAATAATAACCTTTCTGTATAATGAAATCAAATGAATAATTAGTTTAAAATTAAAATGTAGTATTTTTCACTATTCATTAAAAATGACTTTTATTAGAAAAATTAAAAAAAATAATGCTAATTAAATTTTTATTTCCTTATTCTAAATAAGATGTTTATTTTTTTTGAAAAATAACATATAAGTGTGTAAAAAACTAGATTTAAAAGGGTTACTCCATCAAAAGGCGATAAAGCTTCATTTTTAGAAAAACACTCATTTTATCCATAAAATTGAATTTGTTCTTATATGATGTATATAAAACATATAAGTTGAATTTTTAACAATAAATTGAATATATTAAATATATATTTCACTAATAAAATCCAAAAGGAGTGAATTTATTATCGTATAGATGCACATATTTTCATTTAAATAGTTTTTTTAGATGGAAGTTAATACTATTCATACACACCATTATAATAATTAGGTTATAATATTTAGTTATCACTTATACTCAATCTTGATTGAAATTAATTCTATCAAAATAACATGAAATTGTGTGTAACACAAGCTAATAATAGTGTTGCTTATAATGCAAGCTAATACGGTGTTGCATACAGTGTAAGCTAATCTTGTTGTAACTTACAACAAAAGACATTAAAGAAATTAAAAACAATATATCTTATAAAATCTCTGGGTGATACATTCTACCCCCCATAAAATGAATTTCACCCTATAAATTCATTGTGGTTATAGTATGTTTACTACTTGGATGTTTAATTCAGATAAATCCACATCATAAAAAGGGAATACTTAAACATCATTTTAAAATGGAAAGTTAGAAACGTAATAGTTACCCAATGTAACTCAACATTGGGTTTACAAATAGGAGAAAATATGTGGGAATTGAAAACATGGATATTAAAGCAAAAAACCATCAAATTTTGATGGATAGTGACATAGAACAAGTATTTGATAAAGTTAACACCCAGAAACCCATAAATCTGTGATGATTTAAGGGACCATCTAATTCATCATATAAAAAGGTACTAAGATAACATTTTTATCAAGATACTTTCCTTAAATATGATGAAACTGAGAAGAAATACTTACATGATTTCAGTGTAATCTCACCATTGTTCATTCCATGAACTATTTTAGCTTTATCTTTTATTCAATGAAATGAATTTCAATCTGTCATTCCTAAAGTGTTATCAGATCATGTGATCCATAAAATGAATGATTGGTTATTCCATTTGTCTCAAAAAATGTTAACACAGATTATCAAATATTCATAAGTCCACCTATAGTGATATAATACATTAATCTAAAAAAAATCAACCTGAGTATAACTTATACTATCCATAACTGGATAACCTTTCAATCCTTCAAAAAACTAAAAATCTACAAATTTTGAATGAATTGAACTAAATCATATTAACATTTATCTCCCATAACTCATAAGGTAGTTATTATTTTTCACATTCCAAACATGTGAATACCTTAATCATGTATTCTCTTAAGTCACAATAACTACATGAACTACCAGATATCCTTATTGAAAACATGCATGTTTTCTTATTATTATGACCAACAATTGTAATATTCATCTGAGTTATCATAACCCAAATGTCAATAAATCCTTAACTAGTTCCAAGGTATATAATATTGTCTAATTTACTTATTCCTACCCTACATACCTTAATCCAAATATTATTATCTCAACATCATTTTCATATTAAGGGTTATCATTCCCTAAATCATGTTTTTTCCAAAAACATCTCCTTATTACATAATGTCAATAAATCCTTTAGCTTGTAGCATTGATGTTTATGTGGTTCATTATCTAGAGCCTTTTTTCTATTCACATCATTAGATACCTTTTTCTCATTACATTACCACTCAACTACCTTATGACCTTTATTTCCACACTTAAAACATTTTCTATTCCCTTTAAAACAGTCTCCACTATTCTTCTTTCCACACTTTGAGCATAAAGAAACAATCGTCTTCTTTTCACCATTGTATTTAGATTTACCTTTGAACTCTATCTTTAATTTAATTTCAAAACCATGATATTGATATGTAACACCAACATCAATTTCTACCTTGATATCACAACGCACATTCTCTTCCTAGAAACTAAATGTTCTTATAGCTAACACCCTTCGAATACTTTTTTTATGCCATTGAAGAATCGATTATATTTACTTTCAGGTTGGATGATAAAGCAATAGGCATACCTTGAAAGTCTTGTAAAAGATTCATTTTATGTACCAATGGATTCATCATCCTTTTTAAGCTTAAGTAACTCCTTTTCCACTTTCGTTCGAAGAATATGAGGAAAGTACTTATTGAAAAATTAGTTCTTGACCTTGTCCCATTCAATAGATTTAATTTTATCTTGTTTCCTTATATTCTTAATTACAGTCCACAACTATTAAACATCACCTTCTAAATGATAAATAGCCAAAATTATTTTTTCATGATCCAAACACTAAAGGATGAAAACATCTTTTCAATGGTACTGATTCGTTGTCCAGTAACAAGTGGATCAGAACACCAAATAAAAGATGGTGGATGTCACCTCATGAAGGACTCAACAGAATGTTTTTCCATTATCTTATCATTTGGAAGTCTAGAATGAGTCATGAATTGTTTAAGTATATTGATAATATTTTTCATTCCATCTCCCATAACATTTGTTTGTTCAGGAGGAGAATAGTTACATTTCTCATTGCATTGATCAATAACATGGTTCCTTCACATTCCAGCCAATGTCTAAAACCCAAAATGAATAGTATGGGAGGAAAAAATCATAATTGGAAAACAACATAATTAAAGGGGGAGAATTTTAAATATCTAACATCTTAGGTTTAGTACAAGTTTATTCATGATCATTACCATAATTATAGGATTGTAAGCTATAATTAAACATAACCTTAGGAAATCCCTTAAAATATTTCTCTCAAAATCTCACTAAATTTTTCACCTCCTAGTTTCTGATGGTTGACTAAACCTTTTCTATGATACCAACTATAACTACCCAATCATTATGTATATGAATATTACATATTTTTATATGAATATTCATTACATTTTGCAAATGCACACTTCAGGACCATAATAGTTTATTTCCTTTGGAAACCTAGAATATATTGTTATAACTTGTAAAGGATCTTAAGAAAATCCCCTAAAAATCTCCCCCATTACTACTCATACAAAAATAATTTCTTTATAACCTGAGGAATGGAAATATAAGAAAGGGTGAGATTAGATTCTCAGTAAGTGTGAGAAATCAACAAATGAACATATGAAAGTAAAAAAACATGAACATGACTTTTGAATCAAAATATTGAGTCATGAATGAAATATTAGTAGTTCATAAGGCATAAATTATAAAGGAAAATTAACCATGATAGCATAAAAATGAAATTGTGGAAAACAAATAAGCATAGAAAATAATTTCCATATTATACAAGGCCCATAGGTAAGACCATCATATCAGACAAAGTCCATTACTTAACTGGGTTTACATGTCGTTCCAACCCTATATTACTAAGTCATGTTTACATTCCATTCCATTAATGCTTATCTTAAGAGATATAAATCGTTACTCAATGCATTGGAGGGAGATATAGGTATCACCCATCTCATAGTGAAATCATTCTTATATGTGCCACAAAACATAAACCATTCATCATAGCATAACCCAAAGAACAAAAAATAGGATTCTTAAACATCATTTCATCATAATACGTATTAATTAAATAGATTTCATAAACAAATTCCATCATAAAAATAATAAAACAAATTTTATAATAGGGATATAAAAATTTAGAGAATTTCATCTTAGATGGAATATAATTTTGAAAAAGAAGTTGAAATTAATTCTTAAGGAAAATATCCTTTCTTCTTCCAGAACATTTTCTTTTCTAAAAAACCATGAAATTTAATAATAAAATATTTTAATTCACATTAATTTTTAAATATTTTAAAGTAATAATTATGGAAATTAGGCATTATAAAATTATAATAATCCATTCATGTCTTATAAGATGAAAAACATTACTCTCGTACTTTTTTCAGAAAAGTCGAAAAGTACCTCGTATCGAATAACACCAATAGATTCCTTTTATACCGTTTAATAAAAATTATCCAAAGGGTAAAATTAACTTTACAAAAGTGTATAATAATATAAATATTAATATATACTTTAGAAACAGGGATGTGAATGATAAATATACCCCATTAAATACTTACGTTTTAACAATCTCATATAATAATGAGATTGCAAAAAATTTCCTTTCCTTAGGTCCAATATCCTTTGTATGTCTTTATACCTCCTTTATAATGATATAAATAATTTTATTGACTTATTATATAATCGTACTAATTTTCATGATATCATTTATGATTATACTATCTTCTATTTGTTAGTAACATTTCATTGTCACTCATTATTCGGATATTAACTGTTTTATGTTCTTATGCATGTTTTGTCAGATAAGTTTATGTACCAATTCTTAGGTTATAGTTATATCATTTATATAATGAAATAAGTATAATATATATCATATTTATTCATTCAATTTACCTATATAATTGTGGTTTAATAATGATCATGTAGAATAAATCGCATCGCAATGTGGAGATGGTGGGCCGTATGTACGCACGAGCGACGATATTATTAACTTAATGGTTAAATGGTATGAAATTTAATGTTATATAAATTATAAAGAATAATTATCATGTTATATTCATTATTTTAATCCATTATACTTATCATTATACCAATAAAAATTATGTATTTTAGAATAAATAATTACACCACGGTGTAGAAATGGTAAGTCGTACATATACACACTTAGTGATATTGTTATTCGTAGGATGGATAAATGGTGGTATAAGGTTGTACCATAATTTTAATAACATATAATCATGTAAAATATACTGAATTTATTAATATACTTTGTAAAAAACATAAGAATAAGAAGTATATGAAGAAAATAATTCTGAAAGTGGTGATAAAACAATTACCTCTTTTCAAGTATCTTCTTTTGATTTTCACAAAATTTAACCTTACAATGGATTTCTACCCAAAGTGTGTACTCTTGGTGGTATGGAAGGATTTTTTTAAATTATTTGAGCAGATTTTGGATGAGCTAAGGGGATTTATAGGTGTCATTAAGTGTGTAGGCGTGGTGGCCTTTTATAAGAGGGAGGCGGGGCACTTTAGAAAAGTCTTGGAATATTACTTTATTATAAATTTATTTTAGGAATTATAGTAGTTCCAAAGTAATATATTTCAAGGATAATATGAGAATAGTTTGAAATAATCTCATCCAATAATTTTGAGACATGTATTTATTTTATTTTAAACTTCATGTTTTTAGTTTACCCTTAATTACTCACTTTTAATTTTATTTGAGGTAACAATATTTTAATTATTAAGAGGCTATAAATTTGACATATATGATTTAAATTTCCCATAATTGTACCATTAATTAAAATTTAGACCTTATATAATCCTCTTTGTAATTTTAAAATATTTTTATGAATTTTAAATAATTTAATAAAATATCAATAGGGTCACTTCTTACAATATTCATCTCATTGAATATAATTAAACTCCAAACAGAGATATAACTTTAAAAAAATCATTCAATATTCTTATAAATTGTATTATTCACCTATAAAAATTTTGGATGACATAAATTATTTCAAATAATATTTATTTTTCTATTTATAATATCATTTATTCAATATTTCTCAAAATAAAATAATTATTGTATCATTTTTTTGTCAATATTTATGGTAATTATTTAAAATATAAAAATTATAAAAAAATTCAATTGATGTATATAATTTCATTATATTTATGGATAATATTTATTTTCTATGTTTTATCATGTTTGTCACTATAATAAAATTATTATACAAGAGAGTGACATGTTGTCACCTTCTTCTATTTTAATTATAATTACAACACTTTCATGGGAAAAACACATTAATTAAATCAAATCTTACCCATAGGTGACATTGGTACACTTTAGTTCATACAATAGTATTTTGGTAGGTTTTAGGGTAATTTTAATGTGTTTATCATATTATTTACTACCCTAATTTACACGATTTACCTTTAACTATTTTAAATAAAAATTACCATAGTTACTATACATAAAATCAAAAAAAAGTAACCTATTAACATAATTTGGACCCAATAATTAAAAATATGGAATATTTTTTAAAAAACTTCAAACAAATAAGTATTATTAATTAATTTCAAACTATTTATCGTTATTAAAGAGAAAAAATGGGGGTTCATTAAAGTAAAATCCTTCAAAATATTGATGTGCATTTATATCTAATTTCAATGTGAAATTACATATAATGATCAATATTGGATAAAATGATAAAAATAACCTAATTTTACTTTAAATAATGTTTAAAGGATGACCTTTATGTATAAATAAATTAGATGAAAAGGCAGTTTTAAATTAAAATGTAGTATTTTTTACTGTTCTTTGAAAAATGAATAATATCTGAAAAATACCAAAAATAAAACCAAGGTAATTTTGTGTCCTTATTTAAAATAGGGTGTCAATTTTATCAAAAATAAATTATAAAAGTTTAAAAAAACTAGATTTAAAATAGGTTCTCTATCAAAAGATTGTAAAACTACATTTTCAGAAAAATGATTATTATATCCGCAAAATTGAATTTTTTCTTATATCATGTCCATAAAACATATAAGGTGAATTTCAAACAATAAAATTAATATATTAAATATATATATTTCACTAATAAAATCCATAAATAGTGATAAAATTAATTTATAGACTCACTTATTTTCTTTTAAATAGTTTTTTAGAAGAAGTTAATACTATTCATACTTTCCATTATAATGATTAGGTTATAATATATAGTTATAACATATACTCAGTATTTCATGAAATTAATTCTATCCAAATTACATTAAATTATCTATAAAACAAACCAATAATAGTTTTGTATATATTACACGCTAATACGGTGTTGCGAATAGCGCAAGCTAATATTGGGGTAGCATAACACACAAGACATCAAATAAATTAAAAAGAATTTATCTCATAAAATCTCGGAGTTTTACAAGGAGACATTATAATATCTACCTTAACAAAACATTTATGATATGATTATATAACTACACATATCTTAAAATTTAATGATAGGGTTATGTTTAATATTCAATATTTTCCTAAATATAGTTCTTAAGGATTCTTCTAAACTCCCTCTAATACCAACTGTAACAACCTCGACTCTAGTAACCTAGAGTTTATTATTACTTTATGACATTAGAATATATACAATGGATTTAATCCCAAAGGACCCACAATTTTATTAGTCTTGAATATCGAGATATATATATATGATACACAATTTATATTGTGATTAAAATATAAATCTTAATTAAAGTGAATAGTATGCATCCCTGAAACCAATTCAAATACGTTTTCTTCATAACATAAGGAATGGAAAAAAAATAAAGGTGAGAAAAAAATTCTCAGTAATGGTCACATAAAATAGAATATATCACCAGAAAATAAGGCATAATCAATATAGAAATTTAGATAACTCAAACACAAGACAAATTATTAGTAACCTGAAAAACAAATGAATCCATTTAAAATATCAATGTAATAATATCATGGATAATAATATATTAACTATAAATAAAGGAAATGAATAATATTTTGTGTCATGATATCATATATCACATTATCTATACTATCACTACATTTTTCTAAGATATTTTAATCAATGTGTGGTTATACACCAATAACCCATTTAATTTGTCCAAGTAATTTTTTATATGATAACTGTCTCTGAATTGAGTGGATTTTAATAACCAATCCCCAACCATCACATCATTACCAATTAATTCTCCATATAATTAATAGATATTTCAATTCATAAACAATATCCATTATCAATAAATATTTGTATTGTGTAAAGAATATGGATTTTTTATTATTTTACACTTTCAATAAAATTAATTTCATCATAAAACACTATATAAATAAATGGTAAAGTATTTAGGATATGATAATTTCCCTGACACAAGGAATATGGATATTTAAGATATATTTAATGTAAAATTTTCATAAAAAGTTAATGTTCCAAGTAAAATTAAGCGACACAAAAACAATAAGATATAAGAGATTACAATCTATTTATCATAAATAAAAGATTTATAATTAAATAATTTACATTAAAATATAAATAAAATTTAATTGAAATATTAAAATATGATTTAATTCAAAAAAATCCTTTGAAAATAATCTAAAACATGTATTATAAGCTAAATGTCATAAAATAGTTGCAGAGTTATGGAAGTATTTTAATGTTGTATATGTTTCAAACATTCCTTTTGACATTTTAAATAGAGATTAGAAAAATAATCATCTAGAAGAAATTAGATATAGTCTATTTTAAAAAAATTAAAATTATATAATAACATAAAATTTTCTTAATAAATTATATTAATGATAAAAAGGTTTTTTGAAGCATAATTTTCAAAAAATCTACATAGGAAGAAAAATATATCAGATTAAAAAAGAATTAAAATTACGTCTTCTTTTAAAATTTTATTTTCTTGATTCATGTTACGGAGAAAGTAAAATTTTGATGCAAATATTGGAAAATCATTAATTTTTTATGTATAATAATATATATAGATTTTAAGAAGGATGGATAATAATATTCATTTAAATAAAATTAATAAATCCCAAAAAATTAGATTGTAAAATAAATTCATATTTCATTTGTAATGTTTATATTGTAACCCCATTAAGGATTAATATTTATTTTAAACACTAATCATCATTTACAAATATTTATTCATTTTAAATATATCAAAGTGTTATTCTATGCACCATATAAAAGTAAATAGGTTCATAATATCAAATATTCCTCAATGGAGTGATATCTAAGAAGAAATCCATTACCTAATGCTTTTATTTAGTTGAACTAGAATAATCAATTTAATCATGTGATTAATTTATACTAGATCTGTATTCATATTTATAAAATCATATTATATCCTCTTATAAAAGTTTATCACATGTTCGTTAATAATATTTCATTATAACCATTGTTTTGGGTGTTAATTTCTCTATTTTATCATTCAATTTTATTCATGTAATTTCCATTTTTTGTGTGTAGGTTATAGTTTCATCATATCTAGAATTAAATTAATTATATTAATATGATATCTATTGATTTGGTATTTTTTTGAAAATTTTGGGAAATTTGGACATGGAAAATGAATCGCATTACATTGTGGAGACGATAGACCATACATACACACAAGGGACATAATAATTTCCTTAATAGGTGAAAGGGTGATGAAGTGTACTATATATTAATTTTGTATAATCATTATTATTTCATATGTATCATATATATTTACAATTTTCATTATAATTTTTATCCTTGTGAGTTGGTGACGGAAAACAAATTACATTGGTTCGCGATGTGGTAGTCCACTGTACACACGAGTGATTGTTTTGATTCCAATTTGATAAAGAAGAAGATGGATAAATATTATTCCATCAACATATTAAAATCTAAGTTTATTTTATATATTTTAATTACAATATTTTAATTATTAAGTAATAATTAAATGTGGTAAAATAAGAACTAATAATGAAAGAGATTGGTTTATAAAATTACATTCTCTTTGGAAAAAATCCTTTGGATAACTTATTAGGGTCCCTTGTATTGGCCTTTTGGGAGGAAATGTTCCTCTATAACATGAATGATCATTTTTTAAGATAGTTTTGTACGTTTTGTTTGATAAAAATGGTTGGATGTTTGGAAATAATTGAGGGGAGTAAGTACCCTTTTATAATTGAGGTAAGGGGTACACTTGTACTATTTAGTTGTTCTAAAATAATTTCATGTCATATTAATGAAAAATTGGATATAAAGGGGATAATATGATAATAGGAAAAATTAAATTTTCCGAAAAACATGTTTTAGAAAGTTTTTAGGTCATTTTAACCCATATATTTTTAGTTTAACCCCCATTTAACCTATTTTAACCATAACAATAAAAATTAATATTTGATTATTTTACTATTCATTATGACCTCACCAAATTAAATAATATTAATTATTATGATATAAAATATATAATAATTTTTTCTTCAATTTCAATTAAATGATATGGTATAATTTAATATAAAAATAAACTCATAATACGTGTCTAAAAATGGGTTTTCAGGAAATTCATTTTTTATCCATAAGATTATTTTACATTAATCGTATGACTAGAAATAAATATCATATGGCATTAAATTAATATTTATTTATATATAATATTTAAATTTCATTTAAATCATTCATCATTAAATATTTTTTTAATTTACTAAAACGGAGAGACATTATTTGTTAAAAAATTTGTTTGGAAAATATATAAATTTTTTGAAAAAAATAGTTTTCTAAAAAATATCCATTTTTACCTCAAAATTATACTATATTTATCTAAGTAAAATAAAAATTCAATAAATTTTAAATTATATATATTATTAAAAATTATTATAAATAAATTTATTAATAGTTGATTAATACCTTTTTAATTATTCATATAGTCAAATTTCAAAGGGAAAATTTCAAAAAAATAAATATAATATTTTTTTACCTATTAAGTTAAAAATATATATTCATCCTATAATATATGAATTTTTGTGACATTAAATCATAGTTATTTTTTATTTTTTCAAAATATATCATTCAATTATTATAATTGAATCTCGTGTGTTACTGCTCTCCTTCCCTCTCTTTAAGATGTATTGTGGTAGTGATGAAAAAGTGATCGGATGATGTAGTGGTGATGTGGTATGGGGATGTGGTAATATCATATAAGGTTGTGGAATATAGTATATTTTTAATAGTTTACATTTTGGTAATGATTTTATATGTGGTTTTGTTATATGGATATTAAAATAATGGTACTACCATGACATATTCTTTTGGGATGTGAGGGAGAATGGATAAGTTGGGGTTCTATTTGACCTAGGATATGTGATAAGTGGCTGTAACTTTTCATACATGGTTTTTTATCATAATTATTACATATTTTATAAGAGTATATAGGGAACATCATTTTAGGTATACTTGTATTCTCAACTCAATATTTTATATACTACTTTATTCTAAATTTTCCGTGTGGGATTTTGGGGATTGAGATTGAAGTTTCCAGATTTTAGTGTAGTTGTTTCATTTAGCCGATTTTATACAATTGGAGTTATCTTTTATTTTTATGAATTAAGGCACTATGTTCTTTTATGACTTTCCATTCATCAGTTTTTGGAATATGGGTATTATGTTATATTAGTAGTTGGTGTTTTTTGAGAAATTTTCATATATATACTTGTAATTTAGAGTATAAATATTCCATCCTTTTGTGTTTTATACCCTTGTTAATAGTTTATAACATATGAAATTATAAAGGTGTGATTCAGGGGTTACTTATTTCTTCTCTACCGACCCAAAAGGGGTTTTAGTTGGAAATGTTTTAATAAATCAAGGAGTTTTCAAAAATGGTTTAATATATCATAGTTGATTAGAATATATTATTAATATATCTCATCAATTAAAACAAATTGGATCTATTTGGATAATTATATTGAATTGATACCAGCCCCCTATATGTTCACTATACAAGAAATAAAGATTTTATTTGTCAATATTAAATAAAGGGATGATATTCCATCATTATTAGGGGTGAGTCATATATAAAATTAATCAATTTGGAATCAGAGTATATGAATTAGAGTTCCTGTTTATTTATCATCTTTTATTAATTCTTATTTTCATTTAATATTTTACATGAATAAAAAACATTTATATTGTGAAGTTTATTTTAAAAAATATATTTTGTAAATATTAAATATTTCTCCATGAATATTTTTTGATAATGGTTTTAGGGTAAATAATTTCTAAGTAGATTGTTGTTATCCCTCAAAACTTTTTGGAAGCCTTTTTGAATCAATGAGTTTCCTAAAGCTTTATTATATTCATGTTCATGTCTTGATATTTGGTCTCCTAGGACATGGTGCTAAAAAATTGTTTAGGAGCTTAGTTTATCAGTTTATTCTTGGGAATCTTAGTAGGAGTATAATACATAAATCATGAAAATATCATTTTTCATAAAATTATTTTGAAATAATAAAATTGTTAATTAGTTATATATATATATTTATGAAAAGTAATATAATTAAACACATGTGTCTCAAAATAAATATAAGAATAATTATTGGATTTTTTGATCTAAGTTCATGATTTTTAAATATACATGTTTCTTAGTTTAATGTTTAAAATTCACATATGTATAGATTAATTTCTGTAAATTTGGATTTATATTTCGAATAAAAAATTTGATATTATCTAATGGTGAATTTTTTATTATTTTTTGATATAGTTAATTTATGGGTAAAAGTAAAATAAGGCATGTTTATACAGTAAGTATTATAATCTTTTAATGAATTAAAAATAATTAAATAAGTTACATAAATACTTTCCCAAACGAAAAATGGGTTTATTCATTAACATAATTGATTTTAGGGTAAAAAATTAATTTCACAAACCCATAAATAATCCTTGATAACATAAATTATATTTTAATTTTTTTTAAAAAAATATATATATAATAAATTGGAATCTTGTGCACTTCCAAAATAATATATTTCAAGGGTTTTATTTTCTCAAAAAATTAAAATCTGAAACTTTCCCAACATGTCATAAAACATTGGTTAAAATCATAATAAGTTGAATGTTTTTATTTTTTTTACAGAGATATCAATACCTATGATTTGAAATTAATAAACATATCCCCCTCATTTACTATAAATAAAAATAGATACTCAAATTTATCTTTATTAAAAACTTGTGATCATGAATTCCTTCTCAGTTTCTATCAATAGTCTATACAGGGTGGATCTAAGGTTATAAGGGGCTCTTATTATTTTTTTAAGAAGATAACATTCAAGTTAAGGGTTCTCAGTCCTCGAATTTCCTTTTTAATTACAATATTTTTTAATAATATCATTTAAAATAAATTTTCATATACCCTCATGCTTATAATTATATATTATTAACATATATTTTATATATTTTTAATTATAAATTACTTATTACCTCTCATTACATCCTTTTTTAAAGTCATTATTTTACCAATATAAGGGTCTCTAATCCCTTCGTATCCTTTAATTGTATAGTCATCTCCAATATATTTTAATTTAAAAGTAAAATATCATTATTTTTCATTATAATAATTTCATTATAATGTTATCAATGAGATATCACAATTTTATATTGTTTTACTACCTTCACCAGTCAATATACTGCTCATGAATTTTTAAAAACCTAAGTGATAAATTAAAACATAGAAAAATATCCTGAACTTTTTTTAATGTAAAGATTGTGTGGTTTCCATGAAATGAAAACATTTTTATTATACTAAAAGAGGATTTATTCTCTATATTAGAAGCATATAAGGCTATTATCCATGAAAATGGTCGGTTGGTAGTTAAATGAATCTTCACATTGTTCATAAAAAATCACCTTAATTATAATCATGGTTTGATAGTATTGAGGGATACACTATATATATTAAAAATAGATTTATTAAACCTAATGAAGTATTTGAAAATATTAATATAGTTTATAAATAAACTTTCTATTTATTTATCTAAATAATGTGAGTGTTGCATATGATCTATAATTATGGATATGGGGTGATTAATATATCATTTCATTGGTCTTATACCATTAAAACTATTGGACATAATGACTATTTCACATTGATATCCCTACACCATAAAATTACCCTTCACTAATACCTTGTTATCATTCCAATGATAAGGGTATTTTCCATTATATTATTAATATATTATATTTTCTTATTTAAATGATGATTATTCAACTTGATATCCATACTATTCAATTTAGTGGGTAAATATTGATATTCAATGTTTCAATTATTTTTATATAGAAACGTATTGATTACATTGACATAATTTTTTATGTCTTTCCATAGGCAACATTATGGTATATAATTTTATTGATTCTCTTCTTATGAATGATTTATTGAACTTATTATGTGATGGATGGGGCCTATAATTATATAGCCCCTTAGTTCATTTGTAGGTATCCTGACATATACTACTTTGGTTTTCGGTATAAACCTTACTCATTTATATATGATATATTTATATAAAGACTTAATGGTATGTTTATGATATTCAACATTATGCATTCCATCTCTATAAGATAAATTATTCATATACATGAATTTACATTGTTTTTCTATTCCATGATTATATTTTTCTCAAAACTCCATTTTTTATGGAATTTATTTATTCCTGTCATAATATTGATTCCATGATAACGTTGGGTAGAATTTAATTTACGCTTCCCCATACGATAAATTTAGTCTCACCCATTTTTATAATTATTTTTAATTAGGAATCCTTAATTATTACTAAATGATGCTTTTTCATTTGAAGGAGATATAAAAAAATTCATGTATTTTGTGGATGTATATTAAATGTTAAATGTAATATAAAATTCATTTATTAATCTAGTTTCCTTAAACTGATAAACTACCCAATTCAATGTATTGTAATATATGTATTTCGTGCCATTATAAAAAAACAAAAATTGTCACTAGGTTATTGGATTTAGGGTGTTGAATTTGGTATCAAAACAATGTTACTATAACTCTTTAGAACTATATTTTGAAGAACATAGTAAGGTAAAATAACAATTGGACAATCCCTTATGATATTATAAAAAAATCTAGATTATATGTCACGAATTTAAAATATATTCATCCAAATTAATGTATGATTTATAATTTAATGTATTATTCAGGAACTAATTAAATATATGTAATTTTCTATAAATAGAAGCTAATTAATGTGAAGTAAATCATTTCAACACCCATAATCGATATAGTGATTTCCCTTTATGTAAATTTAGTCATTTTGCAATTGTGATGAAGAGAATGGAAATTATATTAGGTAATTTGACTCGGGACTTGACCAATAATCAACATCATAGAAAAAATATTATTTCTACACATTATGTTGTTAAAATTTTGGACAACTTCATGAGGTAGTAACCACCATAATTCAATGAAATCATGAATCCAAGAGTATCGGAATGATGGATAAATTTCTCTATAGAAGTCATTCCATTCATTGGGTATTATTGATATAGGGTAGGTTATTATGAATTTATATCATCAAAAGTGATGTGTTGACCAATGGTTGTCATTGATTCAAAATAATACAAAATATGAGAATAAAGAGAGTACAGAATAAATTTACATTAAGATTATATTGTTTATCAATAAACTTCTTCATGAATAATGAGTGTAAATGAGAAAGTAATTCCTAAATTTAACAAAAAAAGTAAGAGGATACTTATTTGAGGGAAATATTAAAAGGCCATAATGTCTTATTTCAAACAATATACATAATCAATAAAGAATTATTCATCGATTATTTTATTGGATGAAGCCATGCATTAAAAGGAAATTATTATCTCAAATATATTCAACCAATGCGGAGATAGTGAAAAGTTACACCGATAATGGGAGTGAAATATCCCTAGTTTTTGTTCTAAGTGAATAATGTTAAAAAGGATAGATAAGAACTATGTAGAGATAAATTCAATGAATTAAAATAATGGGTGAAATTCACGATATTTGATAACATTGGGAAGAAACTCATTCAGTCTTTATTGAAGGGAATGTGAGTTTTCTATGTGCGTAGAGAAAAATACATCCAACTCATGAATAAAAAATAAAAATAGAAGTCACTACTGTTGAATGATTAAATTATAAGGATATAGTACATTGTTCAAATCAATCCCCAAGAATTTGGGGAATATACTCTATAAGAGGCCATGTGTGAAAGGTTAGTCCTTATAATCACAATAGAAGAAGTTGAGTTCCAAATGATGTTATTGTAAACATGTTGATCATAAACATAATATTAGATAATATAATTTTTTATTATAGATCCAACCACTATTATATATATTTTAGATTTTCTGTTAACATAAAATCGCATCCTAATGCTTTAAAAAATGATTTCTTTGTTAATATTCCTATTGGAAATATTATAGAAACAGAAGTATATTGTTTTTTCTTTATTAAAATTCATGTAGGATCTTTATTTGTAATATTGGTTGTAATACAGATGATAAAAATTGATAAAATACTTAGAATAAATTTCCTCTCAAATTATAATTAAATAATTTCTTATCATGAGGAGGAAATTACAATAATTGATGATGTAATTGTATATATTATTTTCATGATATATAATTTCCAGAATATTTGTTTGAACCAACACCAGTGACTTATCTTAATGAAATTCTTGTGGAGTATGACTCAATTAAAGAGAATGGAATCATAAAAATAAATTAAAAATCTTTTTTGAGGGATTATATTGATGTATTTATTGATTAATTACTTAGTTATCCACCTGAGCATGAAGTTTAATTCTTTATTGACCTTATCCCTAATAAAAACCCCACAAGTTATCCACTCTATATAATGGATCATATTGATTTGTTGGAATTAGAAAACAACTAAAATATTTGAGTGATAAGGGAATCAAACACCATAATTTTTAAAAATAGGGGGAACTAATATTATTTTTGAAAAAGAAGGATGGTTCTGTGTGGTTGAGCATTGATTAAAGATAAATAAATTGAATTACTTCAACGAACAAGTATCATTTACATCACATTGGTGATCTATTTGATTAGCTCATAAGAGAACAATAATTCTCAAATATTGATATCTTTTTGGTTATCATAAATTAAATTTCAAGAAGAATTATATATGAACATTAATTTTTTGATCATGTCTTGGAAAATATGATTTCATAGTAATTCCAACTAGAGTAATAAATGCACTATCAAAGATTATAGATCAAATTAATATATTATTCAAGGATTATCATTATAATTTTTATGGTTTTAATTTATGTTCTGTTAATATAATCTATGTTATATGAGGAGAATGTAGACAATCTAGGGATTATACTTGGGACTCTTAAAGAGAATGATATATATGTGTGAAATTCAGTATGTGTGAAATTTGGATTAAGAAATTTATTTTATTGTCTATTATATATGCAAGGATATAATATTTGTTGACCCCATAATGAATAATATTATTGAATTATGTCCCACAATAAAAACAATATATATTTGTGTCATCCTTTTTTAAACTAGTTACTATTGAGTATTTGTTTTCTTTTTTACTGATTAGATAATATATCATCCAAGTTGAAATGTAAAGGGATCAAATTCACATGGTTTTGGGATTATAAATAATTCATTATGGAACTAAAGAGATTATTAATCAATGAACCAATATTAGACATACCTTTTGGAAAGGGTGGGTTTTTAAAAACAATTACTCAATAAAGAATGGACTAAGGTCCGTTCATATATGGAATGATTCAATTAATTATTCTATATAAAAGAAAATAGTTACCTATTAATTAAAAAATTAATCTCATGATATTGAGATACCAATTATGGTATTTACTCTAATGATATAGAAACACTATTTCAATAGTGGAAAATGAGGCATGTAAATGGATCATAAAAATTTAAAATATATATTCACATATAAAGAGAATAACATGAGATGATGGAGATGAATGGAAATACTCAAGGACTATGACTATGAAATACACTACCAAATTGGGAATGAAAACAAGGTAATATATATATTGAGTCTATAGTATCATGGGGTTCTATCCATGATGAGGATGGAAAGGGATCCTATATTCATCGATTTAGTAAATTTGGATATAGAAATTATTAAGGATTGAAAATCATTTTTTCTTTTAAAAGTAATTCTCCATCTATATAAATAATTGTGATGATAAGGAGGACTCAACAAGTATAAAGGGTTTAAAAAAGAATATTAAAACTATAGAAGAGGAGAAATCAATAAACATTAAATGTAAAAATGATGTGTTGATGTTTGGAAAGAGAATATATACACCATCAGTACCATATCTAAAGAAGAAATTAGTATATAAAGCTTATAGTTCAAAATTCACAATAAATTATGGCAGTTCAAAGATTAATAAGGATCTAAATGAAAATATCTAGTGAGAAAAAATAAAGTATAAAATTACAAACTATGTGTACATATGCTTGATATGATAGTAATTTGTAGTTGAGAGATAACTCCAAAATGGTGTCATGAATTCTCTCCCTATAACAATTTGGAAGTGGGATAATATCACAATTTACATTATTATTATACTAAATAAGATATCTATTATGAACATTTCTATATGGGTAATTTTGATTTGAATTTCTAAGATAGAACATACCCTATAAATATGGTAGGATCTATCCAATTAAAGTATTGAAAAAATATATATTAATGATGTTTTGAGAAATCATGTTGCACCATTTATAATTTTATTTGATCATAACCCATGATTGAAATTATAAATTTGGAGACTTATTCAAAAGTATTTTCACATAGATATGCATTTGAGAAACTACAATCATCCTCAAATGGTTAGATTACCCAAGATGTGCATATAAACCATAGTAGAAATTATAAGGTCAAATTTACTTGAATTATAATGAACATTGGATTAATACCCACCTCTAAACGAATTCATATAAAATAATGGATTCAACTAAATCATTCAAATGGATATTTATGTGGAATTGTATGAAAATATCATATTCCAAATTTTAGGGATGATGTTGGAAAAGGAAACCCAGTTGGTTTAGAACTCATTGACGAAATAATTGTGAATTTTGGAGTTATCTTGATTTATATCCATATAGTGTGATATATATAGAAAAAAATAATTGAGAAAATGATGATAAGCCTAAGGTACTTTGGATGTCTTAAAATATTATATAGAACATGATTTATGGGTTTTCATTTATATTTTTTGATAAAACTTAATATAGTGATTTGTTTCATCTATGTTTTGATGTTAATGAGGTTCATGCTAAACCCTACTTATGTACAAACCACTAATTAAATAGTATTGGGACCTAAACTATCAAATAATGAAGAGTACTTGTATATTATTTACACTAGATATAAAGTGTTTTGGAATTGGTAATCCCAAATGATAAAAGTTAATAGAAGGAATGAATATTTGGAAGAAGCAACATGAGATTATGATGAAAAAAATGAAATGGAATTACCCTCATTTGATCATGTATTGATGTACACCCAAAATTTTGTGGATAAAATTATTTAAGTGTGGGGATAATATAATAACCAATTTTCTATTATATTGAATAAACATTTCATCATGAAAATTTTGGAAAAATTAAAATTAAATTATTTCATCATTACAATACAAGAGATTATAATATAGGAAGAAAATACGAAAAATAATATTCTATAAGATTATTTTGATATAATTTAATTAACAAATAGTTTAACATATATATTGATGAATAATAATATAATTACACACATGTGTCTCAGAATAAATATAATATAATAATTTTAATTATAAGCACTAAAATCATGTTTCAAAAATAAACATGTTTTTTTATTTTGTACTTAAATTTTATATAGATAGTGTATTATTTTCTTATGAAAGACAATAAATTTGGAATAATAAGACAGAAATCATCTAATAGTGATTTGTTTATAATTTTATAATATTTTAAATTTTTCTGGTAAATAATTAAATAATGTATGGATATATGGTAAGTGTTATGACATCATAATAACTTAAAATGATTTAATAAGTAAAAAAATATTTATCCACAAAAAATGGATTTTTTTTATGAAATTATTTATTTTGGGGAAATAAAAATAATTTTATAATCCATGAAATAATCATTCAAAACCTAAAGTATATGTTAAATATTTAAAACATTTATTTAGGAATTAAAATATTTTACATATCTAGAATATTATACTTTAAAGGATTTCAATTCATTAAAAATTTATATCAAAAAAACAAGGACGTGGATGAAAAATGCAATTTGTAAATCCATGATTGTGACAATGTTTTTTGTTTTTAATTAACCCAAACTTCAAGGCCCATGATTTGAAATTAATTAACAAGTTCCCCTAATTTTTCATTAATAATTAACATTCCTCCCATTCTTGTTTCATCTAAATTTTTTTAACATTGTATACCTCTAATTTTCACTCTCAAGAGTCACTACAAGGGGTTCAAATGTTTTCAGGGTGTTATTATCATGCTTTATAAGACCCCTTTTATATTAAGCTTTATCAATCATTAAAATTCCATTTTAATTTGAATCCATTAGTTATAATATTAATTATTTTTTTTCCCATGTACTACCGTGATTTAAATCCATGGTGTTATCATCCTCTATATATACATAAATTTTTAATGAGATTTACTGATTCCCACTCATTATATCATTTTCCAAAGTTGTTATTATATACATATAATGGTCCTTAATCCTTTCTTATCATTTTGTTAGTGTAATACTATCAGAATAATTTTCATTTCATTGAGTAATTTTATTAATCATTGTTTTATAAATTCATTATCATATTACCAGTGAGAAATAATTATTCCATATCATTATATTAAACTAATAAACCATTTTATTTCAAAAAAAAGTTAAAAAATAAGGTTTAAACATAAATATAATGATACTTATTAAAATCTTAATCAATTAAATAGTTTTTTTAATTATAGTGAAATCCCTATCATGATAATATATGTGGACATTGATTTTTCCTTAGATACACTTAGGGTTAATTACCCTAAAAAATGATGGTTGGGTATTAACATGAACTTCCCTCACTATATATAAAATTCAACTAACATCACTCATAGTTTGATAATCATAGGGTTCGGTATGGTTTGGATGATTTATATTCTCATTAAAAGCCATAATGAAGTACTTGAAAATATTGTCGTATTTATGTAATAAAATAAATAATTTTATATCCAATGTTAGAAACTATTGCACCAGATCTGAAAGTATGGAGTTGAGTGAGATTTATTTATCATTTCATTAATATCCTACCATAGTAAAATATTTTACTCAATGACCATTTTGTATTTATATAACAATACTATGATGTTACACTTGGCTACTACCATTTTAGAATTTCTTTTATAAGGGAACCATCCATTATAATGTGAATATCCTATTGTTTCTATGTTGATTATAAAATTTTATCCCAAATTGACCTATTCTTATAATTAATAGGGTATTATTGATATTCTATTTTTCCATTATTTATGTATAGGAACCAATTGATTCCATAGGAACAACTATGTATTAGTTTACATAAGTAACATTATGATATGCATTATTTATCTATTCATTTCATTTGATCGATGTATTGGACTTATTATGTAACATATGGGGTATAAAACTATGTAAGACCCTAAAATACCTCATTTTATCTCATAATAGTATATTCATGGGTATTTAGTGTAATCCTTATCCATTTTTATATTATTTTTATCATCAAGCCTTGAAGTTCTGTTTATGATGTTTGATATAATTGATTCCATCACTATGTTTTCTATTATTCTTATCAATAAACATAATTATTGTTATGAAATCAGAAGAACAAATAAACTTATATCTCCATTTTTATTTAATTTATTTATTATTGTCGTATAATAGATTTCATGACTATTTATGATCCCTTTCATTATACGATACCCCTTAATGAGAACATATGATCACCCTTTTTTATTCACTACTATAAAATTGGGCCTTGGAGCCCCCTTACCTATAGCGACCACCAATGGCGGTCTCTATAGGTAACCAATAGCGACCGCCAATAACAGTCACTAGGTTTTCCCAAAAAAAGGGGGCTTCGACGCCCCCCCCCCCCTGAACCCTCCTCCTCCCTCGTCTCGCCGCGCACCCTCCCCCATCGCTGTGCTCCCTCCCTCGCCGCCCTCCCCTGTCGCCCTATCAGCCTCTACCCTCCGTCGTCTACCCTCTGGCCACCCTCCACCCTACCCTCCACTCCTCCAGCCTTCCTCTGCCTCCGGCCACCCTCCACCCTACGGCCGCCCTCCGGCCACCCTCTGCCCTCGGGCCTCCCGGCACCCGCCTCCGGTAGCCCTTCGGTGGCCCCCCAGCCGCCCTCTGGCCTCCCTATACCCTCTGGCCTCCCGCCACCCGCCTCCGGCCTCCAGCACCTCCAACCTCCGACCCCACTGCCCACCGGCCTCCGCCCTTCGCCCCCTCGGCCCTCCCCCCCCCCCCCCCCGCACCCCGAACACCCCCCCCCCCTCGCACCCCACCAACCCTCTTCCCCTCCTTCTTCATCCCCTGCCTCGCCGCACCACCACCGCTTGTCCCCTCCCTCATCGTCCTCTCCCTTGCTACATCGCCGCCACCCAGTCCCCTCCCTCCCCGCACGGCCGCTACTCATCCTCTCGCTGCTTCCACCTGTCCACTCCGGCTCCCCCTATCCTTAGTCCCCTCCCTCATCGTCCCACCCTCACTGCACCGTCTCTACCTCACAGCCTCCTCTCCTCCAGCTCGCCATCGTCTCCGCCACCCATCCCCTCCCTCACTGCATCGCCTCCAGCTCCGTCTCCCCTCTACTGCCTCTCCTCTCCCTCGCAGCACCGCCTTCGGCTCCCCTCCCTTCCAGGTTTGTAGCGCAATCAGGTATGACATGGGCTTTCACTTACATTATTATTTTATAAATGGTTCACAAACAATTAATTAGTATTTATTTTAAATATATTTTATATAAAAAATTCAAATATAATAAGTCTTGTGTAAATGTTTGTTATAGGGATCTTATTATGGATAATAGTTGGATTGATCTTCCAAATCAAACATCTAGAGAATATTTAAATGGAATTATGAAATTTATTGACTTCACCAGAGGATTTGAAAGTGACTATATTAGTTGTCCATATA
Source organism: Viscum album (assembly GCA_963277665.1). Lineage (NCBI taxonomy): Eukaryota > Viridiplantae > Streptophyta > Magnoliopsida > Santalales > Viscaceae > Viscum > Viscum album. The sequence goes on along the minus strand of OY728156.1, from coordinate 1,421,115,477 downwards.
GAAAATGTGATAACAGATATCAATTCACACGAGATACTGTGAGGGAGAACCTATTCTTTAATGGATTTCTGAAAAATTATAAGAGTTTGACTCGTCATGGAGAATAATATGTTCGTTTTCAAAATACATATGCATTTCAGATGGATGTTGATGTAAGGATGAATGATCCAATTCATTAAATGATTACTGAAATGGTACGTGGGTTCGATCCTGAAGGCATTGACATCCAGAATCTTGAGACCAGTGAGATAAATCTTCACTCTGGTGCAGATCGTGATTCAATGAGGTTTTATGAAGCACTTGATGATTCAAAAACAGAATTATATCTTGGATATACTTCTTACAATAAATTTTCATTTATCGTGGAGTTGTTTCATTTGAAGACTTTGAATCATTGGTTATACACATCATTCGACATGTTGTTGGTGTTATTGAAAAATGTTCTTCATGTCGACGCTAAGATTCCCGAGTCATATTACCATGCTCGTAAGTTGACAGAGAACTTAGGTTTTACATATGAGACCATAGATGCATGTGTAAACAACTGTATGTTTTTTAGAAAGGAAACTTCCCATTTGGATATTTGTACGGTTTGTGGTGCTTCTAGGTGGAAAGGGAACAGGGGAAATCAGACTCATCAAAGTCAGATTGCAATACAGGGGAAACCAATTGCCGTAAAACAAATGCGGTACTTTCCCCTTAATCCAATGTTGAAAAGATTTTTTATGTCATCTAAAGTTTCTAATTTAATGAGATGGCATGCAGAAAGAGTTCCTGAAAGTGATATGCTAACCCACTCGGCATATTGTCATGCATGGAAGGATTTTGATAAGAGACATCCCAACTTTGCTAAAGATGTTCGTAATGTCCAATTGGGATTGGCAGCAGATGGTTTCAATCCATTTAGGTCTATGGTTGTTGCAACTCATAGCACATGGCTCATGGTGTTGGTTCCGTATAATCTTCCCCCGTGGATTTGTATGAAGCAACAATTTATATTACTTTCCACTCTTATTGATGGACCAAAAAGTCCGGGGGATAAGATTGATGTTTATCTTCAGCCATTGATTGATGAGTTGAATGAATTTTGGGGAGATGGTATGATGACTTATGACTATGAAATGAATGAAATGTTTAAACCACAAGCCTCTTTATTATGGACAATCAATGACTTCCCATCTTATGAAAATTTATCAGGCTGGAGTAATAAAGGGTAATTTTATTTCCCTTATTGCAACAAAAGTAAAAAAATCTGTATGGCTTAAGAATTCCAAAAAATGGGCATACATGGGTCACAGACATTTTCTCCTCCCTCAGCACAGGTTCAGAAAGTACAGAGTGTCATTTGATGGTTCTAGATAGTTCATCCCAGCACTAAAGATCAGGACAGGAGTCAAAATTTTATCGCATATTGAGGAAGTAAACATCCGCATGATATATGAAATTCAGGATTTGGTGGCTCCTCCGGTACGTAATATTGGTTCTGCAGGTAGGCAGCGCAGTCACAATTGGAAAAATAAAAGTATTTTTTATAATATTTCGTATTGTAAAACTAACATGTTGAGGCATAATTTGGATGTCATGCACATTGAAAAAAATGTTTGTGATAACATATTGTGGACCATTTTAGGTTTCAGTGGAAAATCAAAGGACCATGTTAATGCATGTCGTGATTTGGAAGAAATGGCTTTAAGGAAATAGTTGCATTTACAGTTAGCTGAGGTAAATAGATCATATATGCTTGCTGCACAGTATACGATGACTACAAAGGAGAAAGAGGCATTTCTTTCCATTTTTAAGATGCTCAAGGTGCCTGATGGTTACTCTTCTAATATTTCAAAGTGTGTGAATCTGACGAGCAAGACATTGCAAGGGTTGAAAAGTCATGACAATCACATACTACTTCAGAAGTTGATTCCAATCGCAATTTTTGATTGTTTAACCCTCAATGTTGTTTGGCTGTTGATTGACATGAGTAATTTTTTTAGACAGATTTGTTTAATAAATCAACGAATGAGTGATTTAAAAAGTTTACAGGACCGAATTGTACTTACGCTTTGTCACTTTGAGAAACTATTCCCCCCCCCCCCCCCCTCATTTTTCGATGTTATGGTCCACTTGATAGTGCACCTAACTGATGAAGTAATGGCTACTGGTCCAGTGAAATTCAGTTGGATGTATCCTATCGAGCGATATTTGAGTACATTGAAACGATTTGTACACAACAGAGCTCGTCTGGAGGCATCAATAGCATATGGTTATTTGATGGATGAGTGTACTAATTTTTGTGCAGAATATCTTACGGATGTTGAAACAAAATTAGATAAGTCCTATTAGATTCATGATGGTCCAGTTGGAGAAGGAACCACATATGATATGGACAACATCGAGTGGATACAAGCGCATTGATATATCTTGTTCAATACTCCATCAGTTGCACTATTAATGTAGTAAGTATCATATCACTTTTATTGTTTAACTTTTACATGTTTTGATTGCATAAGTTGATCATTTAAACATTGCGTTATCATTTGCAGGAAACACATTAATGATATAAAAGAAGAGATGTATCATGTGACTAATTTTCAAATTCAACAATCTCATTATGTGCCATTTCATGATTGGTTCAAGGATTATGTACGTATAAATTGATTTTAATTATGAGTGAAGTATTATACTAATTTCTTTATACATATATCTTTATTGAATTCTATGAATTATGTAGGTTCATAAGATGAGGGAGTTATGGGACCCCACACTAACTAAAGAATATATCCAACTGGATGAGGGTCCATCTATAACGGCTCGTCGTTATAAATATGTAGATGCTAATGGTTTTCGATTTCGCATTAAAGATGTTGAAAAGATACGAGAAACACAAAACAGTGGCATCAGTTGTCCATTTGATGATTTTGGTTATTACTATGGTCAATTGATAGACATCACTGAACATGTATACACACATGGGTTGAAGTACATATTGTTAAAGTGTAATTGGGTTGATCCATTACGTGGATGTAAAGTTGATCAATATCAGTTTTCATTGGTGAGTTTTAACTATATGTTATACAGAAATGAACGAGTTGATAATGAACCTTTCATTTTGACATCACAAGAAGAACTGGTATTCTTCGTTACATTGCCTTCGAATCTAATTTGGCAAGTTGTTGTCAAAATGTCTCGGTGAGGAGTGTTTGTATTTGAAAAAGATGAACCCGAGACTATTCCTTTTGTTTCCCAACAGCTTGATCAACATACCGTAGTTCAACATGAAGAAGATATTTATTGGGTCATAGCAGCTGTTGAAGGAGAAACGATTTATTTTCATGCTTAATGAAAGGTATAATTGTTTTCCCACTATTCAGCCTAGGATATTCTAAATTATCTAACCATTTTATAAATCATTGTAAGTTTTAATCCTCACTTTTGGAATTTTATTCAGTTATAAATATTTAGGATGATTTAACTCATGTAATATTGATGTTATTGTCAGTGTATCTTCCCATTGAGGTATTCTTCATTTGTTTCATGTGCTGGTGGAATTTTTATTAATTCAATTTGAAATTTGGCTATGCATTGATTGGTTTTGTACATAATTTGTATATCTGTTTTGTTAACTTTATGATTTTTTTATATTCATTCACAACAAATTATTCAATCACTTTTTTTTTATTAACAACTTTACAAGATTGATTTTTTTTAAAACAATCCAATTTATCATTTGGACACTTTGGATAGTCCCCTTACTAATGTTTTCCATGACTGCAGGCATGTCAGGGGAAGAGGCAGCAGATCCACATCATCCATCTGAGGCATCTACGTCTTAGGGTCAAGGTATGTTTGAATTTCATTGTCTCTATTTTTTATGCAATTTATAAATGTATATATATATATATTTATATTTATTTATTACATTTGTCAATTTATATATAAAATTTTTTTCAATAAAATCAGACTCGACTGCTTCTTCCTCTTGCAAGAGAGGCCCTGGTAGTGGCATATTATCATGGAATTCTGATATGACTTTTGATGTTTCATTTGATGAGGTATTTCATCTTGTGGGATGGAATGCCCCTGCATTTATTCTCTAGATGGGTCATATCATACGTGACCCACATCGATTTCCATTGATCATGCGCGACTGGGACTCAATCCCTCAGGACACATTAGATTGTCTTTGGAGGGAGGTTCAGGTAAGAAGACCATTTTACCTTATTCCCTATGTATAAACAATAATAACATATGTGATTTTTTACTTTAATAGCAAAATTTGAAAGTATTTTGTGACGAGTTTCGGCCAGTGTTTATTAGAAAATGTCGTAAGATGTGGAAAGACTATAAAGGAAAAGTCAAGAGGGACCACTAGGTACCAGATGTGGCTGCCACAGACATTTGGGAAAAATTCCTGAGAGGTGTCCTCTCGGCTCAGTGGCGTGATTTAGTTGTATATTGGTCTATTGATTCTGTTACTTTTGTATATTTATTTTGGTATATATATTTTCAAGAATGTGTGATTTTTTTGAAATTTGAATGAATTGAATGTAGGATTTGTCAACATGCCATTCTGAGAATCGAGCGTTGTAGGGACCACCTCACAGGCTCGGGACTCGTCACGTGTCTCAGATCCGACATGAGGTATTTATTATTCATTTTTGTATTTATTAATTAATATAGTTTTTTGTTTATATTCTATTTATATACAGTTGTGGGAGCAAGGTGCACCGATTGATAAAATGTCGGTGTGGATGAGGACTCATGATCGCAATGATCCAGAGGTTGCGGCATTGATAGTAAGTGATTGTAATCATTACCAATACTTACATAAAATCTGTATATTAATATATGTATATATATTTAAATATTTCACAGGATCAATTTGAAGCTGAGTTAGAACATCTTCCAGAGGACCAGCGACAGCTTCCCATGCAAAGGGATGAGATCTTTCATCGCATTATTGGTCGGGACAGGCATGGATATAGTTCGACATATGGAACAGGGATTCCTCATTTTGTAGTGTCATGTGTTGTGGTTTTCGGTCCTGCTGTTGCTCAGATGACACAGTGGTTGTCAGATTTAGAGGCACGGCTACGTGCTTTCGAGGAGGTAAATGTGCAATTGATCGTTGAGGTTAGATCACTACGGTAATATGTGTGTCCAGGTGATGGTGAAGGGGATCAGATGACGCAGGTTTATACTGTATATATTTTTTTAATTTATATTATTTTTTTTATGAAAATATTCATAATTTTTTTTTGGTTGTAGGCCCCTAACCCACCATATGGAGGTAGTAGTCATGACCACGCATGACGCATCATATTCATGAGGTGTGTTTCTGTTTTTAATGGTGGGGTTGTTATTGATATTTAGGTTGGGTTTCTAGTGATATTTTTTGTGATTTGGGGGTATCATGTGTGTTTTGGCCTGATACAATGTTTGTGTGCACGAATTGAGAGGTAACCATGAAACTGATTAATGATTTGGATATTTTTTGTTCATTTAATTCTTCAATGTTTTAAATTGCATGTTCTGTAATATTTTCCAAAATTCATATGATTCCTAATATAAACCATTAAACTTGTTTTTGATGAATGAGCTGAGGTTCACTATTAGTAGTCCCCGTCCCACCCCAGACAACTCTCCCCGCACCCCGGACAGCCCTCCCCGCATCCCAAACAGCCCTCACCGCACCCCGAACAGCCCCCCGCGCACCACAAACACCCCCCCCCCCCCCCCCGCACCCCAGACAACCCTCCCCGCACTCCTGACGGCCCTCCCCGCACCCCGGACTGGCCCCCTTCACCCCGGACAGCCCTCCACGCACCCCAGACAGCCCTCCCCGCATGCCAGACAGCCCTCCCCGCACCCCGGATAGCCCCCCTGCACCCCCGACTGCCATCCCCGCACCCCGGACAGCCCCTCCCCGCACCCCGAACAGCCCCCCCCCCCCCCCACCCCCCCCCCCCCCCCCCCCCCGCACCCCATACAACCCCCCGCACCACAGACAACCCTCCCTGCACCCTGGATAGTCCCCCCGCACCCCGTACAGCCCTCCCTGCACCCCAGACAGCCCCCACCCCCTCGCACCCCGAACAGCCCCCTGCACACCGGACAGGCCCCCCACACCCCGGACAGCCCCTCCCCGCACCCCGGACAGCCCACCCCACACCTCGGACAGCACCCCCCCCCCCCCCCCCCCGCACCCCGGACTAGCCCTCCCGGCACCCCGGACAGCCCCCCCGCACCCCGGAAAACGCTCCCCGCACCCCAGACAACCCCCCCCCCCCCCACGCACCCCAAACAGCCCCCCCCCCCCAGCACCCCAGACATCCCCCTAGCACATCGGGCATCCCTCCCCGCACCCTGGATAGCCCCCCCCCCCCCCCCCCCCCCGCACCCACGCACCCCGGACAGCCCCCCCCCCCCCCACACACACACACCCCGGACAACCTACCCCGCACGCCGAACAGCCCTCCCCGCACCCCGGACATCACCCCCCTGCACCCCGGACAGGCCCCCCGCACCCCCGACAGGCCCCCCGCACCCCGGACAGCCCTCCCCGCACCCCGGACAGCCCCGCCCCGCACCCCGGACAGCCCTCCCCATACAACGGACACCCCCCCCCCCACACACACACCCCGGACAGCCCCCATCACCCCAGACAGCCCTCCCCGCACCCCAGACAGCCCCCACGCACCCCGGACAACCCTCCCCACACCCCGGACCGACACCCCCGCACCCCGGAGAGCCCCCCCCCCCCCCCCCCCCCGCACCCCGAACAACCCCCCTTGCACACCGGACAACCCCCCCCCCCCCCCCCCCCCCGCACCCCCGACAGCCCCCCAGCACCCCAGACAGCTCGGCGCACGCTAAAAGGGCGCGTTGGGGGGGGTCAAAACCAAACGAATGACCTCTTAATGGCATGAAATTGTACGACAATAGCCGCTGTGTGAATTTTGAAATGGTCGGGCAGACGGCACGTCAATCGAAGCTGTCGTTTGACCACGGTGACCGGAAACACGTTTCTGGAGTCATAAAACACCAAAACGGCATCAGACGGTCGAATTTGGAGAAAACATGCTCTAAATGACCTGAAATGACACGAAAACAGTATAAATATTATTCGTGACATGTAGGAGGAGACAAAACGCCAATCGGATGTGCAGTGCGCGCGGTACGACTGATTGTGTCATTTTTATCAGCTCGGCGCACGCTAGAAGGGCACGTTGGGGGGTCAAAACCACCCGAACGACCTTGGAATTCTATGAAATCGTATGAAAACAGCCTTTGTGTGAATTTTGAAATGGTCGGGCAGACACTACTGGAAAAACCACCTATACCCACGGTTTTGGGAACTGTGGGGCTGAGTGGCGTCGGTATAGGGGTCTTAAGCTATCCCCACGGTTTTACAAACCGTGGGTATTTTTTTGCCACGGTGTCACAACATTCTCCATGATGTCAAAACTATTCTCCCCATGGTTTAAAAACCGTGGGTACAAAAAAAATCGAAATATGCAGCTGTTGGGACTTGATCCCACGCCAACCTTGACCTGACAATTTCTTCCACCAGACTTCACCACTTCAGCCAACATATTTATATGAATATATATCTATATTCCTAAATATATATTATATAATTGACCGTATTGCGAAAAATATAATCCAGCGGGTTTCGAACCCGCGTCTGCTGCAGAACTCTTACAGCGCCTAACCAACTAAGCTGACTCGACTTTGACAATTCAAATCTGTATTTATAGTAATATATTAATCCTCGTGTCTGTATTAAAAAATTTTCCAGTGGGATTGGATACCACAACCGCTGTAACAGCAGTGTAACACCTGACCAACCAAGCCACAAAATTCACTAGTTAATATATTTCTATCAACTTAAATATATTAGTGAAGATCGTGGGTAAAAATTTTCCCGCCAAATTGTTTTTGTTTTCCCACGTTTTTTTTGCCGCCATAATGTGGGTGAGCTATCCCCATGGTTCTAGAAAACCGTGGGGATAGACCTTCAAAAAAATATTTATTCCCATGGTTTTTCCAAAACTGTGGGGATAGGCCTTCATATAAATAACTATACCGATGGTTTTACAAAACCATGGGTATAGGCCTTCGAAAATAACTCTATACCCACGGTTTTTCTAAAACCGTGGGTATAGGTGACCAATACCCACGGTTTTCCAGAACCGTGGGTATAGGTTCACACACTGTATATATACCTATGGTTTAAGCAAACCATAGGTATAGGGAACCTCTATACCCACGGTTTTTCCCAAAACCGTGGGTATAGGTCTATTTTCCAGTAGTGAGACGACACGTCAATCAGAGGTGTCATTTGACAGCAGTGACCGGAAACACGTTTTCGGAGTCATAAAACACCAAAATGGCGTGAGACGGTCGAATTCAGAGAAAACATGATCCGAATGACCTAAAACCACACAAAAAAGTAGGAATATTATTCGTGATGTGTAGGAGGAGATGGTACGCCCATCGGACGTGCGGTGCGCGCAGTACGACCGATTGTGTCGTTTTCAGCATCTCGGCGCGCGCTAAAAGGGCGCGTTGGGTTTTCAAAACCACCCGAACTCTATTGAAATACCATGAAATCATACAAAAACATCATTTGTGTGAATTGTAAAGTAGTCGAGCAGACGACATGTGAATCAGAGGTGTTGTTTGACCACGGTGACCGGAAACGCGTTTCTGGAGTCATAAAACACCAAAACGGCGTGAGACGGTCAAATTTGGAGAAAACATGCTCCGAATGACGTGAAACCACAAAAAAACAATAGGAATATTATTCATGATGTGTAGGAGGAGACGACACACCCATCAGACGTGTTGTGCGTGCGGTATGACTGATTGTGTTGTTTTTAGCAGCTCGGTGCGCGCTAAAAGGGCGCATTGGGGGGTCAAAACCACCCGAACGACCTTGGAATGCAATTAATCGTATGACAACAGCCGTTGTGTAAATTTTGAAATGTTCGGGCATAAGGCACATCAATCGGAGGTGTCGTTTGACTGTGGTGACCGGAAACGCGTTTCTAGAGTCATAAAACACTAAAATGGCGTGAGACGGTCGAATTTAGAGCAAATGTGCTCTGAATGACCTGAAACCACATGAAAACAATAAGAATATTATTTGTGATGTGTAAGAGGAGATGGGATGCCCATCGGACGGTCGGTGCGCGCGGTACGACCGATTGTGTCGTTTTCAGTAGCTCGGCGCGCGCTAAAAGAGCACATTGGGGGGTCAAAACCACCCGAACGACCTCGGAATTCCATGAAATCGTACTACAACATCCTTTGTGTGAATTTTAAAATGGTCGAGTAGACGACACGTCAATTGAAGGTGTTGTTTGACCGCGGTGACCGGAAACGCATTTCCGGAGACATAAAACACCAAAACAGCGTGAGATGGTCGAATTCATAGAAAACATGCTCGGAATGACCTGAAACCACAAGAAAACAATAGGAATATTATTCGTGATGTGTAGGAGGAGACATCACGCCCATTGGATGTGCGGTGCGCACGGTAAGACCGATTGTGTCATTTTCAGCAGCTCGGTGCGCGCTAAAAGGGCGCGTTGAGGGGTCAAAACCACCCTAACAACCTCGGAATTCCATGAAATTGTACAACACCATCCATTGTGTGAATTGTGAAATGTTCGGGCAGACGACACATCAATAGGAGGTGTCGTTTGACCGCGGTGACCGGAAACGCGTTTTTTGAGTCACAAAACACCAAAACGGCGTGAGACGGTCGAATTTGGAGAAAATGTGCTCCGAATGACATGAAACCACACGAAAACAATAGGAATATTACTCATAAAGTCTAGTATGAGATGTCACACCCATCGTACATGCGGTGCGCGCGGTACGACTGATTGGGTCGTTTTCAGCAGCTCGACGTGCGCTAAAATGGCGAGTTGGGGGGTCAAAACAACCCGAACGACCTTAGAATACCATGAAATCATGCGACAACAGCCATTGTGTGAATTGTGAAATGGTCGGGGAGACGGAACGTCAATCGGAGGTATTTTTTGACCACGGTGACCGGAGACGCGTTTCCGGAGTCATAAAACACCAAAACGGCATGAGATGGTCGAATTTGGAGCAAAGGTGATCTGAATGACCCGAAACCACACTGAATCAATAGGAATATTATTTGTGACATGTAAGAGGAGACGACACACCCATCAGACGTGCGGTGCATGCAGTATGACTGATTGGGTCATTTTCAGCAGCTCGGCGCTCGCTAAAAGGGCGCGTTGGGGGTCAAAACCACCCGAACAACCTCAGAATTCCATGAAATCGTACAACAATTTCCATTGTGTAATTTTTGAAATGTTAGGGCAGACGGCATGTCAATCGGATGTGTCATTTGACCGCGGTGACAGGAAATGCGTTTCCAGAGTCATAAAACACCAAAACGGTGTGAGACGGTCGAATTTGGAGAAAATGTGCTCCGAATGACCTAAAACCACACGAAAACAATATGAATATTATTCTTGATGTGTAGGAGGAGACGACACACCCATCGAACGTGCGGTGTGCACGGTACGACCGATTGTGTCGTTTTCAGCAGCTCGGCGCGCGCTAAAAGGGCGCGTTATGGGGTCAAAACCCCCAGAATGACCTCAGAATGCCATTAAATCGAACGACAATATCCGTTGTGTGAATTGAGAAATGTTCGGGTATAAGACATGTCAATTAGTGGTGTCTTTTGATCACGGTGACCAGAAACGCATTTTAAGAGTTAAAAAACACCAAAACGGTGTGGGACAGTCGAATTCGGAGAAAACGTGGTCTGAATGACCTGAACCCACATGAAAACAATAATATTATTATTATTGACGTGTAGGAGGAGACGGAACGCCAATCGGACGTGCGGTGTGCGCGGTACGACCGATTGTGTCGTTTTCAGCAGCTCGGCGCGCACTAAAAGGGCGCGTTGGGGGGTCAAAACCACCCGAATGACCTCGGAATGCCATGAAATTGTACGACAATAGCCGTCGTAGGAATTGTGAAATGGTTGGGCAGACGACATGTCAATCGGATGTGTCCTTTGACCGCGGTGACCAGAAACGTGTTTCCGGAGTCATAAAACACCAAAATGGCATGAGACAATCGTATTCGGAGAAAACGTGCTCCGAAGGATCTGAAACCACAAAAAAACAATTGGAATATTATTCGTGATGTGTAGGAGGAGACGGCATGCCCATCGGATGTGTGGTGCGCACGGTACAACCGATTTTGTCGTTTTCAGCAGCTTGGTGCGCGCTAGAAGGGCGTGTTGGGGGATCAAAACCACCCAAACGATCTTGTAATGCCTGGAAATCGTACGAAAACATCTGTTGTGTGAATTTTGAAATGTTCAGGAAGACTTCATGTCAATCAGAGGTCTCGTATGATTGCGGTGACCGGAAACGCGTTTCCAGAGTCATAAAACACCAAAACGGCGTGAGACGGTCGAATTCGGAGAAAACGTGCTCCGAATGACCTGAAACCACACGAAAACAATAGGAATATTATTCATGATGTGTAGGAGGAAACATCACACCCATCAGATGTGTGGTGCGCGCGGTACGACCAATTGTGTCATTTTCAGCAGCTCGGCGTGCGCTAAAAGGGAGCGTTGGGGGGGTCAAAACCACCCAAACGACCTCGGAATGCAATGAAATCATACGACAACTGCCGCTGTGTGAATTTTGAAATGGTTGGGTAGACGGAACATCAATCAGAGGTGACGTTTGTCCGTGGTGACCAGAAACACGTTTCTAGAGTCATAAAACACCAAAATGGCATGATACGGTTGAATTCAGAGCAAACGTGCTTTGAATGACCTGAAACCACACGAAAACAATAGTAATATTATTCGTGATGTGTAGAAGGAGATGGCATGCCCATCAGACTTGCGGTTCATGCGGAGAATATTCCTTTTTAGACAACAAAACAATTTCACAAACTAAACCAAATAAGAAAAAAATCCTAAAATGATAGCATTTCTTAAATTGGGGGTTTTAAATTATTATAGCACCATGATTTGATGTTATATGTAATTTTATTATATGTATATAATAACTTCATAAATATGTCTAATTTACGTTTGTTTTGTTTAGTTGTTTTTTTTTGTCTTATTGTAGGTTTATTGAAGCAAAAGATTGAAATGGATGAACCCGCTCGGATCATTGAAGCACATTTATCATTTATTGTTTATGAAGATCTTGATGTTTATGATATTTGAAATTGTTTTCCATTTTTTATGATTTTTACCTTATTTTATCTCTGATTTTTCACTGTGAATTAAAAAAAACACAATTTTTACATTTTATTAAAAAAATGAAAACCCACAAAAAATACAACAAATTAACCCTAACACATTTTTATGTTAAGTTTTTAAAAAGATAAGTTTATATTGAAATAAAAAAATTATAAATGTGCTAGAATTTATATTTAAAATAGGCTCTCCATTAAGAGGTAGTAAAATTACCTTTTTAGAGAAATAGAAATTTTAAGCATAAAAGTTGATTTATTATTACCATTTTCTTAACAAACCTATTGGATGAATAAGAAAAATATTTTATTTAATTATATATATATATATATATATATATTTCCTTCACTAATAACCTTAAATAAATGTATTTTATTTATTTTCTATTATAATAAAACACATTTGTAATCTTAAAAATATTTCATTTATATGCACTGTCAAATTTTTTTTTTAAAAAAATTCCCAGACTAGCAACCGCCTGTGGCGGTCGCTATAGGCTCCCTGCTGGGTCAACATTAGCAGCTGCTAATGGTGGTCGTTGTAGGATGGAATTTCAGCCACCTAGAGTGGCCACCATTGGCGGTCACTGTTGGCCTATTGCGACGAGGATAAAGCGACCACCTAAGGTGGTCGTTGGGCGGTCTCTAGAGGCCTATAGCGACAGCCAATGGCGGTCTCTATATACCGAATTTTTAGTAGTGATTGTCATTCATTTTAATAGAAACCCATTTTGTATAATACATGTAACTTAGGGATTTAAAAGTGGAAATAAAAAATATTCATGTATTTGAATGATATATCTTGGTTTTCAGTGAAATTTAATGATTAGTTATGTATCTAGTTTTCTAATTCTATTAAACTGTTAGATTTATTGCATTATGATCTATGTATTCTGCGCCACTTTAATAAAATAACAACTATATCTCTGTTACCAGATACAAGGTGTTACATTATATGTTTTTAACACAAGATGAGTTGAAAAAAGTAGTATTTATTTCATCATGATGTGCATGGTATGGATTTCATCATTGAAACATGATTTTGGAGAAAGGATATCCATGTTGGAAAAATGATTTTCAATGATTATAAGTTTTTTGGTTTTGTAAAAGTTAATTTGAAATGGGTATTTGGAAAATTATTTGATATATATTGTAATATATATATATATGGAATGATTTTATAAAAATGAATAAGAAAATAGTGAGATATAGTTTTGAATAGAATTATTTTGATCATAGACGACAGATACAATATGTATTTTCAGTGATCTATTTTATTGGATATAGAATTAAGACACCTTGAAGATTTCTTGTTGGACATGGGTGATAGGTGGAAGTGATTACACCATTAACACTAATTCAAATTAGGACTCTAACAACACTAGTAAAAGGTTGTTATCAGTTCTATAGAAGCTATGATAATGTAAGTGATGTTAAACGGTTAGATTTAACAACACTAAAAAAGTTCTGATAAAGGCCCCAGTTATAAAGGGGATAATATATTCTGTCTGCTACCCATCAATTCTCCACCCATTATCATCACTTCCCTCACACCTTTATTAGTGCTTTAGATGACCCACCCTCCTGTGCAAGCTACTACATGCAACGAGTTTCAAACTTGAGACTTCCAGCTTATACAACAACACGTTTTCCACTCCCCTATATTGTTTTGTGTTACATTTTAGGATATATTTATATATTTATATATTTATATATTTATATATTTATATATTTATATATTTATATATTTATATATTTATATATTTATATATTTATATATTTATATATTTATATATTTATATATTTATATATTTATATATCTATATATTTATATATTTATATATTTATATATTTATATATTTATATTTATATTTTTACATTTTTATCCAAATATATATATAAATATATGTTTATATATATGTTTATATATGTGTGTGTATGTATATATATTTAAGTACATACATAAATTATGTATTTTTGCGTGTGTGTGTGTATGTGTCTGGGTATGTGTGTTTATAAAAACACACAAATATACATATATCATATATATATGAATCTATAAATATAATTATACAATATTGTATTTATTTAATAATATTATATATTAATATTTATATACATATATTTTCATATATTGAGAAATATATATCTATTTGTTAATACACACATAGAAATATATATATATATATATATATATATATTATGTATTAATTGTGTATGTATATAAAAATTCATAAATTTGTAATATAAATAAAATTGATATAATGTTTTATTCAGATAGGTATTATATATTGATAAATATATTTTATATGTAAATATTTATAGTTATTTACATATAAAATAAAATTTTTATGTGTGAATATATTAAAAATATGTTTATATTGATATATATTCGACTTTAAATAACATTAAATTATGAAATATGATAAAATTTAAAATAAATAATATCAATATGAATGGAACCCCTAGGAATAAATTCATCCCCCACTCGAAAAGGGAAATAGACTCCCTTAAATGAGGCTAAAAATCCATCAAATGTTAAAACATTTGGGTACCCTAACTAAAAACATGGGTTTCTGAGGCCTTCTAGGCCTTTATTGTATTAGAAAAATAGTGACCAGGTTCCCCACTAATCAACATAGTGTAGATATCATCATAATCCTCTATTTTATATGTGGTAGACCCCAAGTGGACACCCAAATAAAAGGTTATGGTTGTTTAATGATTCAATTACATTTTAAACTTATTTAATAAATTTTATTGATTTTTTGATTTGTTTTCCATCAAATGTTTGAATATTAATCTATAATAAATAAAAACTTTTTAATTAAAAATATTTTTTTAATTATTTTATAATCCATTTGCACTAATTATCTTCTATATTATGTGTAAATTTCTATTTATACTTATATAAACATATTTTAAATATATATTTTAAATTTATATCAATATAAATACATTAACATATTAATATATTGTTTTTAATGAAATATAATTTGTTTTCGAAATATACTCATTATCAGTAGTTTTTTATAAGAACTATTAAAATCCCCTTTTATTAGTGTTATTTTACTAGTGCATATAAAGGGGGTCCTTTATAAGAACGTTTTTACAAGCACTGATAATGGGACCCCTTTAACAGTGATTTTTTAGTGCCTTTAATGACTCCCTTTAGTAGTGCTTAAAAATCACTATTAAAGACCCCTTTTAACAGTGATTTTTCTAACACTAAAAATGGAGTTTTAACAGTGCTTTTTACTGGCACTGTTAAAACCCTAGCGCTAGTTAAACCCAATTTTGTATTAGTGTAAATAATTACCTCTTTATTTTTATTATATAACATATATAATTGATTTATAGGTATTTTAATCATGATAGGATGAGGGATGTGTATCATGCCATATTGTTTGATATTTAGAATCAACAATAAATCAAAGGTTATACTTGATTAGGATAGACAAAATTAGGGTTAAAATGATTAACTATATCTTATACCCTTTTCATATTCTATATACAATAAAGTATAATTTTAGTTTTCATTTACTTAGGAACCATATAGGTAGTGGTAACAATTAATAAGGTAATTAACAAAATATAAAGATGTTGACTGGGTGTGGTGGCATAAAATAATTAATGATCAATAATGATTGGATGATTTGAATGTGAATAGATCTATGAAATTTTGTATTTTTATAAATATATGTTTTTTGATAGATTATACATTGAAATTCATTTTTATTTCCAGATAAGTTGAAGAACTTGTTATGAATGATAAAAGTAAGGAATTATGGTTTAAGATGTTTTTACGACTAGAGATACATTCCTAGATTATTTTAATGTTTCTACAAACATATATGTAGATAGTTAGTAAGATAGGTAAATATTTGATTAATATAATAGACACATATATGGAATTTTCTTTTCTTCCATACAATGTTTGGGGTGAAATGTTTTTAATGTCTCTAATGGGATATAGAATTATTTTTTGGGAAATCACATGATATGTATTCCTAAATTTTATTGGTAGTGATCTAACTATAGTGTTTCTTGTGGAGAATAGTGGGAAACATGAATTCAATATTTCAGACTCATTCTCAAATATGTTTCTATTATAGGCAATAATTCTATCTATATAGTATATGTAATTTTTTTTCATTATTGAATATAAATTATGTTTTTTTGTAAAAAATATGGGTTTTTAGTACATTCTTGTTTTTAATTTTCCTTGATTTTTAATGTTGCTTATTTGTATTTTCATTTTATATGTTTTGGGTGAAATAAAGGAAATAACTGTGAATATAAAGTGGTTTATTCTAGAATATAGTATGATATATGATTAGGTTCCTAGTGGTGGTGCATTGGGTAACTATTATAAATGAACATGAAGCAGGAATCTATTCAATTAGCCATTGAGTTACTATTAGGATTACATTGGGTTTTCACTTTCCACTAAATTAATGATGACTAAGAACTGAGTACCTAGTTTGTTCCCAATATATTTTTAATCAGATATTTTTCTCATAATTTTATAAATAAAATATTTAAATTTTCTCTTTTTTATTCTGATTGTCTGTTTCATTATAAGCAGAATCCTTCCCTATATACTTGGTCATAATCAATAGATTCCTTGTGTGATTTTAACTTCAACTCATTTATAATTTTCATATATTTTTTGAATTGGATTCACTATGTTATGTTCCTTGTAATCTATAACATTTTATTAAAATTGGTAGAGGATTTACTATGGATAACATCAAATCCAATTAAGCCTTTATAGTTTGATGGACATGTGAAGTGTTTGTGTTTTAGTAGTTATTAATCCTTTATACTTTGTTTTTCAAGTTGTCTAAACATAATTTTGGTGACATTTCCCATTTTATGGAACTTAATTAACTATTTATATATAAATTTTTATCTACTATTGTTGTTTAACGATGTGTGAGTGCATAATGTGATGAAATTAATGTAAAAAATGTGAATAATTTTAAATTAAATATTACATTATAAGAAAATATTTTTATTATGATTTAATGGTGAAAATTATTAATTATCATAGAAAAAAATGTAAAATATCTTGGATCTGAAACAAATATAATTTTGAGATTGATTGTTTCATTACTAAGGGAATTTATAATAAGGTTTGGTTTAATGTATTTTTTGGTTTTAATATTGTACATTAAAATCATGTGTTGTTTGTTATGATATATATTCAAAATATTTTTTGGTATACATGTGTGAATCTATAAGAATGGAATGGGTGAAAAAATTTTTTTTTTTCAAATTTAGCATTTTAATGTTTGTTTTCTTATTGAATAATATATATAATTATGGATAAACTCATGGAAATGAGTAATAATAATTTCTAATTTGTTATGGTTATTTCATAGTAATGGTGAAATCTTATGGAATGATATATATTTGATGAAAACTATATTTGGATACATATAAAATAAAAATATAATGGGAATACCTATTTTCCCTGATTTTAATGGTAATGTGAAACTAAAAGTTAAAAATGATGTTTTATTTGAGAAATATGTTTTCTATTTTTTATAAATAATTTACAAAATATTTATATGGGATTTGATTATTTTCATGAGTTTTTGTAAAATAAATAAACCATTTGAGTGGAATAATATAAAATATATATATATGAATTTTTCTGCTAAAAATATTAAATTATATTTTTACATTGAAATATAACACATTATATTTTGAATTCTATGAGTCTAGATAACCTTAAATAAACCGTAGTGTTTAGTATTTCCAATGGCATTTTTGAAAGCAAGAATATTAGTTTTTCGAGTGACTTGGTTATCACTAATTCCATTAATTTTCATTCAATAAGTGTTTTTAAAATTAATTAATGGATTTCAACAATTTATATATAACAAAATTAAAATACATAGGATCCATGGGATTATAGTGGTTATACAGAGATTTTTTCTCATACCCCATACGTATACAGATTTTGTTTGTGAATATTATATGTGTAGTAATGAAGGCAATTTAAAAGGACCTTATTAGATTGGATTTGATTATGGGTAACATTATATATATTATTTCTATGTTTTTGGAGTCATGATTAGGGGTTTCCAATGTTTTATTTTTCTGGTCATGTCATTTTCATTATCCAAAAATATGTATTTGTGAATAATTGTGTGTATTTTTGGAATTGATGATTTATTTGGGTAGTTATTGTAAATAAATTTATACTATATTATAGATGTTATATCTTATTTTCACTACTTATGGTAATTGATTTTTTTTATATTTATGTTTACCATATGGTACTATTAGAGGGTAAACCATTCCCTAAGAGATAATCATAAACCCTCAATGTTAATCATCAACCTCAAATAATTAGAGAGTATACACTATTAAATTATTTTCTTCACATGGTGGAATAATCATAAAGAATTATGAAATTAAACTAATTATTAAATAAATTTATTTTTATGAGGAGTTAATATTTAGGGAAAACATCAAAAACTAGACTAGTATTTGACACTTGGTATGTAAGTTATGTGATTAACCAATATAACCATAGTATAATTTCATGTCGCAAGAGATGTATAATATTGAATTTGATTTATTTTTAAATAGATTTTTTGGATTTCATACTCAATATAATTGAAGGAGAGTACTGGATTATTCATGTATTATTTTAGTACATAAGTACATAATTTATTAATATGAACATAGGAATATTTTAGATTAGTTTTTTTATTTTAGTTAAAGAATTATATTATTAATAAACTGAGATATTATTAAAAAATTAATATTAATAATGAATTAATTAAATAGTAGAAATGAAATAAATTTTCTTATATAATGTGATTAATTTTATTTAGCTAATTACCTTATGAAAATGTGTAGGGAATCATTTTTATCATGTTTTTTTGATAAATTCTTTGATATTGATTACTAATTAGGGTGTTAATTTTTATAAATTCATGAATCCAATGAATAATAATAATAATCATGGGAAATACATGTATCTATAAAGATATTATGAAGGGTATATAGGGGGATAAAAGTACATGGTCCGATATTAATAGAACCCATAAAATTATTTTAAAAGTAGATTATTGATATTATTCATAAAGTTATTTAAGACGTGGAGGGAATTCCATGTCAGGAGGTGTAATTGGTTCCCTAATATATTTAAGGGAGATGATGAAGTTTAATGTGTGAAGATATGGATAGAATTAATGTACATGATATTTGCACACATTCATTCACTGGAAGGAATGAAAATAAATCGTACAATTTTTATGCTTAAGTTACCTTTAAGGAACAAATTCGGAATTCTAGTTTAGGTGAAGTGGACAGAGGGATTTTCATTTTTTGTTTATTTGTATCTCTTATTAGATTATTTTTATCCACTTAAATTGAGGATCAAATGAGTCCATTAATATATAATTTTAAATAAGGTAAATTTATTTTTCTTGATTATGAATATAAATTCATGAACCTTTTCCATTTTTTTGAATTTGGCTGGAATTTAGTCGTCTAAATCATCTTATTTTGAAAAATTGTTAGATTTTGGAGTTTAATTTTGGGTGAGAACCATTTGTCTCCAACTTTTATAGAAGAGGATAACAAAATATCTTATGACTAAGAAGTATTCAAAAGTGTAAAGTGGATTTAATGACATCTAATGGACCTAGATATAATAAGAAGATATAAAATAAACATTATCATGGAGATATAGAATGATTAGTGTGATAGTGGAATATAATTAAAACTTATTTTTGTATATATTGGACACAATTGGAGAGCCATCAGTATAACACCCCCAAACATTTTTTGGTATGTTTCTCTTAAATACATTCTATTCATAGCCGCTATTTCACAAAGCATTGTGTTCCTTTGAAACAACACTTGGTTATTTAAGAGATAGTCAAAACCTAGTCATTAAACATAAATTTTCCACTTATATGTTTTGAATTTTGAAAAATGGTCATCTACAGTTGTGACCAGTAAGTCATTTGGATTCTGACAGAACCAACTTGATTTTTTGAGTAATAGTAACATACCCCTATGAATATTAATATGAATAGTAATATGACACTTATAAATAGTAAATAATGATAGTATTTTATTTTCTTAAGGTAATAAGATAATGACATCTTAAATAATTTTTCAATGTGATATAGAACTAATTATATGTTTAAATTGGTTATTTTTTCGAATTAACTATGATTTTATTTAAAAATTAAATTAAAATTACATAGAAATTTTTTTCAAAAAATGGAGTTCATTTTTTAATTCTACATGTCGAAAATGGTTAGAGTGAATTTTCAGGATTTTTCTAAAACACTTGAATTTTTCATGATTAGAAAAAATACAGATTTGAGTTTTCGGTAGTTTAATGACAACATAATGATATAATAATTAAATTTAAAAGGCTTTTCGACCTGTGTATTGTAACATATGACATAAGTTTCCCCAAGTGGAAAACACCATGGTTGAATTCCATGGGCAATCCCATGGTTTTTCAAAAACCACTAATGAGTTGTCCCTTTTAATTAATAAAAAAACTCTCACTTAATTACTATAAATCCCCACTCACCCTGTTTATTTTATTTCATTACAATTTCATTATCCTCAATGATCTGGTGGTATTACCTCCATAGGAGTCCTCCCAAGGTGTCCTCAAACCTCTAAGGTCCCAACCTTCATGTTTTGGGAGTTACTCTACAAGGTAAGTGAATCAACAACCCTTCTCTTTTCTTAAAGATTTCATTTTATATTTTCTCTTTTATTTTCAATTGGATTATGTGGGGATATTTCATTCCATATTCCCCTTACTTTCCATATTATGTAAGAGTGATGAGATACCCCCTTTCTCTCATCAAACTATTTAATTAAATTTTAAGTGACGGTGTTCTGCTGCAGATTTTTGGTAAAGGATTTATCAATTTTTCTCTTATTTTGAGATCCTTTATTTTATACTTATTTACTCATCTCCCCTCATTAAAATGTTATGATAATTCTAGTACCTTATATAAACTACAATTATATTATGTTAATAGCGAAATATAACATCTCGACCCCTCTAAACCGGAGTTGGTGAATTACTTATTATATTTTCATGGTTAGAAGGAATGAAAATCCCGAAGGAATGATCAGTTTAGTAGTAATGAAGAAACTAGATACAAAAATGTAACACAAATTACATTGGAAAATGTTATAAAATACAATACATAACAAAAACTAAAAACTCCATCCATAAGAACTCAATAAATGATCTCCTCTTAATCACCTGTTGAAGGTAAAAAATGAAAGGGGTTAGCTCAAATGCTCAGTAAGGGTATCAAATGGTAGAAACATTAATCAATAATAACTAAATTGTAAACAATTTTACATAATCTACCTGGCATGGTGAATAAATGAAAAACTCGTGACATTAAAAAATTGAGAGTGAAACTACATCAATAGATTTTTTCATAGTAAAAACATCATGGATAGTAATAAATAATAATGACTAAAGAGAATGATTATTAATATGATGTCATTTATCTGGAACATGATATCATAGTACAGTTAAAACGGTTTAGTTCTATGGGTAGAAACCTGTCTGGATTTTGGAAACAAGCATGAAGGGTTTGTCACCAACTGATTTGTCTCATGAGACCTGTCAATGCATCGAGGGTATATAGAGGGCACCACCCGCCACTACAAGTCCAAATCATTCGTTATAAATTTATTTAATATAAGATCAATATTCCTTTTTAATATCCATATAGAGTATAGAATACTGATTCATTAATATTTCCATAGTTAAAATAACTTTCCAAATATACCCGTATGTAAAATGGTATATGGTTTCGATAATAAACATATCCATGATATGAGATTTTGGATATTTAATAGAAATTTAATTTTAAATTAAAAGTGATCTCAAATGGGCAGTAGGTACACCACATAAATATTATTAGGTGCATAAAACAAAGTATGTCACTGTTAATTGGAAAATTGACACAAAGCTCATTAGCACATTGTAATCAATCATTACGTGAGACCAAGAATTAATAATTATCAAATGAATAATTGAATACTATGAAAATAAAGATAATAATGATATTATATATCAAATGGAAGTACACATATACCACATGCAAGAAATAAGTGATGAACAATAGAAATCTCACAGAATAAAAAGTGAAATGAGAAACCTCTTACCGTAGGCTCGAGTGTGTTCTTAATTTGTTTTAATGGCCTAAATAATAAAATTTTGTTTCATTAATTAATAACTCCAAAACCTCCAATACATGTAATTGGTTTAGTATAACCTTATTATGTTCATTAATGGAACTTTTTTGGGTTTAAGAGGTTCAATTTTATTGTTTTGGAAGTACTTTCTTCCTTGGTTTTCATGTTTCGTTTACTTGCATTCATGAGAGGAAGTTCATTTGAAATGAGATTAAACATCAAAAATTGTTAATATATATTATTAGTTACATTATGGAGATATAAATGATTATATAATTAATCTAGATTATATACTTGAGGATGAATCATTAGTTATAAGTTATTGATAAATGCTTGGATTTAGCTTGGCAGTTTTTGTACAATGAACTTGTTTTGTATTATTATTCCATATTATAAGTGTGTTGGGATTCCAGAACATTAATGAGATTAAATACATATATTCTTATTGGGTTCAATCATAAAAATGGTTTCATGGCCCGAATTAAATATGGTAATGAAAATTGAGAACCCATTATCCTTGAATGTGATAAATTAACACATCCCAGACGATGTTTTTCTTTTTAGTATAAGAAAATGGGGAAAGAGAAATGATGATGAAATATTACATTAGAATAATATAATTTAAGTTAATTTAAGTTTCTGTAATTATAATACAATTTGTATGAGGGGATATTAGGAAAGAATTATAAAATAAAGGAACTCAAAATAAGAGAAAAATTGAGAAATCTCTTACGAAAATTCGACAGCCTAACAGCGTCACATAAAATTTAATAAAATAGTTTGATGAAATAAATGGGGTATCTCTTCACTAATAAATAATATGGTAAGTAATGGGAATATGTAATGAAATATCCCCCACATAATCCAATTGAAAATTAAATAGAAAACATAAAATAAAATCTTTAAGAAAATAGAAGGGTGGTTAATTCTTTTACCTTGTGGAGTAACTCCAAAAACATGAAGTTTGGGACCTTGGGGGTTTGATGACACCATGAGAGGACTCCTAGGGAGGTAATACAACATGAGAATTGAGATTAATGAGTTTGGAATGAATGAAAATAAAGGGGGTGAGTGGGTATTTATAGTAATTAAGAGGGAGTTTTTCATTAATTAAAAGGGACACCTCATTAGTGGTTTTTGCAATACCATGGGCTTTCCCATGGTATATTCCCTGGGTCTTTTCCACATGAGACACCTCATTTTATAGGTTAATGTACACTTGTCAACCAGCCTATTATATTTAATTATTACATCACTATGATGTCACTAAACTACCGAAAACTCAAAACTGTATTTTTACTATTCACAAAATTCATGTATTTTAGAAAAATCCCAAAAATTCACCCTAACCATTTTTTGACATGTAGAATTAAAAAATGGACTCCATTTTTTTTTAAATAATTTTCTATTTATTTTTAATTTAATTTATAAATAAAATCCTAGTTAATTTGAAAAATAACCATTTTAAAGATATAATTATTCTATATAACATTGAAAAATTAATTAAGACCTCATTATTGTGGTACCTTAAGAAAATAAAATATTATCATTATTTACTATTTATAAAGGTCATATTACTATTCACAGGGGTATGTTACTATTCATCCAAATATCAAGTTGGTTCTATTAGACTCCAAATGACTTACTGGTCATTACTCTAGATTACCGTTTTTCGAAATTCAAAACATAGAAGTGGAAAATTTATGTTTAATGGCTCGGTTTTGACTATCTCTTAAATAACCAAGTGTTGTTTCAAAGGAACATAGTGCATTATGAAATATAGGCAATGAATAGAATGTATTTAAGAGAAGCATTCCATAAAATGTTTGGGATGTTATATTATTTCCTCCTTCAGAAATTTCATCCTTGAAATTTTATGTATAAAGCCCACCAAAAATATGTGGGTGGTTCTACTTCATAACATCCATAGGTTCCCATGTTTCTTCCTCCATATTTTGGTTTCTCCAAATATCCTTTACTAGACAAGTCATCTTGTTTCTCAATACCTACTCCCTTGTGTCAAGGATCCTGATAGGCTCTTCATAGTATGATAAACCAGGTTCCAGTTATATTTTTTCATAAGTGAGTACATGCATTAGGTCTGGAATGTATTTATTCAATAATTATACATGGAATACAACATGGAATTTGTAGAGACTTGGCGGAATTGCTAAACGTTAAGCTATATCTCTAATTCTTTCCAAAAATTCAAATGTTCTGATGTACCTAGGGCACAGTTTTCTTCTCTTACTAAACCATAAGACACCCTTCCATGGAGATAATTTTAGAAGTAAAAGATCTTCCACTTGTAATTCCAAATCCTTTCTCTAGTTTTCAGCATAACTCTTTTGTCTATTTTGGGATTCTTTAATATGGGCTTCGATTGTCTTCACCTTTTCCATTGTCTCTTTAATAAGTTTTGGGCCTATAAGTTTCCTCTCACAAACTTTGTCCCAACAAGCTAGAGTTCAACAACTCTTTTCATATAATGCCTAATATGGAGCCATTTGAATACTAGAATGAAAACTATTGTTGTATGAAAATGCCACCAAAGGAAAGTATTGATCCCACATACCTAAGAAGTCAAGAGGGAATTACCTCAACATGTCTTCTATTCATAGAATATATTTCATAAAGCATTTTGTTCCTTTGAAACAACACTTGGTTATTTAAGAGATAGTCAAAACCTATTCATTAAACAAAAATTTTCCACTTCTATGTTTTGAATTTCAAAAAACGGTCATCTAGATTTGTGACCAGTAAGTCATTTAGAGTCTGATAGAACCAACTTGATTTTTTTATGAATATTAACATACCCCTATGAATATTAATATTAATAGTAATATGACCCTTATAAATAGTATATAATGATGATATTTTATTTTTTTTAAGGTGATAAGATAATGAGATCTTAAATAATTTTTCAATGTGATATAGAACTAATTATATCTTTAAAATAATTGTTTTTCGAATAAAATATTATTTTATTTAAAAATTACATTAAAAATACATAGAAAATTATTTTTAAAAAATGGAGTTCATTTTTGAATTCTACACATCGAAAAATGGTTAGGGTGAATTTTTGATATTTTTCTAAAATACTTGAATTATAAGTGAATAGTAAAAATACAGTTTTGAGTTTTCAGTAGTTTAATGACATCATAATGATGTAATAATTAAATATAAAAGGCTGGCCGACATGTGTAAAGTATCATATGACATGAGTTGTCCCAAGTAGAAAATACCATGGACAAATACCATGGTAATGCCCATGGTTTTGC
The DNA here is from genome assembly GCA_963277665.1 of Viscum album. Classification (NCBI taxonomy): domain Eukaryota; kingdom Viridiplantae; phylum Streptophyta; class Magnoliopsida; order Santalales; family Viscaceae; genus Viscum; species Viscum album. The sequence goes on along the minus strand of OY728156.1, from coordinate 1,421,089,696 downwards.
AAAAACCACTAATGAGGTGTCCCTTTTAATTAATAAAAATCGTCCTCTTAATTATTATAAATACCTACTCACCCACTTCGTTTTATATCATTAAAAACTCATTATCCTCTATTATTTGGTGGTGTTATTTCCCAAGAAGTCCTCCCAAGGTATCCTAAAACCCCCAAGGTCCCAACCTTCATGTTTTGGGAGTTAGTCTACAAGGTTCGAGAATCAACCACCGTTCTCTTTTCATAAAGATTTTATTTTATGTTTTCTATTTTATTTTAAATTGTATTACATGGGGATATTTCATTCCATATTGCACTTAATTCCCATATTATGTATGAGTTATGAGATACCCCCTTTCTCTCATCAAACTGTTTTTTATATTTTAAGTGGCGTTGTTAGGCTGCCGAATTTTCGTAAGAGATTTCTCAATTTTACTCTTATTTTGAGTTCCTTTCTTTTAATATTATTTCCACATATCCCCTCATTAAAATAATATGATAATTAAAATAAATTAAATGAAATTTAATTATAGTATGCTAATGTAATATGTCTTCATCATCTCTCTTTCCCCCTCCTCTTATACTAAAACTAAAAACACCGTCTGATTTGTGGTAATTTATCACATTCAAGGATGACAGGTTCCCAATTTTTGTTACCATCTTTAATTCTGGTCATGAAACCATTTTATGGTTTTACCATATCCGAATATATTTATTTCATCTCATTAATGTTCCGGAATCCCTACACACTCATAATATGTATTAATAATACAAAACAAGTTCATTGTACAAAAAACCGCCAAGCTAAATCCAAGCGTTTATCAATAACTTTTAACTAATGATTCATCCTCTAGAACATATCCCAAATAATTATAAGATCATTTATATATATTTAATTTCACTAATAATATATATTAAAAATTATGGATGTTTAACCACCTTTCAAACAAACTTCCATTCATGAATGCAAGTAAACGAATCATGAAAACCAAGGAAGAAAATGCTTCCCAAACAATAATATTGAACCTCTTAAACCCATAAAAAGGGCCATGAATGAACATAATAAGGTTATAAAAAACCAATTATATGTATAGGATGTTATGTAGTTATTAATTAATTAATATAAATTTTATTATTCAGGTCATTAGAACAAATGAAGAACACACTCGAGCATAAGGTAAGGGGTTTCTCACCTCATTTTTAATTGTTTGAGATTTTCATTGTTCTCCACTTATTTCTTGCATGTGGTATATGTGTACTTCCATTTGATTTATAATATAATGATTCAATATATTTTTATGGTATTCAATTATTTAATTGATAATGATTACTTCTAGGTCACACGAAACTATTGATTACAATGTGGTAATGGGCTTTGTGTCAATTTTCCATTTCATTGTGACTTACTTAGTTTTATGCTCCTAATAATTATTATGTGGTTTAACTACTGCCCATTTGAGATAAATCTTCATTTAAAATTATATTTATATTAAATTTCCATAATCTCATATCATGGATATGGTTATTTTCTAAACCGTATACCATTTTACATACGTGTATATTTGAAAATTTATTTTAACTATAGAAATATTGATGAATCTGTATTCTCTACTCTATATGGATATTGAAAAGGCATATTTATCTTGTATCAAATCAATTTATAAATAATTATTTGGACTTTCAGGGGCTTTTGGGACCCACTATATCCCATCGATGCATCGACAGGTCTCATGAGACAAATCAGTTAGTGAAAAACCCTTCAAATTTATTTCCAAAAAATAGGACGGGTTTCTACCCACAGAGCTAAACCGTTTTAACTGTACTATGGTATCATGTGAAAAATACATGGAATATAGTAAATAATCATTCCCTTTATACATTATCAGTTATTACTATCCATGAGTTTTTCACTATGACAAAATCTATGGATGCAGTTTCATTCTCATTTTATTAATGGCGTGAGTTTTTCATTTATTCACCATGTCTTGTTGATTATATCAAATTGTTTACAATTCAGTTACTATTTTTTCTTGCTTCCACCATTTTTAACACTTACTGAGCATTTGATCTCACCCCTTTCATTATTTACCATCAACAGGTGATGTATATGAGATCATTTATTGAGTTCCTTTGGAAGTAATTTTAAATTTTCGTAATGTATTGTATTTTGTAACCTTTTACAATGTAATTTGAGTTAAATTTATATATCTAGTTTCTTCTATACTAATAAACTGATCGTTCCTTCAGGATTTCTATTCCTTCTAACCATGACAATATAACAAGTAATGCACTGGATTACTAAGGACACCTAGAAATAATGATGAAATATGGGTAATTGTTGATCGTCTCACAAAATCAGCACATTTCCTTACTATAATAGAGGATTTACCACCTGAGTGCATAGCAATACTTTTTATTAATGAATTTGTTAGACTTCATGGTTCACCTATATCGATTATGTCCGGTCAAGATCCCTAATTTATATCAAAATTCTGTAAAAGTCTCCAGAAGGCTTTGAATACTGAGCATCGTATGAGTACTGCTTATCACCCCCAAACAGACAGACAGTCTAAAAAGACTATTCAAACTCTAGAAGTCATGTTGAGGTCACACACTCTTTACTTCTAAGGTATGTGGGATCAATACTTTCCTTTTGTGGAATTTACATTCAACAATAGTTTCCATTCTAGTATTCAAATGGATCCATATGAAGCATTATATGGAAATATATTTTGAACTCAAACTTTTTGGGACGAAGTTGGTGAGAGGAAACTTATAGGCCCAGAACTTATTAAAGAGAGCATAGAAAAAGCAAAGACAATCCAATCCCATATTAATGTATCCCAAAGTAGACTGAAGATTTATGCTGACAACCATAGAAAGGATTTGGAATTCCATGTGGAAGATCTTGTCTTTCTAAAAGTTTCTACATGGAAGGGTGTCTTATGGTTTAGTAAGAGAGGAAAACTGAGCCCTAGGTACATCTGACCGTTTGAAATTCTGGAAAGAATCAGATATGTAGCATACAATTTAGAAATGTTTCCAAGTCTATCCAAAGTCCATGATGTTTTCCATGTGTCATTGTTGAAGAAATACATGCTCTACCCAATGCATGTACTCACCTATGAAGAAATAGAACTGGAACCTGATTTATCAAACTATAAAGAGCCTATTGGGATCCTTGAAACAAGGGAGTAGGTATTGAGAAAAATGATGACTCATCTAGTAAAGGTTATTTGGAGAAACCAAAATATGGAGGAAGCAACATGGGACCCTGAGGATGTTATGAAGAATAACCACGCACATCTTTTTGGTGGGATTTATACACAAAATTCCGAGGATGAAATTTCTGAAGGAGGGAATAATATAACACCCCAAACATTTTATGGTATGCTTCTCTAAAATACATTCTATTCATTGCCAATATTTCATAATGAATTGTGTTCCTTTGAAATAACACTTGGTTATTTATGAGATAGTCAAAACCTAGCAATTAAACATAAATTTTTCACTTATATGTTTGGAATTTCATAAAATGGTAATCTTGAGTTATGACCAGTAAGTCATTTGGAGTCGGATAAAACATACATGATTATTTTGATGAATAGTAACATATCCTTATGAATAGTAATATTACCCTTATAAATAGTAAATAATGATAATATTTTATTTTCCTAAGGTAATAAGATAATGGGATCTTAAATAATTTTTCAATGTGATATAGAACCAATTATATCATTAGAATGGTTATTTTTTGAATTAACGATGATTTTATTTAAAAATTAAATTAAAAACACATTGAAAATTATTTTAATAAAATGGAGTTCATTTTTGAATTCTATACGTTGAAAAATGGGTAGGGTGAATTTTTGGGATTTTTCTAAAATACTTCAATTTTTCGTGAATATTAAAAATACAGTTTTGAGTCTTCAATAGTTTAATAACATCACAATGATGTAATAATTAAATTTAAAAGGATGGTAGACCTATGTATAGTATCTTATGAAATGAGGTTCCCCAGTTGGAAAATACCATGGACAAATACAATGGGAAAGCCCATGGTTTTGCAAAAACCACTAATGAGGTGTCACTTTTAATTAATAAAAAACTCCCTCTTAATTACTATAAATATCCACTCACCCCCTTCATTTTATTTGATTCCAAACTCATTATCATCGAATATATGGTGGTATTACCTCTCTAAGAGTCCTCACATGGTGTCCTAAAACCCCCAAGGTCCCAACCATCATGTTTTGGGAGTTACTCTACAAGGTAAGAGAATTAACCACCCTCCTATTTTCTTAATGACTTCATTTTGTTTTTTATCTTTTATTTTCAATTGGATTATGGAGGGATATTTCATTACATATTCCCCTTAATTCCCATTAATGTAATAGTGATGGTATACCCCCTTTATCTCATCATCAATTGTATTAAATTTTAAGTGACGATGTTAGGCTACCGATTTTTCGTAAGAGATTTCTCAATTTTTCTCTTATTTTGAGTTCATTTATTTTATAATTATTTCATAATCTCCCCTAATAAAAATTCTATGATAATTCTAGTACCTTAAATGAACTGGAATTATATAATTCTAATGTAATATTTCATCATCATATCTTTTTCCCCCTCCTATTATACTAAAAATAAAAATATCATTTGAGATGTGTTAATTTATCATATTCAAGAACGACGGGTTCCCAATTATGGTTACCATCATTAATTATGCTCATGAAACAATTATTATGGTTGAACCAAATCATAATATACTTATTTCATCTAATTAAGTTTCTATAATCCATACACACTCATAATATGGAATAATAATACAAAACAAGTTCATTGTACAGAAAACTGCCAAGCTAAATACTAGCATTTATCAATAACTTTTAACTAATGATTCATCCTCAAGTATATAACCCAGAATAATTATAAGATAATTTAAATATCCTTAATTTCACTAATAATATATATTAACAATTCTGTATTTTTAACCACATTTCAAATGAACTTCCATTCATGAATGAAAGTAAACGAATCATGAAAACCAAGGAAGAAAATGCTTCCAAAATAATAAACTTGAACCTTATAAACTCATAAAAAGGGACATGAATGAACCTAATAAGGTTAAAATAAACCCATTACATGTATAATAGGTTCTAGAGTTATTTATTAATGAAGATAAATTTTATTATTCAGGTCATTAAAACAAACAAAGAACACACTCGAGCATTATGTAAGGGGTTTCTCAACTCACTTTCATATCCGTGATATTTTCATTATTCGCCAATTATTTCTTGTATGTGGTATATGTTTACTTCCATTTGATATATAATAAAATTTTTCAATTTATATTCATGGTATTCAATGTCTCATTTGAGGGTTATTAAGTTCTGGTCGTATGATTCGACCAATTACATTGTGGTAAGAGACTTTGTCTCAACTACTATTTTGGTGTGACTAACATTGTATTGTGCACCTATTATCTTTATGTGGTTTAGATACTACCCATTTGAGATCTCTTTTCAATTTAAACTATATTTATATTAAATATACATGATCACATATCATGGATATGTTTTTTTATACTTTATACCATTTTACATACGGTGTTTATTTAGAATGTTATTCCAACAATGGAAATATTGATGAATCTGTATACTCTACTCTATAAGAATATTAAAAAGACATAATGATCTTGTATTTAATAAAAGTATAAATAATTATTTGGACATTAAGTGGTGGGTGGGGACTGCTATAGCACCTTGATGAATCGGTAGGTCTCATGAGACAAGTTAGTTGGCGACAAATTTGTTTCCAAAAATCAGATGGGTTTCTACCCACATAACTAAACCGTTTTAATAGTACTATGGTATAATGTTCTAGATACATGAAATCATGTTAATAACCATTATATTTATTCATTATCAGTTATTACTATCCATGATTTTTTCACTCTGACCAAATTTATGGATGCAGTTTCATTCTCAGTTTATTAATGGCATGAGTTTTTCATTTATTCACCATGTCGTGATGATTATGTCAAATTGTTTACAATTAAGTAATTATTGATTCGTTTTCCCACCATTTTTTACCCTTACTAAGCATCTGAGCTCACCCCTTTCATTTTTTACCTTTAACATATGATGAAGAGGATATCATTTATTGAGTTCCAGTGGATGCAGTTTTTAGTTTTTGTTATGTATTGTATTTTGTAACCTTTTCCAATGTAATTTGAGTTAAATTTATGTATATAGTTTCTTAAAGACTACTAAACTGATCATTCCTTCTAACCATTCCAATATAAAAAGTTATTCACTGGCTCCGGTCTAGATGGGTAAGCATGTTACAGTTGGTTTCAGAGGGAGTTTTGTAGAAAACATGGAATCTAGTGTAGGAAATGTATAATAAGTAACAAAGACCTAATGTAGTATTTGAGGATAAAATTACAAGAATATCTTTTTATTTTGGTAAGGAATATATTATGTGAATTCCTCTTGAAAATACATCTCTGTCTGGATATGAGTAGGTAGATGTGGTTATGGTACAGATGTACCTAGTAGTGAAAGCTCCGACAAGGAGTTTCAGGCATTCCCTAGGGTATCCTAGTATATGAAAACAGGCCTTAATGCACTCTTAGTTACGACACTCTCAAGGGATATTATTTAGATAATTAATATTTTCATTAAAATCCATTATGAAGGATTGAAATGTAAATTATTCCTCAAGGTAACCATTTTTCTGATTACAAGATTATCCATGTGTAGGATCTTAATTTATGAAAAGTATTTTGTTAAGATAATATTATAAATTATGATTCATACCCTAATCTAGTGTGTGACATTATTTGGAAATGGTGTCTAGAAGAATAAGGGTAATCAATACTCATGGGCAAGTTAGGGATCTCTCCATTGAGCAAGTCAATAAAGTCAATGTTGGAGCAGGTCAGATCATGAACATATTGGGACAATGTACTTAGATTGTAACAAATAACCATCCCACGCCTGTTTTGGATCGTCTCATGTGGCATAATCCCCCTTTTTTCAGTGGGAATACTAATCCAATGGTTAAAGAGCAATGGATCAAGTCCCTTTTAGAGATATTCAAGGCATTAAGATGCAATGAAAATGAAAAGGTAGTAATCGTAGTATATTATCTCAAGGGTGACACTGATCAATGGTGGTTCTTGATTCAGAATACCATGGAGGAAGAAGAAATAGAAGATATGGAATGGAGGAATTTTATGGAAATATTATTTGAAAAATATTTCCCTCGTGAGAAACAAACCGAAATTAAGAGGAAATTCTTTGGCTTAAAGCAAAGGGAAGAAGACAGTATTGTGGAGTATGAATCTACCCTCACAAGGCTAGCCAGGTATGTTGTAGATTACATATGTGACTTGGCAGACAAGATTGATCATTACTTTGAAAGTCTTCTTCCAAGTATTCTAAGGGAACTGACTCCTCAAAACTTTTCATCATATGATGATATTTTATCAAGTGCCAACAAAATAGAGAAGGAATTTTCTAAATCAAAGTTTTTCAAGGGAAAACAAGATAAGAAGAGGTACTCTGATAACCAAGGGAAATGTGAAGAGACAAAGAAAAAAAATGGAATGAAGAAATTCCCATTATGTGAAAATTGTGGAAAGAAACATCTCGGGAAATGCTTAAAAGGAATGGGAGTCTTCTATAAGTGTGGAGAAAAGGGTAATCTATCTCATGAATGCAAGGAGAAGAAATAATTTTATGGTGTTCAATGCTAAAATTTTATAAAGATGGGAGACTATGAAAATGAGTGTCCTAAGAACCAAGGAAACATGCCTCTAAAAAATCCAAGAGTGAAAGGGAGAGTATATGTGATTATAAATGTGGAAGTTGAAGTTCCTAATGGTGTGGTGGTAGGTACTTTAATTGTTTCCTCAAACATAGCAAACACTTTATTTTATTCTAGATCATCGCATTCATTTATATATTTCATGTTTTCTAAGAATATTAGACATGTCCAATTTAATTTAATAAAGGTCTTATCAGTCAAAACTTATAGGGGATGCATCATTGCAACAAATTCATGTCAACTAGTCCCCCTAGTGACACATAAACATATTTTAGTTGATAACTTTATCATCATACCAATGACTAAATTTGAAATAATTCTTGTTATGAATTTGATGTTAGAATATGATGCGAAGATTTATAGAAAGAAAAAGGAATTTAGAATTTTTTTAAATGGTTTAGAATCTTTTTTATTTAGAGTGGAGACCTCTCCCTCTAATTATTATCTAGAACCACCCCCTGTAGCTCTATTAAATGCAATTCTTATAGGGGAAGAGAACCCAATATCTATGGGCGAGGAAAGAAATCTTCAAATTGAAGATGTGTATATAGTGCAAGAATACATTGATGTGTTTTCAAAAGATTTTCCTAGATATCCTCCAGAGTGGGAAATTGAGTTTTCCATTGACTTAATTCCTGGTTCAAGACCTATATCAAAGACCCTCTATAGAATGTTCACTGTGGAGTTAGTGGATCTAAAGAAAAAACTAGAGGATTTGAGTAAAAAGGGATTTATTCGACCTAGTGTTTCCCAATGGGGGGGCCCAGTCTTATTTGTAAAAAATAAAGATGGATCCATGAGGCTATGCATTGATTACAGTGAAATCAATTCTATTACAATAAAGAATAAGTATCCTCTACCTTGGATTGATGATTTATTTGATAAACTTCAGGGAGCTCAATACTGTTTGAATATTGAACTTTGATCCAGATATCATCAGTTGCGTGTGAGGAAAGAAGATATTCCAAAGATAGCATTTCGAATTTGGTATGGGAATTACGAGTTTACAGTGATGCCTTTTGGACTGACTAATGCACCCTCTATTTTTATGTATTTAATGAATAGAATTCTCAAGTAATATCATGATAACTTTTTTGTGGTATTCATCGATGATAACCTAGTATACTCAAAAAGCTATGAATATTATGAGGCACATTTGCAGATTACTCTGAAAGATTTTAGAAGATATGAATTATATGGGATTTTTAGCAAGTGTGAATTCTGGATTCAATCAGTTTATTTTCTAGGATATATTGTCTATAAGTATGCAATCATAGTTGATCCTATGACAATAAAGGAAATCCAAGATTAGCCCATGCCAAAAAACGTAACTAAGGTACATAGTTTTATTGGCTTAGTAGGTTACTATCAGCGTTTCGATCTGAATTTCGCCCGACTAGAAAACCTGATAACCAAGATCACGCGTAAATGAGTTAAGTTTGTGTGGACAAAAGAATGTACAGAACGCTTTGAAAAATTGAAAAGAAGATTGGATAATGCACCAATTTTGACTCTTCCATCTGGAAGTGATGGATTGGTAATATACATTGATGCATTAAAGAATGGTCTCGGTTGCATCCATATGAATAATGGTAAAGTTATTGCTTATGCATAAAGGCAGTTGAAGACTCATGAAAAAAAATTATCCAACACATGATTTTGAGTTAGCAGTTGTAATATATTCTCTTAAGATATGGAGACATTATCTTTACAGTGAAAAATGTGAGATATACACAGATCACAATAGTTTGATATACGTTTTCACATAAAAATAACTCCACACAAGTCAAAGGATATCACTTGAGTTACTCAATGATTATGATTTTTGAATAAAGTACCACCCAGGAAAGGAAAATAAGGTGGAAGATGCATTAAGCTGGAAAGATCATGGACTTCTGGCATAAATGAGTACTGAGAGAGATCCTGTATTTATGGATCTACTAAAGATGGATATGTGAATTGTTAAGGGAGGGGAAACATCTTTCCTCTTTCAAATGATTTATAACCCATATTTTCTATAGAAGATAAAAATATCTCAACCTGATGCTAAAAATATACACTAGAAAATTATTGCTTTGAAGGGTGGTAGATTAGAAGACATCGTGTATGTGGAATGAGTTTTGATGTTTGGGAAGAGGTTATGTGTTCCATTAGTACCTAAGTTAAAAGGGGGACTATTAGATGATGCTCATAGATCAAATTTCTCTATACACTCGGGTATCACAAAGATGTATATAGATTTGAAAGAATATTTCTGGTGGGATAATATGAAGTGGGAAATTTCTGACTACGTGTCAAGGTGTCTAGTTTTTCAACAAGTGAAGGCAGATAGACAACATCCTAGAGGATTGATGCAACCTCTACCTATTACAATGTGGTAGTGGGATAACACTACGATGGATTTTGCCACTTGACTACTGAGGACGCCTAAAAAGAATGATGCAATATGGGTAATTTTTTATCGTCTCACAAAATTAGCACATTTCCTTTCTATAAGAGTGGATTTGAAGAGAATTTATATTAATGAAGTTGTAAGACATCATGGTGCACCTATATTGATTATGTCCAATTGAGATCCCTGATTTACATCAAAATTATGGAAAAGTATCTAGAAGAATTTGAATACAGAGCTTCATATGAGTATAGATTATCACCCCCAAACTGACAAATAGTCTGAAAGGACTATTAAAACTCTATAAGACATGCTTAGGTCATGCTCTCTTGACTTCCAAGGTATGTGGGATCGATACTTGCCTCTAGTGGAATTTTTATACTACAATAGTTTCTATTCTAGATTTCAAATTGCTGCATATAAAGAAATATATAGAAAGAGATGTCGAACTCCCACTTGTTGGGACAAAGTAGGTGAGAGGAAACTTATAGGCTCAACACATATTAAAGAGACAAGGACAATGGTGAAGAGAATTCAAGCCCATATTAAATCAGCCCAAAGTAGACAGAATAGTTATACTAAAAATCAGAGAAAGGATTTGGAATTCCCAGTGGGGGATCATGTCTTTCTAAAATTATCTCCATGGAATGGTGTCTTAAGGATTTGTAAGAAAGGGAAACTGAGCCCAGGTACATCAGAACATTTGAAATTCTGGAATGAATCAGATCTATAACTTATCATTTAGCAATGCTGCCAAGTATCTCTAAAGTACATGATGTATTCCAAGGTTCATTGTTGAAGAAATAATTTCCAGACCTAATGCATGTACTCGCTTATGAAGAAATAGAACTGGATCCTAATTTTTCATACTGTGAAGAGCCTATCGGGATCCTTGACAAAAGGGATCAGGTATTGAGAAACCGAATGACTCCTCTAGTAAAGGTTCATGAGAGAAACGAAAATATGAAGGAAGAAACATGGGGACATAAGGATGATACGAAAAAGAACCACCCACATCTTTTAGGTGGGATTTGTATATAAAATTTTGATGATGAAATTTCCAAAGGAGGGAATAATATAAAACCCTAAACATTTTTTGGTATGTTTATTTTAAATACATTCTATTCATAGCCTATATTTCATAGAGCACTATGTTCCTTTGAAACAACACTTAGTTGTTTAAGATATATTCAAAACCTATCCATTAAACATAAATTTTCCACATCTATGTTTTAAATTTAGAAAAATGGTCATCTAGAGTTGTGACTAGTAAGTCATTTGGAGTATGATAGATACAACTTGATTTTTTTAATGAATAGTAACATACCCCTATGAATAGTAATATGACCATTATGAATAGTAAATAATGATAATATTTTATTTTCTAAAGGTAATAAGATAATGAGATCTTAAATAATTTTTCAATGTGATATAGAACTAATTATATCTTTAAAATTGTTATTTTCTAATTAACTATGATTTTTTAAAAAAATTAAATTAAAAATACATAAAAAATTATTTTCAAAAAATGGAGTTCATTTTTAAATTCTTTACATCTAAAAATTTTTATGGTGAAGCTTTTGTATTTTTCGAAAATACTTGAATTTTTCATTAATAGTAAAAATACAGTTTTGAGTTTTCCATAGTTTAGTGACATCATAGTGATGTAATAATTAAATATAAAAGGCTGGTATACTTTTGTATAGTAACATATTACAAGAGGTCTCCCACGTTGTAAATACCATGGGAAAATATAATGGGAAAGCCCATAGGTTTGCAAAAACCACTAATGAGGTGTCCCTTTTAATTAATTAAAAACTGCCTCTTAATTACTATAAATACCCACTCACCCCCTTCATTTTTTATCATTCCAAACTTCTTATCCATGAATATATGGTGGAGTTATCTCCTTAGAAGTCCTCCCAATGTTTCCTCAAACCCCCAATGTCTCAACATTCATGTTTTAGGAGTTACTCTACAAGGTAAGAGAATGAACCACCCTTCTCTTTTCTTAAAGATTACATTTTATGTTTTCTATTTTATTTTCAATTGGATTATGTGGGGATATTTCATTCCACATTACCCTTACTTCCCATATTAGGTAAGAGTGATGATATACCCCATTTCTCTCATCAAAATATTTTATTAAATTTTAAGTGATGTTGTTAGGCTGCCGAATTATCGTAAGAGAATTCTCAAATTTTTCTCTTATTTTGAGTTTCTTTATTTTAAACTTCTATCCTCATATCCCCTCATAAAAATGCTATGATAATTATTGTACCATACATGAAAAAGAATTATACTATTCAAATTTAATATTTCATCATCATCTCTCTTTCCCCATCCTCTTATACTAAAAATAAAAACATCGTCTAAGATGTGTTAATTTATCACATTCTAGGATGACGGGTTATCAATTTTCGTTTCTATATTTAATTTTGGTCATGAAACCATTTTTATGGTTGAACCAGATCATAATTTATATTTATTTCATCTTATTAATGTTCGAGAATCCCTAAACACTCATAATATGGAATAATAATACAAAACAAGTTTATTGTACACTAAACTGCCAAGCTAATTCCAAGCATTTATCAATAACTTTTAACTAATGATTCATCTTCAAGTATATAATCCAGAATAATTAAAAGATAATTTATATCTATTTAATGTCACTAATAATATATATTAACAATTCTGGATGTTTAACCACATTTCAAATGAACTTCCATTCATGAATAAAAGTAAACGAATCATGAAACTGAGGAAGAAAATGCTTCAAAAACAATACAATTGAACCTCTTAAACCCATAAAAAGGGCCATGAATGAACCTAATAAGGTTATAATAAACCAATTAAATGTATAAGAAGTTATGTAGTTATTAATTAATGAGGAAAAATTTTATTATTCCGTTCATTAAAGCTAATGAAGAACACACTCGAGCATGATGTAAGGGGTTTCTCATCTCACTTTCATTTCTGTGAGATTTCCATTATGTGCTAATGATTTATTATATGTGGTATATGTGTAATTTAATTTGATATATAATAAAATGGTTTTCTTTATATTAATTTTATTCAATGACTCATTTTAGGGTTATTATTTCCTGGTCGTATGATTCAACTGATTACATTGTGGTAAGAGACTTTGTCCCAACTATTATTTTGTTGTGGAAATCTTTGTATTGTGAACCTAACAATCCTTATGTGGTGTACCTACTACCCATTTGAGTTCAATTTTCATTTAAAGTTATATTTATATTAAATATCTATAATATAATATCACGGATTTGTTTGTTATCTGAACCTTATACCATTTTACATACAGTGTTTATTTGGAACGTTATTTTAAGTATGGAAATATTGATGAATCTGTATACTCTACTCTATACAGATATTGAAAAGGAAAAATACACTTGTATTGAATCAATGTATAAAGAATTATTTGGACATGTAGTGTTGATTGGGGCCTGTTATAGCCCCTCGATGCATCGGTTGGTCTCGTGAGACAAGTCAGTTGGAGACAAACCCTTCGAGTTTGTTTCCAAAAATCAGACGAGTTTCTACCCACAGAACTAAACCGTTTTAATGGTACGATGTTATCATGTTCTAGATACATGACGTCCAGTTAATATTCATTCTCTTTATTTGTTATCATTAATTACTATCCATGAGGTTTTCACTATGACAAAATCTATGGATGCAGTTTCATTCTTAGTTTATTAATGGCGTGAGTTTGTTCATTTATTCATCATGCCATTTTTGATTATGTCAAATTATTTACAATTAAGTTATTATTGATTCATTTTTCCGCCATTTGTAACCCTTAATGAGAAGTTTATCTCACCCCTTTCATTGTTTACCTTCAAGAGGTGATGAAGAGGAGATCATTTATTGAGTTTCTATAGTTGCAGTTTTTAGTTTTTGTTATGTATTGTAATTTTTAACCTTTTCAAATTTAATTTGAGTTTCATTTATATATTTAGTTTCTCCAAGACTACTAAAATGATCGTTACTTCAGTATTTTCATTCCTTCTTCCAATTCTTATATAATATGTAATGAACCAGCTCCAGTCTAGAAGGGTCGGGTTGGTACAATTGGTATCAGAGGATTTTTAGTAGAAAACATGGAAACTAGTGTAGGAAATGTATAGTAGGGAACAAATCCCTAAGGTAGTATTTTAGGATAAACATACAAGAATATATTGGTATTTTTTTAGGTAATAGATTATGTGAATTCTTCTAGAAAATATATACCATTCTAGATATAAGAAGGTAGAAGTGGCTCTGTCACAAATATACCTTAGAGTGAAAGATCTAACAAAGAGTTTCGGGCTTGACCTGGGGTATCCTGGTACACAACAATGGGCCTTTATGCACTCTTTATTATGACACTCCTGGGGGATATTCTTAGGGTAATTCATATTTTCATTACAAGAAATTATGAAGGATTGAAATGCAAATTATTCCTCAAGGAAACCACTTTTCTTATTATGGTATTAGTGATGCATAGGATCTCAATTTATGCTAAATAATTTGTTATGTTATGATTATACATTATTATTCATACCCTAATATAGTGTGTGCCATTATTTAGATATGGAATCTAATGGAAGAAGGGGAATCAATACTCATGGGAAAGGTAAGGATCTCCCCACTGAGAAAGTCAATATAGTCATTGTTGGAGCAGATCAGATCAGGACTATATTGGGAAAACATAATCAGGTTGTAACAAATAACCATTCCACACCTGGGTTGGATCGTTTCATGTGGCAGAAGCCCCCATCTTTCAGCAGTACTACTGATCCATTTGTTGCTGATAAATGGATCATGTCCCTTGAAAAGATATTCATGGCATTAAGATGCAATGAAAATGAAAATGTAGTACAAGAAGTATATTGTCTCAAGGGCGACATTGATCAATGTTGGTCTTTAATTTATAATACCATGAAGGAAGAAGAAATAGAAGATATGGAATGGAGGGCTTTTAAAGAAATATTCTTTGAAAAATATTTCCCTCATGAGCAACGAACTGAAATGAAGATTAAATTTCATGGATTAAAGAAAAGGGAAGAAGACAATATTGTAGAGTATGATGCTACCTTCACAAGGCTATCCAGGTATGACATAGATTACATAAGTGACTCGGCAGACAAGATTGATCATTTCATTGAAGGTCTTAAGCCATGTCTTCAAAGGGCATTGTCTTCTCAAACATTTTAATCAGATGATGAAATTTTATTAAGTTCCATCAATACAAAGAAATAATTTTCTATATCAATTTTGTTCAAGGGAATCCAAGATAAGAAGAGGTACTCTGATAAACAAGGGAGAGTTGATGTGCCAAAGAAGAAAAAGGGAATGCAAAAATTCCCATTATGCGGAAACTGTGAAAAGAATCGTCTTAGGAAATTCTTAAAAGGCATGAGAGTCTACTATAAGTATGGAGAAAAGGGTCATCTATATCATGAATGCAAGGGGAAGAAACAATTTGATGATGTTCAATGCTACAATTGTAGAGAGATGGGACACTATGAAAAGGAGTGTCCTAAGAACCAAGGAAAAATGCCTCAGAAAAATACAAGAGATCAAGGGACAGCTTATGCGATTATAACCGTGGAAGTTGAAGTTTCTAATGGTGTGGTGGCTAGTACTTTAATTTCTTCCTCAAACTTTTCCAACACTTTATTTTATTCTTAATCATCGCATTCATTTATATATTCCCAGTTTTCTAAGAAAATTATACATGTAAAATTTGATTTAATAAAGGAGATATCAGCCAAAACTTATGGGGGATGCATCGTTGCAACAAAGTCATGTCAACTAGTCCCCCTTGTGACACATAAACATGCTTTAGTTTTTAACCTTATCATCATATCAATGAGTGAATTTTATATAATTATTGGTATGAATTGGCTATCAAACTATGATGCAATGATTTATTTCAAGAAAAAGGAAGTTAATTTTTTTGAAAATGGTGTAGAATATTTTATCTTTAGAGTAGAGACCTCACCATCTGATTCTTATCTAGAACCACCCCCAGTAGCTCTGTTGAGTCCAATTCATGGAGAGGAAGAGAACCCGATATCTATGGGTGTGGAAAGAAATATTAAAATTGATGATGTGTATATAGTGCAAGAATACATTTATGTGTTTCTAGAGGATTTACCTAGACATCGTCCAGAGTGGGAAATTGAGTTTCCCATTGACTTAATTCATAGTGAAAAACCTATATCAAAGATGCCCTATAGAATGTCTGTTGTGGAGTTAGTGTCCTTAAAGAATCAACTAGAGGAATTGAGTGAAAAAGTATTTATTCAACCTAGTGTTTCTCCATGGGGACCCCCAATATTTTTTGTTAAAAAGAAAGATGGATCAATGAAGCTATGCATTGATTACAGGGAAATCAATGCCATTTCAATAAATAATATGTATTCTCTACCTCAGATTGATTATTTATTTGATCAACATTGTGAAGCTCAATACTTTTCAATGATTAACCTTCGATCTGGATATCATCAGTTGTGTGTGAGGAAGGAAGATATTCTTAAGAATACATTTCGAACCAGGTATGGGAATTATGAGTTTACAGTGATGCATTTTGGACTGAATAATGCACCCTTTATTTTCGTGGATTTAATGAATAGATTTTTCAAGGAGTATCTTGATAACTTTATTGTGGTATTCATCGATGATATCCTAGTATACTCAAAAATCTATTAAGATCATGAGGATCCCTTGAGGATTACTCTAAAAACTCTTAGAAGATATGAATTATATGGGAAGTTTATAAAGTGTGAATTATGGAGTCAATCAGTTTCTTTTCTAGTCCATACTGTCTCAAAGGATGGAATCCTAGTTGATCCTGCAAAGATAAAGGGAATCCAATATTGGCCCATGCTAACAAATATAACTAAGGTACGTAGTTTTATTAGATTAGAAAGTTACTATCGGCATTTTGTTAATAATTTTTCTCGACTAGCTAACCCTCTAACCAAGATCACACGTAAAGAAGTTAAGTTTTTGTGGATAGAAGAATGTACAGAATTATTCATAGAATTGAAAAGATGTAACACCCCGAGATTTTATGAAAAATATTCTTTTTAATTTTATTGATATCTTGTGTTGTACGCTACAAAAAAAGGAGTCTTTCACAACACGCAACCCTAACTTGGCTGTATTACACACAATCGCGACCTTCCTCGATAGCGTGTGTTGTACGCAATACCGAGTTTCACTAAACAATGATATGCTATTAAAATATTATTAAAACTAGCCGTTATGAATAGTAATAACCACTTTTTAAAATTTTGAAAATTTCATCTTTCAAAATGAACTTCATTTTTGTATTCGGAATATCGAAATTATCCTAGGGTGAAATTTTGGTATTTTTCTGAAAACATTCAATTTTTGATGAATAGTGAAAACACTAGGTTACTATTTAAAAACCGACTTTTTATTTAAATAATTATTTATTTTATTTAAAATTATTTTAGGTAAAAATTGATACATAATACCTATATAAGTTCAATTTAATTCATTGGAGTCATTTTTTAATAATTTTAGATATATAAAAATTTTATTGAACTTTTGACCGTCTTTTACCCACCTCCTGGGAGAATTTTTAAATTTACATAAAACTTAATTTTACCGCTTTTGTGAATAGAATTTCAAAAATCCCAGAGACACGGTTGATGTCAGTAAGTAAAATTTGGTTTAGTGAAATGAAAATAATTTTTGGTGAATAGTAACTTTTTACTTTTATTTACCATGGTTAAAAGTAAATAGGGTAATTAAGGGTAAAAATGATATTATTATTACCCTAACACATGTCCTAATTCTATTGGATAAGTTTAATTAGACCAAAAACAACCTTAGGAATAAAATATGACCATTTAGGCCCACTTGGATTAGATTAGGACATTTATTATTAATTTATTTATAGAAGGGTTAAAATAGTTAAAATCAAAGTTTAATAAGTAAGTAATTTTTAATATAAGTTTATCCATAATATAAATTCGACTATAAATATTCATTATAAAGCTAAAAAGATTTCCTACATAATGATATTTTATTTTTAATTTTTAGACTTTAAATAATTTAATTTATTTATGATACAATGATGATGCAGTAATTATCTTATTAATGAAATATTGACATAATTGATGTTATAAATACCCAAATAAATGTAATTTGAGACTTTTTATGAATTCCAATAATTTTATATGTTAATATGACATTTTATTGTTAATTTAATTAACTTTTTTCTAACTAATAATTCTATTATGATTTTCACAAAAATCAATTACCAAATAGTGTCAAAATTAACATAAAATAGTTTTTAAAACAAATATTATATTATTAATTGTTATTATATTCCTAAAAATCTAACGTTCGGCCAAATGACTTATATAAGGTTATATATATTAATAATAAATAAATTGGGGTTCGTTTGGCTTCTTATAGTAAGTTTATTAACCTTATAGTGTAATAAAACAAAAAGACACGGTAAAAGTAAAATTATCTAACTTAAAGTTTAATCTAAATGATAAGGTTAAAATAGGAACCTAAACTTGTCTAAATTCTATTGGATGAGAGGATTTAGACCCATCCCCACCTTATCTTCTAAATAACTCAATTTGGAGCTATTAAAAACCGAATATGACTTTATAATAAAATAATATTTTTAGTTATTCCAAAGGTGCCCCTCTCCTCCCTTATAAAAGGGCACCTCCTCCCTCTCTTCCTCACACCACTTTGAGCCTTAAATCTCTTCCAAACCCTGCCAATTTCTCTTCTCCACTTCCCTAGAAACATCCTATATGCTCTGTTCTTCTTCAAAGACCAATATTAATTCCCTAAGAGGAGGTTTCAAAAAGGCGCTTCAAAGAAGAGGTGATGCCCGTTACCGATTCTTTCAAATTTATTTCTTCTTCCACTTCTTCTCCTTTAGTTGTTTCATTATGAAGTAATAACATCAGTATCACTCATATAATGATATGTTATTATAATTATGAAACAACCCTATTTCACCATCTATCCATCCTACGGAAAATGAAATCACCACACGTGTGTACGTACAGAATACCGTCTCCACACCATGGTGTAATCTGTTTTTCCACCACCACCTTACATGGATGGGTATAATGGTGTAAATAAATGATTATTTTAAAGTGATATTTATTCTGAAATAGTATACATACACTCCAATACAATTCCACAATCATGGTAATGATATCATCGCTCATGCGTACGTACGGACTATCGTCTCCACAAACGCGATGAGATTCATTTTCCATGATTAACCATACAAAAATGATTATAAAGTATATATAATGAACAATAATGAAATATATGACATAATAATGCTACTGGATTTATGTATATATATATATACGTATGTCATATACTCAATTCCATTCAATTCAATAAGGAAACAAAAACAGCATTCATGCGTACGTACGGCCTACCGTCTCCATGAACAGTGTATTTCATTCCTTTTATCGATCTATAATATATATGTATATAATGAATATATATTATATATAAATCATGTTTTACATTCTGGAATTATTTAAATCAGGATATAAGTAATAATATCAAGAACGATGAGTCGAAACACATACGATAAATGAAACGATTTTACCTAAAACGCTCTTTAACATGGAATTTACAAAAGAACGGGTAATATAAAGTCATAAGTGAACCATATATGAAATCATAACAATGAATATGATTATATAATAATTCAATGAAATTATTTAAATCATTATACAGGAGGTTCGGATACATACGAAGCATATCGGACATAAGGTAAGGGATAAATTTTCAATCTCATTTTTATCTGAGATTGCTTATACGTAAGTATTTACTGGGGTTATGTTTATCATCCATGACCATGTTTTCTAAAAATGTTTTCATAAAATGTTTACTATTCTTTCATGAATGTTTAAATTCATTTTTACCCTTTATTGACTTTTACCACATTGTATGAATGGAATCTTTCCTTTGGTTACCATATAAGGTACTTTTGGACTTTTCTGACAAAAGTATGAGGAGAATGTTATTTTTAACTTATATGGCGTGAATAGATTTTTACGGTTTCATAAAACCTCATTTTCAAGAAGCTTCCTCTACAAGATTGCATGATTATTTTCAACAAAACCCTTTTCTTTTAAAATTTCATGGAATTTTGTGAAAAGAAAATGATTTTAAAGAAGATAGGATATTTTCCTCAAGAATTCATTTCAAGTGTTTTGCCAAAAATATTTTCCATCTAAGATGACATTATTTCATATGTGTATGTTTCAAGTAATATGTATCTATGATTTAAATGTTTTCAATTTTCTTATGATGAAATGATATCAAACTTTTATGGATTATTTTATGATGGCATGATGTTTAAGAATCCCATTTTATTACATGGGTTATGCTATGATGTATGATTTATGATTTTGTGGCACACGAAAGAATGATTTCATTATGATATGGGTAGGACCTATATCTCCCTCCAATTCCTTGGGTAAAGATTTATATCTAATGAGATATAAATGGCTGGAACGGTAAGTTAATCTGGTTCAGTGTTACAGGACTGAAACGAGGAGTAAACTCAATTCAGAAAGGAACTTTGTCCACTATGATGGTCTTGGCAGCAATGCCTTGGCTTCTATGGAAATCATGAAATGTGCTGAATGGTTGCCACAATTACATGTTTTATTCCCATTTTATCATGGTTTATGTTCTATTATGATATATGCCTTATGTACTTCCACGATTTATGTCTTTGCTCAAGATTTTGATGTTTAAATTTCATGTTCAAGTTTTTGCTTCCAAATGTTTATGGATTGTTTTATGTTATCTATGTTTTCCCTTACTGAGTATTTGAGCTCACCATTTTTATGTTTTATTTTCCCCAGGAAGTAAAGAAAGGTTTTAGGTAAGGAAACAAAAAGGGGAAGATCGTTATGGGAGTTGTTTAAGATCTTTCACCACGATTAGAAGATTTTATTCCGAGTTTCCAAAGACACTAAACTATTACGGTCCTTGTGTGTATGTTTTTGTTATGTATTAAGTATTCCGAAAAAGTAATGTATTGCCCATGTACGTCAAGCTTCAGTTCTCTACAGTTGGTATCAGAGGAAAGGTTTAGTCAACCTTTGGAAACTAGGATGCGAAAACGTTAGTGAGATCCCTAGAGATATTTCTAAGGTATGTCTAGGGATGTCCCTAAGGATAAGTATACATATAGAATATAGTCCTAGAACTACGGTAACGATCTTATAATTTAACCTAAGATGTTAGATATTGAAGGTACTCCCCCTTTATTATGTTGTTTTCCCTAGCATGATTTTTTCCTCTCACGCTATTTTTTTTGGGTTTTAGACGATGGCTGGAACCCGAAGGAACCGTGTTGATCAATGTAATGGACAATGAAATGATTGTCCTCCTGAACAAACAAATGTTATGGGAGATGGAATGCAAAATCTTATTGTTATACTTACACAATCTATGAATCATTCTGGACTTCCAAATGAGTAGAGAAGGGAACAATATTCTATTGAGTCCTTCATGAGGCAACATCCACCTTCTTTCAGTGGGTCTTCTGATCCACTTGTTGCTGAACAATGGATCAGTACCACTGAAAAGATATTTTCAGTTCTTCAATGTTCTGAACATGATAAAGTCATCTTAGCAGTATATCGTTTGGAAGGTGAAGCTGATCAGTGGTAGAATCTTATCAAGAATACGAGGCCAAGAGATGAAATTGAGTCCATGGAATGGGACGAGTTCAAGAACTTATTTTTCAATAATACTTCCCTCGTATTCTTAGAACAAAGATGGAGAAAGAGTTTCTTGAACTAAAGCAAAAGGATGATGAATCTGTTGGTATATATGAATCGAATTTTACAAGGCTTGCAAGGTATGCATCTGGCTTTATCATCCAACCTGAAAGTAAAATTGATCGATTCTTCAGTGGCTTAACACCAAATCTTCGAAGGGCGTTAGCTATAAGAGACTTCAGTAGCTATGAAGAAATTGTGTGTTGTGCTATCAAGGTAGAAATGGAAGTTGGTGTTACATATCCATCTCATGGTTTTGACAAGAAACGAAAGATGGAGTTCAAGGAGAAATCTCAGAATAATGGTGAAAAGAAGATGAATGTTTCCTTATGCTCAAAGTGTGGAAAGAAGCATGGTGGAGATTGTCTTAAAGGGACTAGAAAATGTTTTAAGTGTGGAAAAGAAGGTCATTGAGCAAATGAGTGTCGAAGTAATGGAAAAAGGGTTGCTAATGGTGTGAATAAAGAAAATAATGCAGAGAACGCACCAACAACAATTCAATGATTCAAGTGAAATGAAATGGGTCATTATGCTAATAAATGCCCTAATCCAAGGGTTAATGATGATCGACATGAGAAACCACTTAAGGCAAAGGACAAAGTGAAGTCACATGTGATCACTATTGGAGACGTTGAATATGACAATGATGTGGTGGAATGATTAATTGTTTATGTAATGGGATTCCAAAATAATGTTGTATATAGTATCGTGGAATATTGGAATATTTATGTATTGGTCAATTGTGGTTTTCAATAATTTTATGGTACCGGTAACCATGGAAAGTGATTGAGAAATTTTGGTAAGAAAATGATATGTGCATAATGAAGGGATAAAAAGATAATGAGATGTTTGATTGTATTCATGATCTCATGATTGATATAAGGACTAAGTGATATCATGGTTTGAGTATAAAGAATTTTGAGGATTTTGGTATGTGTAAAGTGTTAACTTTTAACTGCATTCATGTTTTCACTAAGGTTCAATGGGTATTCGTTCTTCAAGAGAATACATGATTTGGGTATTCACATGTTTGTAATTTGACCAACAAGATATATCTTATGATATATGGGGGATAAATGATGGCATTCATGTGATTGTTATGTGACATTTCAAGTAATCATTTTCTTTATACTATGGGCTTGGACCGAAGTATTTTAGATAAGCCTAAAGATTGGAATGAATTATTTTGGACATAAGTTAGTATTGTTTAAGGATAGAACTTTTTTCGATATTATTGATGGGATGTTATAGTAATATAGTTTTAGAAAAAGGACAACCTACAAGATGGGCGACAACCCATCGCGTCGGACAAGGCTGTGGGAATCGAACCCACAACCGAAGTGTGACTGGCCTTTATTGCCTACCACTGGCCTACAGGAAGTCCCTGGTTAGTAGAAACTAGTTTTATTTTATTACGTGGTATGATATATGAATTATAAGTTCATTTTTGGAATCATATACGATTAACCTCACCATAGATAGACTTATGTATATTTGATAACTTTTGCTAATCTTTTGTTTGAAACAGATGGAATGGCCCATCATTCTATCACATGATCTGTTAACACTTCACGAATAACAAATTCAACTTCATTTCTTTAAGAGATGAAGTGGAAATTGTTCGAAGCACGAACATTAGTGATATTGTACCAAAATAAAGTAAGTATTTATTTTAATTCAAATTCTTCAACTTTAGGGAAATGATCTTGAAAACCAAAAATGTTGTCCTAGTTCCCTTATATCTGATGAATCATATGGTACCTTAGATCATCACAAATATATGGCTTTGTGATTGTTGGCTTTTTCATAGCCATGTTCTCTACCACTCTCCATCAGAACATGATGGTTATGTTTCTCATCCATATCCATATTTTCACCTATGTTATCCTATGTGGAAACCCAGTGATTTGTTAATTTGGGTAACCGTTATGTTTCATACTTTAGTTTTTAAAGATTGGTTTTAGTATTCCTTTTTACGATGTGGGTTTATATTAAAGAAACTTTCGAGTAGTAAACCATTTATAACCCTGACGAATTTCGAGGGCGAAATTCATTTTAAGGGAGGTAGAATGTAACACCCCAAGATTTTATGAAAAATATTCTTTTTATTTTATTGATGTCTTGTGTTGTACGCTACAATAAATGAGTCTTGCATAACATGCAACCCTAACTTGGCGGCATTACACACAATCGCGACCTTCCTCGATAGCGTGTGTTGTACGCAATACCGAGTTTCACTAAACAACGATATGCTATTAAAATATTATTAAAACTAGCCGTTATGAATAGTAATAACCACTTTTTGAAATTTTGAAAATTTCATCTTTCAAAATGGACTTCATTTTTGGATTTGGAATATTGAAATTAGCCTAGGGTGAAATTCAGGTATTTTTCTGAAAACTTTCAATTTTTGATGAATAGTGAAAACATTGGGTTACTATTTAAAAACCGACTTTTTATTTAAATAATTATTTATTTTATTTGAATTTATTTTAAGTCAAAATTGATACATAATACCTATATATGTTCAATGTAATTCATTGGAGTCATTTTTTAATAATTTTAGATATATAAAAATTTTATTGAACTTTTGACCGTCTTTTACCCACCTCCTAGGAGAACTTACAAATTTACATAAAACTTAATTTTACTGCTTTTGTGAATGGAATTTAAAAAATCTGAGGGACACGGTTTATTTCAGTAAGTAAAATTTGGTTCAATGAGATGAAAATAATGTTTGGTGAATAGTAACTTTTTACTTTTATTTACCATGGTTAAAAGTAAATAGGGTAATTAAGGGTAAAAATGATATTATTATTACCCTAACACATGTCCTAATTCTATTGTATAAGTTTAATTCGACCAAAAACAATCTTAGGAATAAAATATGACCATTTAAGCCCACTTGGATTAGATTTGGACATTTTTTATTAATTTATTTAAAGAAGGGTTAAAATATTTAAAATCGAAGTTTAATAAGTAAATCATTTTTAATATAAGGTTATACATAAGATAAATTCGACTATAAATATTAATTAGAAATATAAAAAGATTTCCTACATAATGATATTTTATTTGTAATTTTTAGACTTTAAATAATTTATTTTATTTATGACACAATGATGATGCAGTAATTATCTTATTAATGAAATATTGACATAATTGATGTTATAAATACCCAAATAAATGTAATATGAGACTTTTTATGAATTAAAATAATTTTATATGTTAATATGACATGTTAGTGTTGATTTAATTAACTTTTTTCGAACTAATCATTCTGTTATGATTTTCACAAAAATCAATTACCAAATAGTGTCAAAATTGACATAAAATAGTTTTTAAAACAAATTTTATATTATTAATTGTTATTATATTCCTAAAAATCTAAGGTTTGGCCAAATGACTTATATAAGGTTATATATATTAATAATAAACAACTTGGGGTTCGTTTTGTTTGTTAAAGTAAGTTTATTAACCTTATAGTGTAAGAACACAAAAAGACACGGTAAAAGTAAAATTATCTAACTTAAAGTTAAATATAAATGATAAGGTTAAAATAGGAACCTAAACTTGTCTAAATTATATTGGATGAGATTATTTCGACCCATCCCCACCTTATATTCGAAATAACTCAATTTGGAGCTATTAAAAACTGAATATGACTATATAATAAAATAATATTTTTAGTTATTCCAAAGGTGCCTCTCTCCTCCCTTATAAAAGGGCACCTCCTCCATCTCTTCCTCACACCACTTTGAGCCTTAAAGCTCGGCCAACCCCTGCCAATTTCTCTACTCCACTTCCCTAGAAACATCCTAGAGGTTATGGTCTTCTTCAAATACCAATATTAGTGCCCTAAGAGGAGGTTTCAAAAAGGCGCTTCAAAGAAGAGGTAATGCCCGTTACCGATTCTTTCAACTTTATTTATTCATCCACTTCTTCTTCTTTAGTTTTTTCATTATGAAGTAATAACATAAGTATCACTCATATACTGATATGTTATTATAATTATGAAACAAACCTATTTCACCATCTATCCATCCTACGGAAAACGAAATCACCACGCATGCGTAAGTACGGAATATCGTCTCCTCGCCGTGGTGTAATCTGTTTTTCCACCACCACCTTACATGGATGGGTATAATGGTGTAAATAAATGATTATTGTAAAGTTATATTTATTCTTAAATAGTATACATACACTCCAATAAAATTCCACAATCATGGGAATGATATCATCGCTCGTGCGTACGTACGGACTACCGTCTCCACGAACGCAATGAGATTCATTTTCCATGATTGACCGTTCAAGAATGATTATAAAGTATATATAATGAATAATAATGAAATATATGACATAATAATGCTACTGGATTTATTTATATATATATATATATATATATTTATGTCATATACTCAATTCCATTCAATTCAATAAGGAAACGAAAACAGCGTTCATGTGTACATACGGTCTACCGTCTCCATGAACGGTGTATTTCATTCCTTTTATTGATCTATAATATATATGTATACAATGAATATATATTATATATAAATCATGTTTTACATTCTGGAATTATTTAAATCAGGATATAAGTAATAATATCAAGAACGACGAGTCGAAACACATGCGATAAATGATACGATTTTACCCAAAATGCTCTTTAACATGGAATTTGCAAAAGAACGGGTAATATAAAGTCATAAGTGAACCATATATGATATCATAACAATGAATATGATTATGTAATAAGTCAATGAAATTATTTAAATTATTATACAGGAGGTTCGGATACATACGAAGCATATCGGACATAAGGTAAGGGATAAATTTTCAATCTCATTTTTATCTGAGATTGCGTATACGTAAGTATTTACTGGGGTTATGTTTATCATCCATGACCATGTTTTCTAAAAAAGTTTTCATAAAATGTTTACTATTATTCCATGAATTTTTAAAGTCATTTTTACCCTTTATTGATTTTTTACCACATTGTATGAATGGAATCTTTCCTTTGGTTACCATATAAGGTGCTTTTTGTCTTTTCCGACAAAAGTACAAGGAGAATGTTATTTTTAACTTATATGGCGTGAACAGATTTTTACAATTTCATAACGCCTCAATTTCAAGAAGCTTCCTCTACAAGATTGCATGATTATTTTCAACAAAACCCTTTTCTTTTAAAATTGCATGGAATTTTGTGAAAAGAAAATGATTTTAAAGAAGAAAGGACATTTTCCTCAAGAATTCATTTCAAGTGTTTTGCCAAAACTATTTTCCATCTAAGATGACATTATTTCATATGTGTATGTTTCAAGTAATATGTCTCTATGATTTAAATGGTTTCAATTTTATTATGATGAAATGATATCAAACTTTTATGGATTATGTTATGATGGCATGATGTTTAAGAATCTCATTTTATTACATGGGTTATGCTATGATGTATGATTTATGATTTTGTGGCACATGAAAGAATGATTTCATTATGAGATGGGTGGGACCTATATCTCCCTCCAATTCATTGGGTAATGATTTATATCTCATGAGATAGACATGGATGGAATGGTAAGTTAATCTGGTTCAGTGTTACAGGACTGAAATGAGGAGTGAACTCGATTCAGAAAGGGACTTTGTCCACTAAGATGGTCTTGGAAGCAATGCCTTGGCTACTATAGAAATCATGAAATGTGCTGAATGGTTGCCACAATTACATTTTTTATTCCCATTTTATCATGGTTGATGTTCTATTATGATATATTCCTTACGTACTTCCATGATTTATGTCTTTTCTCCAGATTTTGATGTTTAAATTTCATGTTCAAGTTTTTGCTTCCAAATGTTTATGGATTGTTTTATGTTATCTATGTTTGCCCTTACTGAGAATTTGAGCTCACCCTTTTTATGTTTTATTTTCCCCAGGAAGTAAACAAAGGTTTTAGGTAAGGAAACAAAAAGGGGAAGATCGTTATGAGAGTTGTTGAAGATCTTTCACCACGATTAGAAGATTTTATTTCGAGTTTCCAAAGACACTAAACTATTACGGTCCTTATGTGTCTGTTTTTGTTATGTATTAGGTATTCCAAAAAGTAATGTATTGTCCATGTACGTCAAACTTCAGGTCTATACAAAAGAAGATTGGTTATTGCTCAAATTTTGACTCTTCCATCTCAAAGTGATTGATTTGTAATATACAATGATGCATCAAAGAATGGTCTGGGTTTCTCTTTATGAAAAATTGTAAAGTTATTACTTATGTATCAAGGAAATTGAATATTCATGAGAAAAATTATCCAACACATGATCTTGAGTTAGCAGTTATAATCTTTGCTATGAAGATATAAAGACACTATCTTTACGGTGAAAAATGTGAGATATACAAAAATCAAAAGAGTTTGAAATACATTTTCACACAAAAATAACTCAACATGAGGCAAAGGAGTTGGCTCGAGTTACTCAAATATTATGGCTTCTCAATACACTACCACCCAGGAAAGGAAAATAAGGTGGCAGATGCATTGAGCAGGAATGAACATGGCCTTTTGACTCAAATGAGGATTTAGAGAGATCCTATATTCGTGGATCTACTAAATATGGATATGGGAATTTTTAATGATGTTGAAACATATTTCCTCTTTCAAATGATTGATAAACTATCATTACTAGAGAAGATAAAAATCTCTCAATTTGATGATGAAAATATACACAAGAAAATTATTGTTGTAGGGATGGGAGATTGGAAGACTTCGTGTGTGAGGAAAGAGTTACGATGTTGGGAAAAAGGTTATGTGTTCCATCAGTACTTGAGATAAAAAAGGATCTATTACATGATGCACAAATCTCAAATTTCTCTATATACCTGGGTAGCACAAAGATTTATAGAGATCTGAAGGAATATTTCTAGTGGGATAATATGAAACGGGAAATTATTGATTGTATGTTAAGGTGTCTAGTTTGTTAATAAGTAAAGGAAGAGAGACAACATCCTCGAGGAGTAATGAAACCTCTACCAATTCCTATGTGGAAGTGGGATAACATTATAATGGATTTTGTCACCGGACTACTGAGGACACCTAGAAAGAATGATTCAATATGGGTAATTTTTGATCGTCTCACAAAATCAGCACATTTCCTTCATATAAGAAAAGATTTACCACTTGATCACCTAGAAAGACTTTATATAAATGATGTTGTAAGACTTCATGGTACACCTCTATCAATTTTGTCTGATCGATATCCCTGGTTTACATCAAAATTTTAGAAAACTCTCAAGAAGGCATTGAATAATGATCTTCGAATGAGTACTACTTATCACCCACAAACTAACAAATAGCTTGAAAGGACTATTAAAACTCTAGAAGACATGCTGAGTTCATGCTCGCTTGACTTCCAAGGATTGTGGGATAAATACTTGCCTTTGGTTGAATTGTAAACAACAATAGTTTCCATTCTAGTATTCAAATGGCTCCATATGAAGTATTATATGGAAAGAGATTTTGAACTCCAACTTGTTAGGACAAAGTTGGTGAGAGGAAACTTATAGGCCCAAAACATATTGAAGAGACCACAAAAAAGTTGTAGACAATCCAAGCCCATATTAAATCAGCCCAAATTATGCAGAAGAGTTATGCTGACAACCGAAAAAAGGATTTGGAATTCCAAGTGGGAGATCATGTCTATCTAAAATTATCTCCATTGAATGTTGTCTTAAGGTTTTGTAAGAAAGGGAAAATGGGCCCCAAGAACATTTTACCATTTGAAATTTTGGATATAATCAGAACTGTAGCTTACCATTTAGCAATTCCACCAAGTCTCTCTAAATTCCTTGATGTATTCCATTTTTCATTGTTGAAGAAATACATGTCAGAACCAATGCATGTACTCAGCTATGAATAAATAGAACTAAAACCTGATTTCTCATGTTGTGAAGAGCCTATCCGGATCCCTAATACATTGAGAAAGTATTGAGAAATCGGATGACTCGTTTAGTAAAGGTTCTTTGGAGAAACCAAAATATGGTGGAATCAACATGGGAACCTGAGGATGTTATGAAGAAGAACCACCCAGATATTTTTGGTGGGCTTTATACATAAAATTTTGAGGACAAAATCTCCAAAGGAGGGAATAATATAACACTACAAAAATTTTATGGTATGCTTCTCTTAAATACATTCTATTCATAGTAAATATTTTATAAAGCATTTTGTTCTTTTGAAACAACACTTGGTTACTTAAGAGATAGTCAAAACCTAGCCATTAAACATAAATTTTCCACTTTTATGTTTAAAATTTTGAAAACTGATCATCCAGAGTTGTGACCAATAAGTCATATGAAGTCTGATAGAACCAACATTATTTTTTGATGAATAGTGACATACCCCCAATGAATAGTAATATGAACCTTATAAATAGTAAATAATGATAATATTTTATTTTCCTTAGGTAAAAATATAATGAGACCTTAAATAATTTTTTTTAATGTCATATTGAACTAATAATATCTTTAAAATGGTTAGTTTTCAAATAAACTATGATTTTATTTAAAATTTAAATTAAAAATCCATAGAAAATTATTTTCAAAAAATTGAGTTCATTTTTGAACTCTACACATCGGTAGGCACCAGAAAATGCATCCTTTTAATTCACTTAATCCTTCTATAAATGATCCAAGAGCGTAAATCGTTCTGAAATCTTCGATTTGACTGGTCATGGAGCCCAAATTGAGTTACGTATCAGAAGTTACGGTCATTTGAAGTCAAAATGATGGAAATGGCCATCCAAGATTGTTTTGGGGAAAAGTATGGATTTGTGTGTAAAAAGGGAATATTGCGTGTAAAAATGTAATCTTGCGCGTAAAAATGGAATCTAGCACGCAAAAAAGGAATTTTTCACGTAAAAGGGATTTGCATGAAAGCTTTGAATGGAATTTTACATGCACCGAAATTCAAGGCTTCGCCTATAAATACAAGTACACCCCCTTTTTCCTGAGGGGCCTTGGAGGTCGGTCGCTGCTCTAATGTGTGTAAGTCCACATTTTCCACACCTGCAAGTAAAAATCCCCATCTTTCATGAAAAACATCACTTTTGTGTGTAAAGAGGCCAACATGCCTAGTTTTGGTGCAAAGAATTATTTTGGCATGCAACTATGCCATGGTGCCCAATTTTTCACGCACCAATGTTTCACCTATCCAATTGCACACACACCTCCCCTATTGCACGCAAGTCCTTGCCTATTGCGCGCACCTCACCCATATTGCATGCACACCTCCCTATTGCATGAATTTCTTACCCTATTGCATTCATGTACACCTATTGTGCGCACCTCTCCCATATTGCGTGTACACCTCCCCCATTGCGTGCAATTCTTACCCTATTGTGTGCACGACCACCTATTACGCGCACATCTCCCATATTATGCACAGACCTCCCCTATTGTGCGTAATTCCTTCCCTATTGTGCGCACATCCCCATATTGCATGCACAACTTCCCTATTGTGTGAAATCCTTCCCTATTGCGCTCCAACCTTCCCTATTACGCGCAACAGTGCCACGATGCCTAATCTGTCGCTCACCTGTACCGCACAATGCAATATTGCATGAAGCATATCCTGCATGTAGTGCTTTTTACACACAACCGTACACAATCCTACTCTACCGTCACTAACCCCATGAAAAATTGAGAGTTATACCGCAAAATTTTCGGGCAAGGACAACGACATTTTCCATTGCGCCCTTATGTGCACTCACCTTCCACCTACGGAATACCGTGATTTGAGATACTCTTCTAAACATCATGAAATACCTTGATTATTTCCCCTGTCGTGATTTGAGAGTCTCATCATCAATTCCCCGAGTAACTTGAGTAAAACCATTCCTCAAGAAACTCATCCAAACCCTATAACTTGGATCTTATGCTAGGTTGAACTAGAAAGGGCCACCCTTGCAAAAATCCCAACACCAACCATTAAAAGGCTCCTTAAGCTCAAAGCATGGGATGCTAACAGTTCTTTCTACATGACTCTAAACTGTAGTACGCCCTATGTTCCAAACATAGGTTGCCTCTTGCTCCAAACAAGAGATGCCTTATGCTCAATGCATGGGATGACAACAATCTTTTCTACATGAATCTAAACTATAGTAAGCCCTATGTTCCAAACATAGGATTACTCTTGCTATAAACAAGATATGCCTTATGTTCCATGCATGAGATGAAAATAGTCTTATCTACATGACTCAAAACTATAGTACTCTCTATGTGACATATATATGATGCCTCTTACTCCAAACAAGATATGCCTTATGCTCCAAGCATAATATGTCAATAGTCATCACCACATGACTTTAAAATGTAGCTTGCCCTATCATTCAACAATAGGATGCCTCTTACTCCAAACAAGATATGCCTTGTGCTCCAAGAATAAGATTCCAATAGTCCTCACTACATGTCTTTAAACTTTAGCATGCCCCATCATTCAACATTAGGATGCCTCTTGTTCCAAATAAGAGATGCCTTATGTGCCAAGCATAAGATGCATTATGCCATGATGACATTGGAATAACATCAAGAGAAATGGAATCTATTCAAACATTCCATCACACCACCTCACACTTTTCATGTCCTTCATTCAGATCATCATCCTCTTCCATGTCTGAAGGGACCCCCTAACGGCTTAGTCCCATGCTGCCTCGGCTCATCTACCAATTTGGGCCAATGCCCCAGAAGACTTTGGATGACACTTTGAGTTAGGTCATGTGTTTCAAATACATTCAACATTCGACCCTCATTTGTTTATCCCCATTTTAGGATAAATCTATATGGATGTTGTGTTTTGAACACGATCATCAGTTTTCCTCCACCATCACGCCACCCTAACTGCATTCCGAATGTCAGGCATGTGATTCACACTTTTCACCTCCCTTTGTTCGGACTGATTTGAACACCCCTTGGCGTTATCCTGTCTGTGCACTAGCACATAGGTGTAGGCCTCAATCGTATACCTCAACGCACTAGTGAGTTGGGATGACCTCATGTACAGACATGAGAAAGACATTATGGGAAGCTTCCATGCGTAAGCCCCATGCACCATCACTGATCCTTAATAGCACCAAGGCACACTAATGGATATTGATTTTTTGCATAGCCACACTAATGTTGACCCCAATGGGATCACCTCACGACACTCCCAAACCACAACATTGCTGGTGCCTTCCCTTCACCAAGGTGTAAAGTGTTCCAGTTATATAAGTCCTAGGGGTGCATAGTGAACCCGCCTCATTCAAGCTGTAGGACATTGAACTTCCAAGAACCATCATCCTCAGTACATGACGTTAAATTGTGACCTCACCCAATGTCTTTCATGTCGTGTGCCCCATCTCAGAAATTCCTTATGCCCACTATTCTCCATAGAAGTGAAATCATTACTTGCATGGAATGAAAACCTCTTTATTGGAGTGGCTTCTGCCCACGGGGAAAGGGAAACCACCCTGGTGTAAGCCTCTAGATTTCCTTGCAGGAGGCAGCACCCCTGCTCCTCCTCTCTTCTTGGGTGAAAAATCCCTCTCTTTCTAGGCTTTTTCACCACTTGGGCCTCCCTCCCAGAGTAAGTCCCAATATCCATCAATTGGGCTGCTAACCATGCATAAGACTCTATTTTGTCTTTGGGCCTCCAACTACGCATAGCCCCAGTCTACTTCCCTTGAATGAACCTTTCGCAACGTGATCGTTAGGTATTTTCTA
This sequence comes from Viscum album, assembly GCA_963277665.1. Lineage (NCBI taxonomy): Eukaryota > Viridiplantae > Streptophyta > Magnoliopsida > Santalales > Viscaceae > Viscum > Viscum album. Next base: position 1,421,055,898 of record OY728156.1, on the reverse strand, counting down.
TCTCTTGTTTCTCACACCGAGCATGACTCATGCTCTCTTAGAGAAAGCATTGACCATGACATACTTTCTGAGAATCCTAGAGTTTAAGCCCCACAACTCACCAACTGAACTGTGTGGACTTTGATCCTTTCAAAGGAAAGGTATGTAAGAAGCCTCCCTGAGGTTCAAGCCCAACACCCGGTCGCTCCTACCTCCTTCACGTCGGTTCTCCCAAACCACCTTAACTATATGGACTTTGATCCTTGCCAAGGCAAGTTATGTAGGAAGCCTCACTAAGGTTAAATCCCACCACCCATTGGTCCCAACTCCCTTCACGTCGGTTCACCAACAACTTGGGTTTCCTCATAGCAAAAGCCCCTGAATTCCCACATTCATGAACTATGAGGTCTTTGATCCTTGTCTCCTAGATAAGGTATGTAGGAATCCCCCTGAGGTTCAAGCCCAACACCCGGTCGTTCTAACACCCTTCACATCAGTTCACCAAACATTACCATGAACTACGAGGTATTTGATTCTTTCCAAGGCATGGTATGTAGGAATCCTCCATGAGGTTCAATCCCACCATCCAGTTGGACCCCAGGTCCTCATTCACATCGTTCCACTGACCCCCATCCCATATGAACTACGTGGGTTTGATCTTGATATCCTAGGTAGGGTACGTAGGAATATTCCATGAAGATCAACCCCATCGAGTGGTAATCCATTGTGGCCCCATCTAGCGGTAAGTCGTTGTGACCCCATCTAGAGGTAATCTGTTGTGACTACATCCAACAGTAAGCCGTTGTGACCCCATATGGTGGTAAGTCGTTGTGACCCCATCTAGCAGTAATCCATTGTGACCACAATCACCGGTAAGCCATTGGGACCCTATCTAGTGGTAAGACATTGTGATCCCATCCAGGGGTAAGATGTTGTGATCTCATCCAGCGATAAGCCGTTGTGACCCCATCCAGCGGTAAGCCATTGTAACCCCATCCAGTGGTAATCCATTGTGACCTCAATCAGTGGAAATCTATTGTGACCCCATCCTGTGGTAAGTTGTTATGACCCCATCCAGCGGTAAGCCATTGTGAACCCATCCAGTGGTGTGTTGTTGTGACCTCAATCAGCGGTATGCTGTTGTGACCCCATCCAGCAGTAAGCCATTGTGACCCTATCCAGCGGTAAGTCATTGTGACCGCAATCAGCAAGAAGTCATTGTGTCCCCTATTCAGTGGAAATCTGTTGTAATCCCCTTTTCTTGGTCCCTCATCTTTGGTCCATCCTAGTGGTGTTAGAAAAACTTGGGATACTAACCATGCGTGATCCCCATACACATCATTGGGTTGTCGTCTTATGTGTATGCCCTAATTCAAGTCCATTTCCTGGTGTTCCCTTCGAGCCTATCTGTTTCAAGAAGGTCATGCCCCAACATAGAGGTTCCACTTCCTCTGTGTCTAATAAAAGTGTCCATTCTCATGGTACACCTCTTTAGGAATCCCATTTCCCTACCGAACTACACATACTTTGACTCCCTGCCACTGGGATATGTAGGAAGTCTCCTTGAGACTCAAGCCCAACAATATTGTCATCCTCACGACGGTTCTATCCCATTCACCATCCACTTCATTCAAACACTCCGTCATCCATCTTGATTCTTACCCAGGCCGCCTCATCCTGGTGAGATCATGGCAACTCAACCCCTATATAAATGTTCCCTTCAGGGTTTGCACCCATCTGATCCACTCTAATCAGTATTCTAATCAGTCTGTTCCGTCTCCGCGGGACGTTAAACTTGCGGCATACCCTGTGTTAAACATGGGAAGATGAGAAAACCCTTAGATACATGTCTAGGGAATATGATTTCATGCATTTGACGTGGGATTCCTTGGGATTTTGTGCCCTCGAGAATCCATATAATAAGGGGATGAAACCTAGACGTGGCAGTGTCCGAACATCCAGACATGCTAGTGATGTCCAACGTGGCTACTCCACTGACCGAAAGATGCAGCCCTAACTCGACCCTTTGGAATGTCCTGATAGAAGCAGCATAATTAACTGGTGTCCATGAATATATATAACTAGGAAGAGTTTCACGAACAACGTATTAAATCTATACAGAAGATTCATACTAGGTAACAAGTTCTGAGGAGTAATCCCTGGAAGGAAGAACCGATATCCCATCATCTCGTTTTGATCAAGGAGAAAACATCCCTGAACAAGGAATGGATGTCGCCCACCTTTGGAAAGTGGGAATGTGGGGAAAAAAATCTGCATGCCCTCGAACAGGAGGATGCACGTGCCCCGAAGAAATTATCGAAAACAACGTCAAAAAATGGTTAGGGTGAATTTTTGGGATTTTTCTAAAATACTGGAATTTTTCATGAATAGTAAAAATGCAGTATTGAGTTTTCGGTAGTTTAATGACATCATAATGATGTAATAATTAAATATAAATGTAAGGTTGACTTGTTTACAGTAACGTATGAAATGAGGTGTCCTGAGTGGAAAATAGCATGGGAAAATAGCATGGGCAAGTCCATGGTTTTGCAGAAACCACTAATGAGGTGTTCCTTTTAATTAATAAAAAATTCCCTCTTAATTACTACAAATACCCACTCACCCCCTTAGTTTTAATTCATTAAAAACACATTATCTTAAAAGATATTATGTTATTACCTCTCTAGGAGTCCTCCCAAGTGTCCTCAAACCCCTATGGTTCCAACCTTCATGTTTTGGGAGTTACTCTTTAAGGTAAGAGAATCAACCACCCTTTTCTTTTATTAATGATTTCATTTTATGTTTTCTCTTTTATTTTCAATTGGATTATGTGGGGATAATTCATTACATATTCCCTTTACTACCCATATTATTATAGAGTGATGAGATACCCACTTTCCCTCATCAAACAATTCTATTAAATTCTAAGTGACGCTGTTATGCTGCCGAATTTTCATAAGAGATTTCTCAATTTTTCTCTTATTTTGTGTTCTTTTCTTTTATAATTCTTTACTCATATCCCCTCATCCAAATGCTATGATTATTCTAGTATCATACATGAACTAGAATTATATTATGCTAATATAATATTTCATCATCATCTCTCTTTCCCCCTCTTCTTATACTAAAAATAAAAACATCATCTAAGATGTGTTAATTTATCACATTCAAGGATGACTAGTTCTCAATTTTCATTACCATATTTAATTTTGGTCATGAAACCATTTTTATGGCTGAACCAGATAAAAATATATTTATTTCAACTCATTAATTTTCTGGAATCCCTACCCACTCAGAATTTGGAATAATAATACAAAACAAGTTCATTGTACACAAAACCGACAAGCTAAATCCAAGCGTTTATCAGTAACTTTTAACTAATGATTCATCTTCAAGTATATAACCCAAAATCATTATAAGATCATTTATATATTTTTAATGTCACTAATAAAATATATTAACAATTATGTATTCTTAATGACATTTCAAACGAACTTCTATTCATGAGTGAAAATAAACGAATCACGAAAACCAAGGAAGAAAATGCTTCCAAAATAATAAAATTGAACCTCTTAAACCCATAAAAGGGCCATGAATGAACCTAATAAGGTTATAGTAAACCAGTTAACTGTATAGGAGGTTCTGTAATTATTAATTAATGAAGCTAAAATTTATTATATAGGTTATTAAAATAGACAAAGAACACACTTGAGCATAAGGTAAGGGGTTTCTCATCTCACTTTTAATTCTGTGAGATTTCCATTGTTCACCATTTATTTCTTTCATGTGGTATATATGTACTTCCATTTGATATATAATATCATGATTATCTATATTTTCATTGTATTAAATTATTCATTTGATAATTATTAATTCTTGGTCACCCAAAATGATTGATTACAATGTGGTAATGGGATTTGTGTCAATTTTCCATTTCGTTGTGACTTAGTTTGTTTTGTGCACCTAACAATCCTAATGTGGTGTACCTACTACCTATTTGAGATAAATTTTCATTTAAAATTATATTTCTATTAAATATCCATAATCTTATATCATGGATATTTTTATTGTCTAAACCGTATACCATTTTACATAAACATATATATTTGGAAAGTTATTTTAACAATGGAAATATTGATGAATCTTTGTTCTCTACTCTATAAAAATATTGAAAAGGCATATTGATATTATATTAAATCAATGTATAAATAATTATTTGGACTTGAGGTGGAGGGTGGGGCCCGCTATAGCCCCTCGATGCATCGACATGTCTCATGAGACAAATCAACTGGTGAAAAATTCTTTGTGTTTGTTTCCAAAAATCAGTTGGGTTTCAACCCACAGAACTAAACTGTTTTAATGGTACTATGGTCGAGTGAACTTTTCGGTCCTGTGATGATAGTGAAGTCTTGAGAAACCCCTTACCCTATGCATGAGTGTGTTATTCGTTTGTTTTAATGACCTGCATAATAAAATTTTGCTTCATTAATTAATAACTCCAAAACCTCGGATACATGTAATTGGATTATTATAACCTAATTAAGTTCATTCATAACCCTTTTTAAATGTTTAAGAGGTTCAATTTTATTGTTTTGGATGTAATTTCTTCCTTGGTTTTCATGATTCATTTACTTTAATTCATGAATGGAAGTTTGTTTTAAATGTGGTTAAACATCCATAATTGTTAATATATATTATTATTGAAATTAAAAAAAATATAAATGATCTTATAATAATTATGGATAATATACTTGAGGATGAATCATTAGTTAAGAGTTATTGAAAAATTCATGGATTCAGCTTGGCAGTTTTGTGTACAATGAACTTGTTTTGTATTATTATTCCATATTATGAGTGTGTAGGGATTCCAGAACATTAATGAGATGAAATACATGAATTCTTATATGGTTCAACCATAAAAATGGTTTCATTACTAGAATTAACGATGGTAACAAAAATTGAGAACTCGTCATCCTTGAATGTGATAATTAACACATCTCGAACTGTGCTTTTTATTTTTAGTATAAGAGGAGGGTGAAAGAGAGATGATGATGAAATATTCCATTAGAATAATATAAATTGAGTTCATGTAAGGTACTAGAATTATCATATAATTTTGAATAGGGGTGATGAGGAAAGAAGTATAAAAGTAAAGAACTCAAAATATGATAAAAATTTAGAAATCTCTTAAGAAAATTCAGTAGCCTAACAACGTCACTTAAAATTTAATAAATTAGTTTATTGAGAGAAAGGGGGTATCTCATCACTCTTACATAATATGGGAAGTAAGAGGAATATGGAATGAAATATCCCCACATAATCTGATTGAAAATAAAAGATAAAACAGAACATGAAATCATTATGAAAATAGAAGGGTGGTTGATTCTCTTACCTTGTAGAGTATCTCCAAAACATGAAGGTTGGAAACTTGGGGGTTTGAGGAAAAATTTAGAGGACTTCTGGACAGGTAATAACACCAAAGATTCTAGTATAATCAGTTTGGAATGAAATAAAACTAAGGGGGTGAGTCGGTTTCTTTAGTAATTAAGAGGGAGTTTTTTATTAATTAAAAGGTACACCTCATTAGTGCTTTTTGCAAAACCATGGACTTCCCATGGTATTTTCCCTTGGTGTTTACCACTTGGGACACCTAATGTCATAAGATACTTTAAATAAGTCTACCATCCTTTTATATTTAATTATAACATCACTATGATGTCACTAAACTACCGAAAACTCAAAACAATATTTTTACTATTCATGAAAAATTCAAGTATTTTAGAAAAATTAGAAAAATTCACCCTAACCATTTTTCTACGTTTATAATTCAAAATTGAACAAAATATTTTGGAAATAATTTTATATGTATTTTTAATTTAATTTTTAAATAAAATTATAGTTAATTCGAAAAACAACCATTTTAAAGATATAATTGGTTCTATACCACGTTGAAAAATTATTTAAGATCTCATTACCTTATTACCTTAAGAGAATAATATATTATCATTATTTACTATTTATAAGGGTCATATTACTATTCATATTAAAATTCATAGGGGTATGTTACTATTCATCAAAAATCAAGTTGTATCTATTAGACTCTGAATGACTTACTGGTCACAAATATAGATGGTCATTTTTCTAAATTCAAAACATAGAAGTGGAAAATTTGTGTTTAATGGTTAGGTTTTGAATATATCATAAACAACATATTGTTCATTCAAAGGAACACGGTGATTTATGAAATATAGCCTATGAATAGAATGTATTTAAGAGAAGCATACCATAAAATTTTTGGGGTGTTATATTATTCCCTCCTTCAGAAATTTTTCCCTTGAAATTTTTTGTATACAGCCCACTGAAAGATGTGGGTGGTTTTTCTTCATAACATCCTTAGGCTTCAATGTTGCTTCCTACATATTTTGGATTCTCCAAAGAACCTTTACTAGGCAAGTCATCCGGTTTCTCAATACCTGATCCCCTATGTCAAAGATCCTGATAGGCTTTTCACAGTATGACAAATTAGGTTCCAATTCTATTTCTTCATAGGTGTGTACTTGAATTGGGTCTGGCATGTATTTCTTCAACAATGACACATGGGATACATCAGGGACTTTTGAGATACATGGTATCATTTCTAAATATTAAGCTATAGCTCTGATTATTTCTAGGATTTCAAATGGTCCGATGTACCAGGGGTACAGTTTCCCTTTCTTACCAAACCTTAAGACACCCTTACATGGAGATACTTTTAGAAAGACATGATCTCCAACTTCGAATTCCAAATACTTTCTACAGTTGTCAACATAGCTCTTTTGCCTACTTTGAGCTACTTTAATATGGGATTAGATTATATTCACCTTTGTCGTGGTCCCTTCAATAAGTTCATAGCTTATAAGTTTCCTCTCACTAACTTCATCCCAACAAGTTGGAGTTTGAAATCTATTTCTATATAATGCTTCATATGGAGCCATTTGAATACTAGAATGGAAAATATTATTGTATGAAAATTCATCCAAAGGCAAGTATTGATCCCACATACCTTGTAAGTCAATAGATCATGACCTCATCATGTCTTCTATAGTTTTAATAGTCCTTTCAGACTATCCATTAGTTTGTGAGTGAAAAGTAGTACTCATACGAAGCTTAGTATTCAAAGCCTTTTGGAGGCTTTTCTAGAATTTTGATGAAAATTGGGGATCTCAATCAGACACAATAAATAGAGGTGCCCCATGATTTCTTAAAACATCATTAATATAATGTCTTGTCAGGTGTTCAAGTGATAAATCCTCTCTTTTTGGACGGAAATGTGATGATTTTGTGGGATAATCACAATTATCCATATTGCATCATTATTTCTAGGTGTCCTCGATTTTTCAGTGACAAAATCCATCATAATGTTATCCAACTTCTACATAGGAATAGGTAGAGGTTTCATCACTCATCTAGGATGTTGTCTCTATTCCTTCACTTGTTGACAAACTAGACACCTTGACATGTAGTCATCAATTTCCCACTTCATATTATCCCACCATAAATATTCCTTCAGATCTCTACACATCTTTGTGCTACACAGGTGTATAGAGAAATTTGAGCTATGAGCATCATCTAATAGTTCCCTTTTTAGCTCAGGTATTGATGGAACACATAACCTATTCCCAAAATTCATAACTCCTTCCTCATACAGGAAGTATTCCAATCTCCCATCCTTAACAGAAATAATTTTCTTGCATATATTTTCTTTATCAGATTGAGATCTTTTTATCTTCTCTAGTAAAGATGGTTTAACAATCATTTGAAAGAGAAAAAGATGTTTCCCCTTCCTTAAAAATTCCCATATCCCTCTTTAATAGATCCATGAATATTGGATATCTCTCAATATTCATTTGATTCATAAGTCTGTGATCTTTCCTACTTAAGGCATCTTTTACCTTATTTGGCTTTCCTATGTGGTATTGTATTGAACAATCGTAATCTTTGAGTAACTCGAGCCATCTCTTTTCCTAATGTTGAGTTATTTTTGTGTGAAAATGTATTTCAAACTCTTGTGATCTGTGAATATCTCACATTTTTTTCTATAAAGATAATGTCTCTATATCTTTAGATAAAATATTACATCTGCTAACTCAAAATCATGTGTTGGATAATTTTTCTCAGAAGTCTTAAACTACCTTGATGCATAAGCAATAACATTACCAAAATAAACACCGTATGTAAAATGGTATAAGATTTAGAAAACAAACATATACATGATATGAGACTATGTATATTTAATATAAATATAATTTTAAATGAAAAGTGATCTGAAATGGGCAGTAGATACACTACATGAGTATTATTAGGAGTACAATACAAAGTTAGTCACAACAAAATAGTAGTTGAGACAAAGTATCTTACCACAATGTAATCGGTCGAATCATATGACCAGAACTTAATTACCCACAAATGTGTAATTGAATACCATGAATATAAATAGAATCATGTTATTATATATCAAATTTATGCACACATATACCACATATAAGAAATAATTGGTGAATAGTGGAAATCTCACCGAAATGAAAGTGAGATAAGAAACCCCTTACCTTATGCTCAAGTGTGTTCTTAGTTTGTTTTAATTACTAGAATAATAAAATTTAGCTTCATTAATTAATAATTCCAGAACCTCATATACATGCAATTGGTTTATTATAACCTTATTAGGTTCATTCATGGGCCTTTTATGGGTTTAAGAGGTTTAATTTTATTTTTTTGGAATCATTTTCTTCCTCAGTTTTCATGATTCGTTTCCTTGCATTCATGAATGGAAGTTCATTTGATATGTGGTTAAACATAGATAATTGTTAATATATGTTATTAGTGAAATTAAAGAGATATAAATGATATTATACTGACTCTAGGTTATGTAACTGAGGATGAGTCATTAGTTAAAAGTTATTGATAAACGCTTGGATTTAGCTTGGCGGTTTTGTGTTCAATGAACTTGTTTTGTATTATTATTCAAAATTATGAGTGTGTAGGGATTCCAGAACATTAATGTGATGAAATAAATATATTATGATCTGGTTCAACCATAAAAATGGTTTCATGACCAGAATTAAATATGGTAACGAAAATTGAGAACCCGTCATCCTTGAATGTGATAAATTAACACATCTTGGATGGTGTTTTTATTTTTTGTATAAGTGGAGAGGGAAAGAGAGATGATGATGAAATATTAAATTAGAATAATATAATTATATTTAATGTAAGGTACTGTAATTATCATAGCATTTGTATTAGGGTTTATTAGGAAATAAGTATACATGAAAGGAACTCAAAATAAGAGAAAAATTGAGAAATCTCTTACGAAAATTCGGCAGTCTAACAGCGTCACTTAAAATTTAATAAAATAGTTTGATGAGATAAATGGGGTATCTCAATAATCTTATATTATATGGGAATTAAGGTTAATATGTAATGAAATATACCCAAATAATCCAATTGAAAATAAAATAGAAAATATAAAATGAAATCTTTAGGAAAAGAGAAGGGTGGTTGATTCTTTTACCTAGTAGAGTAACTCCCAAAATGTGAAGCTTGGAACCTTGAAGGTTTAAGGAAACCTTGGGAGGTATCCTAGGGAGGTAATAACACCATAGCTTAGAGGATAATGAGTTTTCATTGAAAGAAAACAAAGAGGGTGAGTGGGTATTTATAGTAATTAAGAGGGAGTTTTTTATTAATTAAAAGGGACCCCTCATTAGTATTTTATGCAAAACCATGGGCTTTACCATGGTATTTTCCAATGGTATTTTCTACATGGAACACCTAATTTCATAAGTTACTATACTAAAGTCTACTATCCTTTTATATTTAATTATCACATCATTATAATGTTATTAAACTACAGAAAACTCAAAACTGTATTTTTACTATTAACAAAAAATTAAAGTATTTTAGAAAAACCCCAAAAATTCCCAATAACAATTTTTCGATGCGTAGAATTCAAAAAATGAAATCCATTTTTTGAAAAAAAAATCTATTAATTTTTAATTTAATTTTTAAATAAAATCATATTTAATCTAAAAAATAACCATTTTAAAGATATAATTAGGTCTATATCACATTGAAAAATTATTTAAGACCTCATTATCTTATTACCATAAGAAAATATAATATTATCATAATTTACTCTTTATAAGTGTAATATTACTATTCATATTAAAATTCATAGGGGTATGATACTATTCATCAAAAAATCAAGTTGGTTCTATCAGACTCCAAATAACTTACTGGTCCCAACTCTAGATAACCGTTTTTCAAAATTCAAAACATAGAAGTAGAAAATTTATGTTTAATGGATAGGCTTTTACTATATCTTAAATAACCAAGATTTTTTTTCATAGTAACATAGTTCTTTATGAAATATAAGGTATGAATAGAATTTATTTAAGAGAAGCATACTATAAAATGTTTGGGGTGTTATATTAGTCCCTCCTTTATAAATTTTGTCCACAAACGTTTATGTATAAAGCCCACCAAAAATTAGTGGGTGGTTCTTCTTCATAAAATCCTTAGTTTCCCATGTTTCTTTCTCTATATTTTGGTTTCTCCAAAAAAAACTTTACTAGACGAGTCATCTGGTTTCTCAATACCTGCTCCCTTGTGTCAAGGATCCCGATATTCTCTTAACAGTATGAAAAATCAGGTTCCAGTTCTATTTCTTCATTAGTGAGTACATGCATTGGGTCTAGTTGTATTACCTACCTATTATTCCTCCCATTGTTTATTCAAATCCCCTAGGTGCCAACATTCAAGTTCAAGGTGTTACTCTACAAGTTAATAGAATCAACCACCCTTCTCTTTTCTTGAAGATTTCTTTTTTATGTTTGCTCATTTATTTTCAATTGGATTATGTGGGGATATTTCATTCCATGTTCCACTTACTGCACATATTATGTTAGAGTGATGAGATACCCCCTTTCTCTCATCAAACTATTTTATTTAGTTTTTAGTGATGTTGTTCGGCTTCCGAATTTTTTTAAGATATTTCTTAATTTATCTCTTATTTTGAGTTCCTTTCTTTTATAATTCCTTATTCATCTCCACTCATCCAAATTCAATGATAATTCCAGTTCCTTACATGAAGTGGAATTATATTATTCTAATTGAATATTTCTTCATCGTCTCTCTTTCCCCGTCTTCTTATACTAAAAATAAAAACAGCATCCAAGATGTGTTAATTTATCACATTCAAGGATGATGGGTTCTTGTTTTTTGTTTCCATCATTAATTCTGGTCATGAAACAATTTTCATGGTTGTACTAGATCAGAATATATGTATTTCATCTAATTAATTCTCTATAATACCTATACACTTATAATATGGAATAATAATACAAAACTAGTTAATTGTATACAAAAATGCCATGCTAAATCGAAGCATTTATCAATAACTTTTAAATAATGATTCATTCTCAAGTATATAAGTCAGAATCATTATAACATCATTTATATCTCTTTAAGGACACTAATAAAATATATTAAAATTTTTGTATGTTTAACAACATTTCAAATGAACTTCCATTCATGAATGCAAGTAAACAAATCATTAAATCCAAAGAAAATGCTTCCAAAACAATAAAATTAAACCTCTTAAACCCCTAAAAAGGGTCATGAATGAAAATAATAAGGTTATAATAAAAAAATTAAAGGTATAAGAGGTTCTGGAATTATTAATAAATGATGATAAATTTTTTTATTCCGGTCATTAAAACAAACTAAGAACACACTCGAGCATAAGGTAAGGGGTTTCTCATCTCACTTTCATTTTTGTGAGATTTCCATTGTTCGCCAATTATTTCTTGCAAGTGGTATATGTGTACTTCCATTTGATATATAATATCATGATTATATATATTTTCATGGTATTCAATTATTCATTTGAAAATTATTAATTCTTGGTCACATAAAATGATTGATTACAATGTGGTAATGGGCTTTGTGTCAATTTTCAATTTTGTTGTGAATTACATTGTTTTGTGCACCTAATAATCCTTATGTGGGGTAACTATTTCCCATTTGAGATAAATCTTCATTTAAAATTATATTTCCACTAAATATCTATAATCTCATATCATGGATATATTTATTGTCTAAACTATATACCATTTTACTTACAGGTATATTTGGAAAGTTATTTTAACTAAGGAAATATTGATGAATCTGAATTATCTACTCTCTACGGATATTGAAAATACATATTAATATTATATTAAATCAATGTATAAACAATTATTTGGACTTTCAGAGGTGGGTGGGCCTGTTATAGCCCCTTGATTCATCGACAGGTCTCATGAGACAAATCAGTTGGCGACAAACCCTTTAAGATTGATTCCAAAAACAGGTGGGTTTCTACCCACATAACTAAATCTTTTTAATGGTACTATGGTATCTTGTTCCAGATACATGACGTATAGTTAATAATAATTATCTATATTCATTATTAGTTATTACTATCCATGATTTTTTCACTATGACAAAATCTATGGATGCAGTTTCATTCTTAGTTTATTAATGGCGTGAGTTTTTCATTTATTCACCATGCCATGTTGATTATGTCAAAATGGTTACAATTTAGTTATTATTGATTCATGTTTCCGCCATTTGTAACCCTTAATGTGCATTTTATCTCACTCGTTTCATTGTTTACATTCAACAGGTGATGAAGAGGAGATCATTTATTGAGATCTTGTGGATGCATTTTTTAGTTTTTGTTTTTTATTGTATTTTGTAACCTTTTCCAATGTAATCTTAGTTACATTTATGTATCTAGTTTCTTCAAGCCTACTAAACTGATCATTACTTTGGCATTTTTATTCCTTCTAACCATGCCAATATAATAAGCAATGCACCAGCCCTGGTCTAGAGGGGTCAGGATGTTACAATTAGTATCAGAGGAACAGTCTAGACAACTATGGAGATTAGATGTTACTGAGTCTAGATGTTTAACAGTTCTTGTGTTTTTTTTATAATTCTGAAGAAGGAAATTCAGGGCTATTTTAATCCAATGAAATGAATTACAAGGAAGCAATTCTTTTAAGGGGGGAATAATGTAACACCCCACAAAATTTAAATATTAATTTATCATAATTAATTAATTTTTAATGATTGTTTATATATATATCAAGAAAGGTTTTAATGAATGTATTTACAAAACACAAATATTATTTGCATGAAATATTATTTAAGATTTAAATAAAAATTTAAGTTAAAATATATTATTTATTTAATGTTTTGAATATATTATTATTATACCCAATTTTTTTAACATGGTATTAAATAATTTAAAAAAAGTATTTTAATATAAATATCATTTCTTAGTCTTTTTATAAAAATTTAAGAATCAAATAATTAAATTTTTTTCCAACCGAAAATGATTTCATTCTAACACACAAATAATGAAATTTGTGATACTAATTATAATATTACCATTATTATGAAATAAATATAATTTGTTTTAATATTTTTATGATAATAATTATAATAATAGTAATAATAAATATGTGTGAAATATTGTTTTTATGAAAATAATTATTTTTAATATATCAAAATATGTTGTGTGTTTTTTCAGTTATAAATAAACCTAATCATATTAGTATGATATATATATATATATATATATATATATTAAAATGTGTAAAAAACAATATATATATATATATATAATGTTTTTTTAAGAAAATATGGTGTTTATAAAATAAAAATGGAATAAGAGAGTAAAAAAAGAATGAAAAAATGAACAAAATGATGTATGAAATAAATATAAAAAATGTGAAATGATTGGAAGAAATAATAAATAATATATTATAATGGAAACATGAGATAGAGGCATAGAATTAACATCAAAGTCAAAAAGTGGTTTTCTTTTGAGGGTAGCAATAATGGGCGTGGGAAAATTAGAGAAAAATAAAACGATATTTTTTTCTTTAGTTAAAAAACGACATTAAATATATATAAGAAATTACATGTTTTGGTTAATATATATATATATATATATATATATATATATTAATATAAAATAATAAAGAATATATATATATATATATTAGCTACATGTTTTTCTTTAAAAAATAGATTATGTAAATATGTTAAAAATGGGTTTTTGATTTGTTGAAAAAAAGACAAAAATGATGAAACATGGATTAAAAAAGGGAAATATGATTAATGATTGGTATGTAAAAGTGACATCAAAGAAAAAAATGATGATGGTTGACTTGAAAAATGAGAGAGAGAGTCTTGTCATACAAAAAAAGAGACAAAATGTGTAAGTAAAAAATCAAAATTGACAAAAAATGGATAAAAACAAACGAATAGAAATATAATAATAATAATGTTAGATAAAAATGGTGGGTTTTGTGCATCAAAATTGGGATCTTCTTTATTGATTTTTTTCCTTTCACCTAGAATGTGGGATAATGATAATAAGATGTAATTTAATAAAAAAATGCAAATGAATAAATGAATATATTTTTTCTCCCCAGCTTCTGAAGGAAGATTTGTAATACCTTGTTATATAAACCAACTTTTCACACCTAATACAACATGAATTTTACACTTCCATTATTCATCCCTCATGAACCCCCTGTCCTCATTGATTTAAGTCGGGTAAGGATTCTATTTATTTTTTTATTTTATACTTTGCAAAGAAATATGTATACATATACATATATATATAATAATTTAAGTTCATATCTCTCTAATTAAAAACACATATATGATTGATTTTCTTAGTTTAAAGGATATTTTTTTCTTATCATTGTAATGGTGTATTCATGTTACTTGCACTTCGTGGTCTTTTTAAGAATCCTATAAGTTATTTCATTATTTGCAATTGGTTTTGTGAAATTATACATATATATATATATGTATAATATATATATATATATACACATGTATGATTGTATCTTTTAAATACAATTTTCATAAGTGATATGTTTTTCTTGATTCAAAGAGATTGTTCTTAGAAAACTTCTTCATTTTAAGAGTTTATTTTTATGATCATTTCAGAATAGATTTTACATATATGTGAATATACATGCGTAAATACACATATATTGGTTATATTTTTTGTATATGTATATATATAAAGGGTTTCTTATGTCTTAAACTGTATTTCTAAATTTATGTTGGAAAAGAAGTCCCCTCTTTGAATTAAAACTTAGTTAGAAGGGTTTTGAAATAAATTACTCAACCCATGATATATATATATTTAAATATATGTGGTTGAAATCATCTTTATTGTGTTTGTAATTTTATCATTGATTTATCATCATATTTTTATAAATGTGCATAACATGTTGATGTGTTATTTTAAAGTTTTCACTTGCATATAGCCATGGCTATGTGATTGTGCACATCATCGACACTCGTTGTATTATAATAAACATATGGTTTCAATTTTAAGGTATAATTCAAAAAAAAATACATGTATATGGATATCGTTGAACGTATTTTATTTTATATTCTTTTTTTATAATTTTCATGATCAATTATTATGATCAATTATGGAAAATGTATTTCATAGAAAAAGGATTAAATACTTGGATGGTCCATGCAAAGCCTATGTGGTTGATGTTTTGGTTGTAACCAAACTTGAAAGTGATGCAATGGAAGTTCTGATTTTGATATATATATATATATAATTATGAATGTGAATTTTAAAGTAGCAGTTTGTTTTCAAAACAAAAATCTACAGGGAAAATATATACATAACTAAAGAAAGCTTGAGATGTTTTTAGAAAATCTGGTACTTGATCATTGTAAATATTAAAGGTAATTGGGGAGTGAACCCATCCATTTCTAATTGGGTAGGACCAAACAATCTTCAATGATTCAAGTGACCTCATAAATAGTGTTTTGTTTTCAGAAGCTTGTGTACTGTATTTCATAAAACACTAGATTATGTTTAAAAAATTTTGAACGTCAGTATTTTCTAAAATGGACTAGAATTTTATGCCACAAGTAATTTCAAATAGTATTTTAAAAATGTTATTTTTTATGTATTATTAAATTATATTCAAATAATATTTTAAAAAGGATTTATCTATGGTTTTTAAACCCCTTATTGATTATAATTTTTTGTTCTCACCCCTTTGTTTTAAATGATTTTTCATAGGAACAATAGAATTTCCAAAGGTGTTCACTTCACATATAGAGTTAGCGTGCACCGTGTTTTTGTGCATTTTGTTTTCTTTTGTTGTAACTCTGATAAGTTATAAGGTTGTATCTAATTCTCTAGAACCTAGACCAGTGAAAGGTCATTTTTTATGTAATGTGTATGGCTAGGTCCTTATAATAAAATGTGAGGACCCGACCCCAAAATGCCCAAAGATGGTGCCATGAAGCATGATTTGAACTTCTTAACAAGAAAATGCACTGATAAATTACACATCAGGTCCCATACAGAGGATTGAATTAGGTTCAGGTTCTGGGAAACCAGCTACTCCTGAAAAACTTCTTCTACTAGAAAATGATACCTGAAAATTTTTATTTTAAAACATAGGGTGAGCATACGAATGCCCAATAAGGGGTTTTTAAATAACATTATAAACCAATAGCTACTTTTGAAAACATTATATGATGATTCTCCATAAAATATTTTCTTATGAAATTCTAAAACACATGCATCATAACATAACAATTGTCTAATAATTAGAAGAGAATAATTCATAGAATACTAACAGAGTTACAATGAAACATGATTCAATTAAAGGCATTCTCATACAGGGTAAGAAGTAAAATACATTTCATGTGAAAATGTAAGTATAAAACAAATTAATAAGTGTATTATATGATCAGAGTTGTGCTTAAATAAAAACTTCAATTTCAATATTTACTGGTGAGAAACATACACTGGATAAAATCTCTATGTACTGCATAAATACTATGCCATAACATTTACTTATTTTGATTCTCATGTTCAATCTCTTTAACCAAGAATATTCTACTAGTCAAACATTCTTTAGGTTAATTAAATTTCATAGCCATAATGTGGAAAGTGCATATGCTAGACATCATAACTGTATTGTCCAAGCCTCATGCCAGGACCATAAATAATCATTTTTTCAAGGCCTTTTGCCAATACCGTAGTTTGTCTCATGAGACCTACTGATTCATCGAGGGGCTATAGCAGGCCCCACCCATTGTAACATCCCAGTTCCGGAAGCCTCCAAGAGGCGCCCCGTACCCGATTGGTCACATGGCCTTAAGTGCTTTTTCCTGAATGCTAGAGGCTGTCGACTAGTAGTGAGGGCCTTTGGTGTGATAGTGGGGAAACTATGCCCCCATTGGAAGAGTAACACAACGGAAGTAAAACAAATATACAAAAGTGGAAGCAATAATATTACCATACAAAAAGAAACATTGAACGACTAATGAAATAACCACTGAAGCACATATATATATAAATGATGCATGATACATATGTCTAGGAAAGTAGCCAAACAAGCCACAATACTGAAATACAGTACTAAACCAATGTAAAAAGTAAATTAATAAACACCTCTGTAGGATCACAATCCTAAGCTTGGTCCCATGCTCTCCAGCTACAAAGTAGTCAAGTACCTGAAGAAGAAGGGTTCCTGCCCTTATCTATACCTGCAATAATATAATCTGTTTGGGCCCAAAAGCATGGCCCAGATAGGTTGTGAGACTAAATCCCAGTAGGAAACCACCAAGAGATCTGTGCCTAATAGTTAGTGAATACAAATGGTAGGCAATAAAAAGAAGCAGTAAATAAATAAGTACTCAATAGTAACCAATTACATAGTTTCAAAGCATTCAGTTCCACATATCAAGTAAACAGATAATCACAAATAGTTAACCCTCTAAGATGTACTCACAGCCTAATCTCCTCTAGTCCTACCTAGAAAACACGAGCAACGCTCTGATAATGACACACAGTCTAACCCCTCTAGTTTAGCTTATTCCTAGACTCTTTGAGGAAGCACTCAAAGTAAATCCCCCCTATAGTATCGTATCAATTATTAAAAGGCACTCTGGGGAAGCAGTTATGTCTCATTCCCCATGTGTCCTGTGTTGAGGAACTACAGACCCTCTAAGGAATCACTTACAGCAATTCCCCCTATTTTCTCTTATCATACAATAAAAACAAACCCTCTAGAGATTCCCTCACATCCATTCTCCCTATGGTCCACTACACCAGGTTCTCACAACCTTGGGTAAGTCAAACAAGCACAACAATATATAGCATCCAAAGTAAACCTCAAGAACTACTAGGCTAAACAGTCTATAACATAACAGAAAGATAGATAAATAATCACTCCATCCTACAATACTAGGCATGAGAAACAAACAAGGTAGCCTAACAGGCTAAGAAATACCAAACAGTCATAACCAAAACATGCATGGGAAAACACTTCCAAATCATAGAAAAATAAACCTTATTCTCAACAAATAACCTCTATCCAATCAAACTAGGAAAAAAAGGTACAACCAGGGCTAAAAACCAAGAACATGCAATACCCTGTTCATGGGTATTAGGTACCTTTCACATATAACATAAATAATAACTATAGAAAGGTAAAAACCACATACCTCGGTGTTGTAGGATCATTATACGTGAACCTGAAGCCTTGAATCACCCAAGAACACTGTAGATCTACAAAAAACACAAAAGACTCTCAACCGAAGATAACTTTAGAAAGAGGAGGAAATAGGAAACAAAGGTCTAGAATATGGAAGAGCTTACCAAGGTGATCCCAACGCAATCGATGACAGTCAAATCTGAGAATGGATGGTCGTTCGGGGGCTCGGAGATGTTATACAACCTTATGGTCTCTCTTGGTCGAACCAGACCTAGAAGGAGATGATTATGTCCATCAGATGTGACCCTGGTACGTTTAGTGAAAAAAAAAGAATGTACACGGCGTGTACTTGCCTTAACCGGCCCCCATAGTAGGCTGTCTCTGGGTCACCATACACGGCTGTGTGTACATCCATTACACGACCAGCACCCGACAACATGAGATAACTGAGTACACAACGTGTACTTATAAAGTACACAATGTGTACTTATGAAATTTTAGTAAAACCCTATTTTTCCTAAAAATCACTAGAATAAATGAAACATACCTAAAAAAAGATCTTGGTTCTTACAAACTTCAACGCTGAAACAAATATGTACCCAAATTTCCATATTAAGGTGGCATAGAGGAAGAATCCTCGAACAGATATGGACACTATGATCGTACATCGTCCTCCCTCTCCCAAATCTCATCCTATAATCATTTGTGATGTCATAACACTCATACTAGAGGAACAGACCAGCCATGGAGAACCTTCGTACTGTGATAAATAATACAGATAAGATGCTCCTCAAACAATGTACCCACCTCTAACTCAACCTCCTCGGGTTGAAAAACATGAGACGGGTCTGAGAAGTAATGTTGAAGCTGAGAATCAAGGAAGAATTCATGCATAGCCCAGTACCTCTGAGGTAACTGCAATGATAGGAAACAATCCCAACTCTCTACAACACCTCAAACGGCCCGTCGTACCTCGGTGAAAGCTTACCCTGCCTCCTAATCCTCCTGTACCCCAACCTTGGTGTGACACGCTAGAAAACCTAATCCCAGACCTTGAACTCTAGAGGTCATCTTAGATGATCATCATAAGACTTCTGTCGAGACTGTGCAGTAGTCATCCTCTTTCGAATAAACTCTATTTGCTCTATAGTATCCTGGACAAGTCAAGGTCCCAACATAGATGCCTCTCTTGTCTCCAACCAACATAAGGGTGATCATCATGGCCTACCGTATAAATCCTCATAAGGTTCCATATGAATAGTTTCCAAAAAACTATTATTGTAGGCAAATTCCACAAGAGGCATGTGCTTCTCCCAAGAACCTCCAAAATCCATGATTCATGCTCGTAGAATGTCCTCATGCACCTGAATCATACACTCAGATTGACTATCTATTTGGGGATGGTATGCCGTACCCAGATTCACCTGTATACCCAAAGCCTTATATATCCCCTGCAAGACCCGAGAAGTAAAATGTGTGTCTCTATCTGAAACAATGGAGTGTGGAACTCCATGTAAATGTACAATCTCGTGGATGTAAAACCGTCCCAACTCATCATAATTTAATGTCTCCTTGATCGGAAAGAAGTGAGAAACCATCGTGAGTCTGTTAATGACAACCCAAACTACATCATTCTTTCAAGGAGACCTCGATAAACCTTCCACAAAATCCATCGTGACATAATTCCATTTCCACTTGAGAATGGGTAACTGCTGGAAAAGCCCTACTGATTGTTGACGCTCTGCCTTCTCCTACTGATAGGTGGAGCACCTCATGATGAAACCAATAACATCTCTCTTCATACCTAGCCCCAATACTGATGGTGTAAATCATGATACATCTTGGTGATTCCAGGATGAACTGCCCAAACTGACTAATGAAATTCCTGCATCAACTCCTCGCATATGTCTGCTGACCCCCATACGTACCCTTAGAAACGTAAGATCTCATCCTCGCATATGGTCCATCCAAGAATAGGGTCCTCTCCTGAAGCACTTTCCCATAGGACTAGGCCTTCATAATCTGATAGTTGCCTCATTCACACTCGGTCAGTAAGAGTAGATGTAACAGCTATAGAAGAAAGAAATGTCTTCCTATGTCTGTTGTGCACCTCTAAATGCATCTAAGAGAATAGATCCATAAGCTTCCACTCATTGCTGGCATCCTGAACTTTCTGTATCTAAGTCCTCCTGCTTAATGCATTAGCCACAACGTTGCCTTTCCCCAGCATATAGGTAAGCTCGAAGTCAAAAGACTGATGGTACTCAACCCACCTTTGCTGTCTCAAATTTAGATCACACTGGGTGAAGATATACATGAGACACTTGTGGTCAATGAAAACCACAAAATAATCTCCCAACAGGTAGTGTCTCCAACAGTGTAATGCATGAAAAACTGCATCCAACTCGAGATCGTGTTTCAGACAGTTCCTCTCATGCGGCTTCAAGTACCAGGACCCATATGCAATAAACCCTTCTCCCTGCATAAGCACTACTCCTAGAATAATAACCGATACATCATAGTATATGGTATAGCTTTTTTCTGGCTCTGGAAAAACTAGTATTGGTGCTGAATTCAACCTCCCTTTCAGCTCTTGAAAGGATGAATCACAAGAATCTGACCATAATAACTATGCACCCTTCTTAGGCAGGCCCTTCAGTGGTGCTACTAAGTGTGAGAAGTCCTATATGAAATTCTTGTAGTATCCATCCAACCCTAGAAAACTTTGTACCTCAAATAATTTCTTCAAATACTCCCAAAAAACTACTGATCTCACTTTCTCTGGGTATACTGATACTCTTGTCTCTGAGATAACATGACCTAAGAAATGAATCTGGTCCATCCAAAAGTGAAATTTTGAGATCTTAGCATATAACTGATGCTCTCTCAGTGTACTCAAAATGATCTCAAGATGGGTTACATGGTCATGTCGAGTGTGAGAGTACACCAAGCTATCATCCACAAATACTACCACAAAAAAGAATCCAAGTATGGATGGAACACACGGTTCATCAGTTCCATGAAAATAGTATGTGCATTCGTGAGACCGAACGACATTACTACATACTCATGTAGTCCATACCTATTCCAAAAGGATGTAAGAGGTACATCTGATGGTCTTACGCACAACTAATGACAACCGAATCACTAGTCAATCTTTGAGAGCACTCGGGCTCCTTAAAGTTGATCAAAGAGATCATTAATCCTCGGCAAGGGATGTTGGTTCTTGACTGTCAACTGGTTCAACTTCTGATAATCCACACAAAGTCTAAGGGTACCTTCCACCTTCTTTGAAAATAGGACAGGCGAACCTCAAATAGAAGTATTATGTTGGATGAAGCCCTTTTCTTGCAACTCCTCCGACTACTTCTTGAGATCTTGTAACTCTGGTTTAGCCATCCTATAAGGAGTAATGGACACTGGTGCCACTCCTGGAACGAGCTATATAGAAAATTACACCTCTCACTCCAGAGGAAAACCTGAAAATTTTACATGAAAGACATCCCTGAAATGATCCACCACTAGAGGAATGTCCATCTGTGATGTCCCCTGGTTATCCAGATATAAACTAGAAATATGGGCTATAACTCCTCCCAACCAACGATGCTCGGGTCCTGCTCTGCTCACCTGGACATCCCATTCTCCCTTATAAAGAAACAATATGCCTTCTGGTGATGTGATAATCACCCTATGACAATAACAGTTGATGACTTCTGAGAAGGGAACTAACCATTCCATTCTGAGAATGACATCATAGCCTGTCATCTCTAGGACATAATGATCCATAAGAAGTGACACCCACCAACCTCAAGAGGACACTCCATACACTATCGTACACTTTCCGTTATTTTCCCCAATGGAGTGTTCAACATCAAGATATCAGCAGGAGAAAAGATACAGAGCCCAAGTCTCTCAACAGCAGCAACAGATATAAATCTATGGGATGCCCTCATACCAAAAAGAGCAGAAGCTAAAATTGAGGTAACAATAATCGTACCTCAAATGGTAGAGGTTCTAGGATCCTACACTTGTTGGGCATGCTCCACTGTAAAATTATGACCTGCACCACAGCCCTGTGACCCTGCCTGACCACCCTGAGCTGATCCACCCTCTTTTCATTGGAATTATGGTGACCGGCTACCTCGGCCATGAACTCCACCTCGGCCCGAACGGCCGGAAGAACTCTAGTTACCAGACTGAGGAGAAACTGGTGGTGCTTCTCCTGAATGAGAAGTCATAGAATAAACCATGTCACTAGCTGCTGGTGAGAAGAACTGACAGAAGTGCTAAAGATGACCCATTCTGTTGCTAGATCAGAACTTCACTAGGTCTCTAAGGCAATGTGTTATCGTATGCCAGACCATCCCACACTGGTAGCATACCACATGTCTACATGAAGGTGCATTCCACCTACTCGGATCACCAAATGTATTCTCCTTACGATGCTTCCTACTATCAACTCGAGAAGTAGTAACTTTGGATGTTGAACCGCCCTGGCTCATAGCTCCAGAATCCCTCAGATTGTGCTCTGTGATTAGTGCATGGTTCACTATAGAAGATTCTGAAGTCAACCAAAAGATGTTCACCTGAGCCCAAATTTCCTATCTGAGACCATCCTCAAACATCCTTGCTAGGAAAAACCCATCTCTCCCTAGAAAGGGT
This sequence comes from Viscum album, assembly GCA_963277665.1. NCBI lineage: Eukaryota > Viridiplantae > Streptophyta > Magnoliopsida > Santalales > Viscaceae > Viscum > Viscum album. The sequence goes on along the minus strand of OY728156.1, from coordinate 1,421,032,667 downwards.
GTAAAGTGCTATTGCTCAGTGAAGTGAGAAGAGTACTCCATAAAATAAATAGTACCCTACGTCAGACTCATAAACTCTTGGGCTCGATCGGCCCTCAATGTTTCTGGATAGAAGTAGTTGTAGAAGGCACACTGGAACTCATACCAGGCCATGACCTACTAGCATCCCACATTTGATATCACATCCCACCATCTCTTGGTGGAGTCCCGAAGCATGTACATAGTGAACTTGACCCTCCACTACGAAGGTGTCTACAGATGCTCGAAAATAGAAAGCATGTATTCTAACCATGACTCTACATCTTGAGTTTCTCCTTCCCCCGTGAAGGTGGTAGGATGATGTGGCAAAAAGACCCACGTTAACTCTGCCATAGACAGGGCAGGATGCGGTAGTCCTCAGAAGGTCTGCAGGAACCTCATAAAGCCATTTCGGAACTGTGCATCAGCACCTGTGTCTGGAATGATGGCTGGTGTGAAGACTATCCCAACTAGAAGATCTACCGGTAGTCCCTGATCAGCCATGTCCGATATCTAATCACTACCCTATAATGGTGGATAACCAGAGGACTTCGTGGTGGTAGGACTCTGCAAGGTCAAGCGCGCACCTTAGATAATGATTGTCAAGGACTGAAAGCTAGAAGTGTATGAAGGGAACAAGATAAAGAAAGAATTCATGTTTTTTAAAACATGGATACAAGGCGTGTATAAGGCCTACATGTCATGTTCACTTAAGCATTTCACATGGGCATGTACTTTTGCCAAAACTTGTTGTGTAACACCCCAAACACACAACGTGTTGTCCTACACACAGCATGTACTTGAATCCTCTTCCCATGCCTGAGTCCTACATGACTAAGCTATACAATCCTCCTAGAAAAAGACTACAAGGGCGTGTTTGTGCCAGAAACAGCGTGTACTAGATGATCTTCACCAACCCATGTTGTTAGTGACCCATCCAGATAAACGGCTCACACTACGCGACGTTTTCCAGACGGACACAACAAGTACTAAAGGATTTACACCGACCCTTGTTGTTAGTTACACAGACGGATTCCAGGGATTACACTACATGATGTGATCAAGACTGACATGGCATGTATTGCTTATGTTTTTATCCACCCGTGTCATTAGTCACACAGAAAAAAACACGATCTAAACACATGGCGTGTACGTCTGGTACACGACATGTTCCACCAAGGTTTTTCCCCAACCCCGTGTCTCTTCCCACATGGCCAGCGACATGGTTAGAGACTACATGGCGTGTACATATAGTACACGGCATGTACTTAAGAAAAACAGTTTCTTCCCGAACTGATGAACACATGGCGTGTATCCCAAACAACACGATGTGTATTTTAGGTTTTTCAGACTATAAGCCTCAAAAACTACTTCGGATGCCCAGATAACACTGACATGAACATTAAAGTTCCAAAATCTGATCTGTGAGGGCCCATACTCACTGTAAGTCAAATATTGGCATCTCTTACATGTCATGTACAAGAAAAACAAGGCAATGATCCACCAAATTCTGATCCATGAGGGCCCATAACACTTCAAGAACCAATTTTTGGCATCATTCAAACAAAACCCAATAGAAATAAATAACCTATCAAACAGAAGGTACTTTATCAAGGCATATATCACAACAACATGCATATCTAGCACAACATCTATCATAACCACATGCAATCGCTAATGCACCCTAAATGGCATGGCAAGAATTTATGAAATATGATTCCTCAAAAGTGCCTATATGATGCATGAGATGGCATACCCTAATCTCAATGGGTTGCAATAGAAATAGAACCTCAATAATATCAACAATAACAGAACAAACAAGTGAATCACCCAATGGTGAAATCAAATCAACTGTAAAATTGGAAAACCAGAAAAAAAAAATGCAATAACGAGGTAGATTGGCTTTTCCCTATACATGGGTTAGCTACTCCCGAACACAACTTATTTCAAAGTACCTATTTTCTTCATATCCCTGGATATAGGCTTCAAACAGTAAGTCAAGAAGAAAAGAAAACCTCTAAAACCACTTTTTAACTTCACGATTCCCAAAGCCGCCCAAAGACGCCCCATACCTGGTTGGTCACATGGCCTCAAGCGCATTTCCTTGAATGCCAGAGGCTGCCGACTAGAAACAAGGGCCTTGGGTCTGATAGTGGCGAAACTATTCCCTCACTGGCAGAGTAACACAGTGAAATTAAAACAAATATCCAATAGCGAAAGTATTAATATTACCATACAAAAAGAAACAATGAAAGACTGAATAAATAACCACTAGAGCACATATATATATAAATGATGCATGAACCTTATATATATGAAATCTTCCAAAATAGTCGCAATGCTGAAATACAATACTAAACCAAAGTATAAAAGGAAAGAAATAAACATCTCTGCAACATCGCAATCCTAAGCTTGGTCCCATGCTCTCCATCTCCAAAGTAGTCAGGTACCAGAAGTAGAAGGGTGATAGCCCTTATTTATACCTGCAACAATATAATCGGTTTGGGCCAAAAAGAATGGCCCATCTAGGGTGTGAGACTAAATCCAAGTAGGCAACCACCAACATATCTGTACCTAACAATCAGTGAATACATATGGTAGGCAATAAATAAAAGAAGCAGTAAACAAGGAAGTACTCAACAGTAACCAATTCCACAGTTTCAAAGAATTCAGTTCCACATATTAAGTAAACAAATAATCACAAACAGGTACCCCTCTGGGATGTACTCAAAGCCTAATCCACTCTGTTCTGACCTAGAAAACACAAGCAACCCTCTGGGATGTACACACAGTCTAACCCCTCTGGTTCAGCTTAATCATAGATTCTTTGAGGAAGCACTCAACGTCAATCACCCATATATTCTTGTACCAGTAACTAAAAGGCGCTATGAGGAAGCACATGCGTCTAATTCCCCCCATGGCCCTCGTCGAGGAACTAAAAACACTATAAGGATGCACTTACTTCAATTCCCCTTGTGGTCTTGCATCGTACAATAAAAATAGACCCTCTAGAGAAGCAATCACGTCCATTCTCCCTATGGTCCACTACACCAGGATCTGACAACCATGGGTAAGTCAAATGAGTACAACAATACATAGTAGACAAAGGAAACCTCAAGAACTACTTGGCTAAATAGTTTACAGCATAATAGTAAGACATATTAACAATCACTCCATCCTACAATACTAGGCCTGGGAGACAAACAAGGAAGCTTAATAGGCTAAGAAAGACCAAACAGTCATAACCAAAACATGCATGGGCAAACACTTATAAAGAATATCAAAATAAACCCTATTCACTACAAATAAGCTCTATCTAATCAAACTAGGAATATCAAGCACAATCATGGATAAAAACCACAAACACGCAATACCTCATTCATGAGTATTGGGAACTTTTGCACATAAAACTCAAATACTAACTACAGAAAGGCACAAACCACCTACCTCAGTGTTGTAGGATCATTATACGTGATCCTCAAGCCTTGAATCTACCAAGAACACTATAGATCTACAAAAACGCAAAAAACGCTCAACTGAAGATAAATTGAGAAAGATGAAGAAACAGGAAGCGAAGCTCTAGAAGAAGTAGGAGCTTACCGAGGTGATCCCACCACAATAATTGGCGGTTGAATCGGAGAACAGATGCTTAGTTGGGGGGCTTAGAGAAGTTTGGCGGTCATACGGCCTCTCTCAGTCGAACCAGACCTAGAAGGAGACAGTTTTTTCTGTCATGCGTGACCCTAGAATGTATAGTGAAAAAATGAAAGTACATGGCATGTACTTTTAAAGTACACAGTGTGTAATTGCCTTAACCAGCCCCCGCATTAGGCGGTCTCCAGGTCACCATACACGACCGTGTGTATGGCTGTTACACGGCCAGCACCTGGCTACCTATGGTAACCGAGTACACTGCGTGTACTTAAGAAATTTCCAGAAAAAAAACTCTTTTTCCTCAAAAACACTAGAAAAAGGAAAAAATAACTAAAAATAAGATATGTGTTCTTACACCCATCACATACTAAGTCCAATGCATTCCTCGTCTCTCTAAATCAAAGTGAAAAACCACTTTTATTTAGTAAGTTATTTATTACTTATCATATCAAGTGCCACATATTACTTGTTTCCTTATTTAACATTTTTAAAAGTGTCCCATACCACATTGAATATTTAATTTTACCATTTCATATTATTCAAGGTGTCCCATACTACTCTGAATAATATAAGTTCTTATTTCACATTATTCAAAGTGTCTCATGCCACCTTTAATAATTAAATTCTTATTTCTTAAATTATCATAAGTGATAAATAAATAATAAATTGTTTGATTTATCACATAAATTAATAATTTTACAACCCTCCATAAACCTTCAATGCATTAAATTCATGTTTATAACTTCATAATAAATATTATTCATGCTCAATTAAAGCACTGATAAATGGAAATGACATGGACTAAATCATAATATGTCTGTTATTATTTAAATAAAAAATTTCTCAATGACATGCACAAACTAGTAAACATTTTTTGCACTTTAGATATTGATTTAAAACACACAAGTAATAAAAATATTGGGAGGTTGCATAAAATTTTTGTTCCTTAATTTTCAAAATAATTGATTCATGGAAATGGATATACATAATAGAAACACATTCCCTTTAATACAATGATAAAACTAGAACTGAATGTGCTAGTGGATTACTTTATGAGGAAACTATAACAGAAAGATGATTTCAAATTAAATAATGTGGTAGTTTAATATAATATTCATTTTCCAAAAAAAATAAAGTTATTAAAATAATAAACGAATGTTTAAAGTAGAATAAAAATACTAAAATGAAGTTCAAGAAATAAAATCAATATAACCCTTATAGAAGATTCTCCAAAACACAATTTAAATTATAAGAAAAAACCCTTGTGCAGAACCAGAAAATAGAGTATAATAAAAACTGTGAAAATAAATATTAATTTCCTAACACCAAACTGGATAAAAATATTTTTGAAAAATTAAATATGATCTTGAAAGATTTAATTGAAGAAGTTTCTTACTAATTAAAAATGGAAATTTTCTTGGATAGTATTTGAAAGATAATATTCCCTTTGAAACCCCCAAAAAAATATAACATTGAAATAAATAAATGATGTTCCTACCAGAAATTTATGAAGAGCATAAGACATAACCCCCTAAGGTCCCAACCTTCATGTTTTGGGAGTTACTCTACAAGGTAAAATAATCAACCACCCTTCTCTTTTCATAAGGATTACATTTTATGTTTTTGCATTTATTTTCAATTGGATTATTTTAGGATATTTCATTCCATATTCACCGTAATTCTGATATTATTTAATAGTGATGATATTCCCCCTTTATCTCATCAAACTACTTTATTAAATTTTAAGTGACGCTGTTAGGCTGCCGATTTTTCGTAAGAGATTTTTCAAATTTTATCTTATTTTGAGTTCCTTTCTTTTATACTTCTTTGCTCATATCCCCTCATCCAAATTCTATGATAATTTGAGTACCTTACAGTAACTAGAATTATATTATGCTAATGTAATATTTCATCATCATCTTTCTTTCCCCATCCTCTTATACTAAAAATAAAAACACCATTCGAGGTTTTTTTAATTTATCACATTCCAGGACGACAAGTTCTCAATTTTCATTACCATATTTAATTCAAGTCATGAAACCATTTTTATGGTTGAACCGGATCAGAATATGTGTATTTCATCTCATTAATGTTCTAGAATCCCTGTACACTCGTAATATGGAATAATAATACAAAACAAGTTCATTGTACACAAAACCAACAAGCTAAATCCAAGCATTTATCAATAAAATTTAACTAATTATTCATCCCCAAGTATGTAACCCATAATCATTATAAGATCATTTATATCTATTTAATTTAACTAATTATATATATTAAAAATTTGGTATGTTTAACCACATTTCTAATGAACTTCCATTCATGAATGCAAATAAACGAATTGTAGCAACTCGAGTTTTGGCCCTGTCAACCTTTGAAATATTCCTATGAATAATTCTATAGTTATGCGCAAAGACGGTGTGTGATTATGAGTCCCTGTGTGCCTATAATTAATTTTATAAAAATATTAAGTATTTTTATAAAATTCATGAGGTGAGAACGAGTTATCTCTTAAACGGTAGCTCAGAATGGGAATCTAATGGCACAATTGCGTCTGGAGCGTGCCATTTACCCTAGGCGGGGTGTAAACGTTGTGGGTGTGGGCCTGCTATGAGAGATGTCACCCAGGGGAAAAAATATTCATTTTTAAATAATAACTTAGTGATTTATATCATTTCCATTCTCTTCAAATAACTTTAGATTGAAGTCTTGGAATGAGAATCTGAGACTTCCGTTGAGTTTGAAATGGTGTTTTGTGCCTAGGCGTGATATAAAATAGGCAGGCGCGGAGGTTTCGGAATCCGCTCCCATCAGCAGAGTTTCAGAGAGTTTATAAATTCCAATTATGTGTGTAATTATGGGGGAACCCATTTTCCCTTCTCTATATATCTCTCTCTCTCTCTCTCAAACGTTCTTTGGCATTCTTCTATGTTCTTCGTCGTTCTTCGCCGAATTGAGGAGCGAACTCCAGCGGATCGAAGTGGGATTACAGTGGGCGCGTTGCCAACAACGAATGGCCAGATTGAGGTATGATTTTGGTTGTTTTTCTACTCGTTCTTCAATTTCTTGAGTTTTTTTCAAATGCCTCATTGAAATTCTATAATTTTATAATTGGGATGATGACCGAATGAACACAGCCATCATCCGAGTCTCGTTCTAAATCCCATTTTTGACGCATTCCTTTTCGTTCTTCGACCAAAATTTTAGACGCACCAAAAGATTGATGGATCATAGATAGAGGGTAGGCACTGCGAAGGCCTCGTCCCAAAGATTCCAAATCCACCTATGGATTTGAAATCAGGTCGCCGGAGTAGTTGTGGTGGCCGACAGAAGGCCTGGCTCCGACAATGGGCAGCCAGATGAAGGTCGAGCTGGAGGCGCAGCAGAGTGCAGCGGCTGGAGGAAATTCAGATGCTGAAGGGCTCGACATCAGGTGTGGCCGGTACGGCATCGGGTGTGGCCAGTGTGGCGTCAGGTGTGGTCGGCACGGACGGGGTAGCTCCAGAGGAGCGAGGTTCCCTGGTGGCCGCAGCGGAGTGGGGAGTGGGGTGACTTGGCGGTTGCGGCGCGGGCGGCCGGTGTCGGGAAATGCGCATGGCCGGCCGGATTGGCGCCCTCAGCCTGTCGTGGTCAAGAGGACCCTGAGGCGCTGACCTCAGGGGAGCCGTGGAAAAGGACCCGCAACACGCGGGTCCTGCTGGTGCAGCACACGGACAAAGACCAGCTAAGTGGCCGGTCTGTTTGGAGGAACCAGACCTGAGGGGTCTTGTGGTTTTTAGAGGGGCCACGGCCAGAGGGCTGCGGCGAGCTGGAATGGACCCACGGCTGGACCGTTGTGCCGACGGTTTGGACTAGGCCGGCCAGGGTGGACCGGCCCAATTTGGGCCCCCTTGTGTTCAAGGGGGCGTAACATTTAAACGCCGCATCTAATTGATGCATCGTCAGTGGCCATGGATTTTTGTCAGTGAGACAGATTTTTTGAAGTTGGTTTTTGGGTTTTTGGGTTCTGCGACTAAAGGCGGGTGACCCGAAACACTTTAATTTAATAACAAAAAATTATTATTAAAGCTTACAACGGACGTGCATCGTGAACCAGATGTACGATTGATGTGCCGTTAGCGAAAGCATGACCCTAGTCTTCATGCAGAATTTTTGAGATGCTTCTTTCAGTGTTCGGGCTAATGTCATGGTGCGGGCCCCACACGGCCCGGTTTGCACATTTTATGATGAAATGTCGCTTTTTCTCCCAGTATCCATTTGGAGTGATCGAGTAGTCGATCCTATGTGTTTTTCTGAGCAGATCGCATTGGTATGATCCTCATGAAAAGTTTTGGGATTATAGTGTGGGCCCCACACGGGCTAGCTACGAGGAATAGTGCATTTTTTACTGGTTGTTCATTTCGGGCAAGTAAACAGCCTTTCCAACATGTTTTTCCATGTGGATCGCAATGGTGGCATCGGTATTGACCTTGGAGGTCCGCGGCATGGAGTTGCGGTTGGTCCCTCAGGTTAGCGATGTTTGGACCAGCTGTGGTTGAGGGTACTCCCTTGGTTCGTTCCTACGAGGGTTTGCGAGGTATCCCAAACTTAGCATAGGTTTGTGATCCTCTCGATGGGGTGTTTAAACTGTAAGAGTTGTGGCATCCCTCCGGTAGGCCCAGAGCGTGATTCTTTAGCATCGTTTCCCTAGATAGGGTTCTTAGTATCACTGTGACCGCTTGTCCACAGGCTGTGATCCCCTATCTAGCGGGTTAACCCCGTAGGGTTTGTGGCATCATCCGAAATACGATCCCCTACATAGTGGGATGTGCTCAGTAGGGTTGTGGCAACATTGGGTATATGATCCCCTACTCAGCATGAGTATTATAGTGGCATGGCGGTATCGTTGGTTATATTATCCCCTACTCAGTGCATGGTTTTAGTAGGGTTGGTGCAATGTAAGTTTGATCCCCTACATTGTGGGTAATACCAGATAGGGTTCCGGTATCATTGTGACCACCTTCACTCGGGTGATGATCTTCTATCTGAGTGACATGTTTCTGATGAGTGCCAGATTGGGTTGTGGTATCCCCCAGCGGACCCTGGGAGTAATCCCATATCTGTGAGATCTTCATATACCGGTGTGGGTTCTAGTATCCCCTAGCGGACCCTAAGAGTGATCTCCTATCCTATGAGTTTGTTGTTTATGTTATTTCAGCATGAGGCTCTCAGTGACGTTATTCGATTAGCGTATATCTCTCGGACGAGTGCCATCTGGGATGAAAAAGCTCATGGAGTGTGTTCTCCTAGTTATGTACCTGTCACAGGTGACGAGGTCGGAACCTCATTAGGCTTGGTGCATTTTGAGTATATCTGGATTGCTCATGGTATATGTATGGGAATACACCTGAGCTATGTTGACTACTAGTGTTTAGATGAGGATGGTCTCGAGATGGAGTTTCTATCTTGTTTGGGTTCTCTCTAGCTGGGATGAGCTGACTGTTGCCTTTCAGTTTATAACTTTCTTTTTGTGGTTTTTGGGGTTCCTACTAGGTATTTTATATACTCACCCCTGTATGAGATTTTCCCACACATGTTTGTGTCTTATGTAGATCATAGGCCTTTCGATGGAGTTCCAGGAGGACCCGGAGCAGGAAGAGCTTAGTTTACACAAATGGCTGCGGGGTTTACTGGAGCTGTGCTGAGGAGCTTACCAGTAAGTGCTTTTGGAAGTGTTTCCCTCCTTTTGAGTAGGTTGTATGCTTTTGTAGTTATCTTTTGGTGGTCTTTATTTTTCCCTTTTGTACTTTTTTTGTACCCTGGTTGTGGGTTATACATATGCATTCATTTCTTTTCAGTTTTATATATCTATGTACTGTTTCTTGGAGTTGTATGTGGGTATGTGTGTATAGGTACCTTAGGATAATTCATACCATGTGTGTGATAGCGTACTCGATGGTAGTCTCCATCCCCTAGCCTATTAGAGGCGGGCTTGGAGAGTCACGGCTCGAGCCCCGTTGGGCCGGGTCGTGACAGAGTGGTATCAGAGCAGGTTCCACCTTTGGGATCTTAGAGCGTTGCTAGTCTAGCTATGAGTTTGGTTTGGGTTGCATAGTGGCAGTGTCCAGATGTTTCAAGTTCGTCTTTCAGGACAGGGACTCCAGTGTTGGTGCAGCGGATGACGTATCCATTCACTAAGACTATGATAACCTATCTTTTGACTCGGGACGTTTAGACACTAGTCACAGGGACATAATGGTACATGCATTCTATATGACTGGGTTTTTGGGTTTCCCTTTTTCTTCTTGAGTCAGCTCTCCAGATATACACTTTGACTATAGAGAATCTTGATTGTATTTCAGGATGCCTCCATGACGATAGAGAACGAGGGTTCCGCAGTGGGATTGTGGAGATTATCTGCCCCGTGTAGAGACTATAGAACAGGGCGTCGGTACTGAGGCTGCACCTCCAGATGGTCCACCAGTTGAGCCACCACCTGTCGAGCAGCTGGTTGTGATGGTAGTGCAAGACGAGGTTGTGCGCAGGCTGAGTGTGCTGTACGAGTTCTAGAGGCAGCGACCTCTGAGGTTCTGAGGTGATCCAGACCCTCAGGCAGCTAATGACTGGCTTGAAGCAGTCAACCAAGTTTTCCACCTAGGGAGGACACTCCCAGATCAAATGGTGGTCCTAGTAGCTATCCTTCTGCATGGTTTGACCGGGAGATGGTGGAGTTTGGTGATGCAGTCCCACGATGGGGAGATGCTCACATGGGCAGAGTTTTAGAGCCTCTTCAGTGAAGAGTTATATCCGGTGACACTGAGGTCCATGCATATTCAAGAGCTTCTGTAGCTTTGGTAGGAGGTCATGATTGTTTCAGAGTACTCTGTGAGGTTTACAGACCTGTCGCACTAGTCCCTGGATATGGTTTGAGACCCATTATTTGGGGCTTGGACCTTCGAGCTGGGCCTATGCAGAGACATCCGGGAAGGTGTGGTTTCCTTGTGTCTTCCCACATGTGCTAGAGTGCTGGAGCGAACCTTGGTGGTGGAGAGATTTTTGGATAAACAGATTCAGCCTGTTAGTGTTGGGAATGTGGCAGCTGGGACATCGGCAATTGGGATCCAGTGGCAGGTGCAGGGGTCTGGATGTGGCTGACGTTTCAAAAGGTGACCCCAGGATGGAGGATCTGAGGCTCAAGACTCACTGGGCTCGTAGGCCAGTTTTGGTCAGTTGCAGGAGAGGCGATGTTATGCTTGCGATGTTCAGGGACATCTTGCTAGATATTGTCTGATCCATCATGCTTCTAAGAGGGAGTCAGTCGACAGGCCTCCTTGGCATTGACAAAATCTTGAGTTTGGAGGTCTATAGGGTGGTAGATGTGGAAATGGAGCTGGTGCAGCAGCAGGAGGTGGTAGGCGGTATCAGATTCCACCACCATGACCCATAGGTGGTCCCCACCGGGCTCAAGGAGTTATAGGGTGAGGGTAAGAAAAACTGCATCACCTAGAGACTGTTGACCCAGAGGCTCCATGGATGGATAGAGGTATGCCCTGTGTCCTTTATACTTTCTGCAGTAGTTTTGATAGACAATGTTTTGTGGTACTCTTCCATTTCCGTTGCTTGCTCGAGTTTTGTTCAGGGCATTGGTAAGACCCTGTATGGGTGTTGTTCTGCATGCTTCGAATGCGTGAGGAAGAGGGATCCTTCCCCCACTGAGATGTGTTTTTCTGACGCGATCAAACCCGTACGAGCGAGTCAGTGCCGTCCAAAGCAGATAGTGTTGAGGTGTGTTGGATGAGTCCCTCTGACTTATATGTTTGGGCAGGGGTGTTTGTTGGCGAACTCACTGGTGTGGGAGACCCAGTTGAGAGTCCAGTTGCTTTCCTTGGGCTTATGGATTTTCAGGGTTGAAAAGTTCTATGTTGGGGAGGATGTAGCGACTAGGTCTTTGGCCCTATCAGACTTTGGAATATTCCTATTAATAATTACATAGCATGGTGCGAAAAAGGCATGCGATTCTGAGACCCGGTGTGCCCGGAATTAATTTTATAAAAATATTAAGTATTTTTTTACAATGCACGAGGAGAGAAAGAGTTATATCTTAAAGGGTTTCTAAGAACGGGAATCTGAGGGCACGACTACGTCCAGAGCATGCCATTTACCCTAGGCAGGGTGTAAACAGTGCGGGCGCGGGCCTGCAGGGAGAGATGTCCCCCAGGGGAAAAATAGTCATTTTTAAATAATGAATTATTGATTTATATCACTGTTTTTCTCTTTGAACAACTTTCGAATGAAGTCTCAGAATGAGAATCTGATAATTCAATTGAGTTCGAAATGGGGTGTTTTTCCTAGCTGTGATATAAAATATGTGGGCACAGAGGTTTCAGAATCCGCACCTCTCATCAGAGTTTCAGAGAGTTTCTAAATTCCATTAAAGTGTGGAATTAAGGGGCAACCCATTTTCCCTTCTCTCTCTCTCTCTCGAACGATCTTTAGCATTCTTCAATGTTCTTCATCATTCTTCACCGTATTGAGGAGAAAACTCCGGTAGATCGAAGTGGGATCACAGCGGGCTGTCGCCAACAACGAACATCCAGATCGAGGTAGGCTTTCAATTTTTTTCCACTCCTTTTTCAATTTGTTGAGTTTTTGTAAAATTCATCATTTAAAATCTATAATCTTAGAATTAAGACAATGGCCGAACGAACATGACCACTATCCGAGTCCCATTCTAAATCCCGTGTTCAAGGCGTTCTTCATCGTTTTTTGACCAAAATTTTGGATGTTCCAAAACCTTGATGGATCATCGGTCGAGGGTAGAAGTTATGAAGGCCTCTTCATGAGGATTTCAAATCCGCCTATGAATTTGAAATCAGGCCGCCAGAGCGATAGTGGCGGCCAACAGAAGGTTCGACTCCATCAAGGGGCGGCCAGTCGGAGGTCGAGCCAGAGGCGCGGCGGATTGCGACGGCTGGAAAACGAGTGGAGGCTGGAGGGTTTGGCATCGGGTGTGGCCGGTTCATCGACTGGTGTGGCCGGTGCGGCGTCGGGTGTGGCTGGGGCAGACGGGGTAGCTCCGGAGGAGCGGGGTGCCTAGGCGGCCGCAGCGGAGCGAGGAGCGGGGTGACCAGGCGGCCGCCACACTGGAGACTAGTGTCAGGAGGTGTGCTCGGCTGGTGGGAGCGACACCCTTAGCTTGTCATGGTCGGGAGTACCCTAAGGTGCTGACCTTGGGGGAGCTGCGGACAAGGACCCGCAACACACGGGTCCTGCTGGTGCGGCGTGCGGACAAAGACCAGCCAAGTGGCCGGTCTGTTTGGAGGAACCGGACCTGAGAGGTCTGGTGGTTTTTGGATGGGCCGTGGCCAACAGGCCACAGAGATATAAACTAGACCCATGGCTGTACTGTGGGCCGGTAGTTTGGACCGGGCCGGTCGGGGTGGACCGGTCCAATTTGGGCCCCCTTTGTGTTCAAGGGGGCGTAACTTTTAAACAACATGTCCGATTGACACACTGTCTACGGCCATAGGTTTGTGTCAGCGAGACTGACTTTTTGAAGTGGGTTTTAAAGGTTTTTGGGTTCTGCGCCCGAAGGTGGGTGAACCGAAACACTTTAATTTAATAATAATAAATTATTATTAAAGCTTGCGACAGACATGCCTCCTGAACCGGACGTCCGATTGACGCACCATCAATAGAAGCACAACCCTAGTCCTCATGCGAACTTTTTAAGATGATCCTTTCATATTTTGGGCTAAAGTCAAGGTGTGGGCCCCACTGGGCCCGGTTTTCACGTTTTACGATGAAATGTCGCGTTTTTACCTGGAATCTGTTTAGAGTGTTCGAGTAGTCAATCCCGTGTGTTTTTCTGAGGGGATTGCAGTGGTATGATCTGCTTGATATGTTTCAGGATCGTAGTGTTGGCCCCACATGGGCTAGCTACAGGAAATATTGCCTTTTTCACCTGTTGTCTGTTTTGAGAAAGTAAACAGCCTTTCATGCGTGTTTATTCATGTGGATTGCAATGGTGGCCTCTGTGTCGGCCTTGGTGGTGCGCGGTGTGGTGTTGTGGCGGGTCTCTTGGGTTAGCGAGGTTTGAACCGACAGTGGTTGAGGGTACTCCCTTGTTTCGTTCCTATGAGGGTTTGTGCGGCATCACAACCTTATCCTAGGATTGTGATCCTCTCGATGGGTTGTTTAAACTATTAGTGTTGTGGCATCCCTCTGGTGGGCCCGAAGCGGGATCCTTTAGCATCGTTTCCTGGGATCGGGTTCTTGGTATCGCTGTGACCACTTGTCTACGGACGAAAATCCCTTATCTATCGTGTTAACCCCGTAGGGTTTGTGGCATCATCGAGAATATGATCACCTACATAGTGGGAAATGCTCAGTAGGGTTGTGGCATCTTCGGTTATATGATCCCCTACTCAGCATGAGGATTATAGTGGGGTTGTTGTATCATTGGTTATACGATCCCCTAATCAGCGCGTGGTTTTTGTAGGGTTGGGGCATCATCAGTTTGATCCCTTGAATCGTGGGTTATACCATATAGGGTTTTGGTATCATTGTAACCACCTTTACTAGGGCGATGATCTTTTATCTGAGTGAATTTATTCTAATGAGTGTCAGATCGGGTTGTGGTAACCCCCAGCGGACCCTGGGAGTGATCCCCTATATGTGAGATCTTCGTATACCGGGGTGGGTTCTGGTATCCCCTAGTGGAACCTAGGAGTGATCCCCTATCCGAGGAGTTTGGTGTTTATGTAGTTTCAGCGTGAGGCTCTCAGTGACATTATTCGATGAGCGTATATCTCTCGAACGAGTGTCATCTGGGATGACATAGCTCGTGGAGTGTGTTCTACTTATTATGTACCTATTGCAGACAAAGAGGTCAAAACCTCATGAGGCTTGTTGCATGTTGAGTATATCTATATTTCTCATGGTATATGTATGGGAATACACCTGAGGTGTGCGGACTAGTTGTGTTTAGCCGAGGATGCTCTCAAGATGGAGTTTCTCTCTCGTTTGGGTTCCCTCTAGCTAGGATGAGCTGACTGTTGCCTTTCAATTGTTCCCTTTCTTTTTGGGGTTTTTTGGGGTGCCTATTGAGTATTTTATATACTCACCCCTGCATAGTATTTTCCCACACATGTTTGTGTTTTGTTCAGATCGCAGGCCTTTAGACGGAGTTCCAGGAGGACCCAGAGCAGACGGAGCTTAGTTCTCACGACCGACCGGGGGGTTTACTAGAGCTGTGTTAAGGAGCATACTAGCAGGTGCATTTAGAAGTGTTTCCCTCCTTCTGAGTATGTTGGATGCTTTTGTAGTTTTCTTTTGGTGGGCTCTGTTTTTCATTTTTGTACTTTTTTTGTACCCTGGTTGTGGGTTAGATGTATGCATGCATTTCTTTTCAGTTTTATATATCTCTGCAATGTTTTTTAGAGGTGTATGTGGGTGCGTGTGTACAGGTACCTTAGGATAATTCCTCCCGTGTGTGTGATATCCTAATCAGCACTAGTCGCCAGCCCCTGGCCAATTGGAGGCGGGTTTGGGGAGTCATGGCTCGAGCCCCATTGGGTCGGGTCGTGACACAAATCATGAAAACCAAGGAAGAAAATGATTCCAAAACTATAATATTGAACCTCTTAAACCCATAAAAGGGCCATGAAAGAGCCTAATAAGGTTATAATCAACCAATTACATGTATAGGAGGTTTTGGAGTTATTAATTAATAAAGCTAAATTTTATTATTCAGGTCATTAAAACAAACGAAGAACACACTCGAGCATAAGATAATGGGTTTCTCATCTCACTTTTAATTCTGTTAGATTTCCATTGTTCACCACTTATTTCTCACATGTGGTATATGTGTACTGCCATTTGATATATAATATCATTATTCTCTATATTTTAATGGTATTAAATTATTCATTTGATAATACTAATTCTTGGTAAAACGAAATGATTGATTACAATGTGGTAATGGGTTGTGGGTCAATTTTCCATTTCGTTGGAACTTACTTTGTTTTGTGTACCTAATAATTTTTATGTGGTGTACCTACTTCCCATTTGATATCAATTTTCATTTAAAATAATATTTCTATTAAATATCCATAATCTCATATCATGGATATGTTTATTGTCTAAACCGTATGCCATTTTACATAGTAGTATATTTGGAAATTTATTTTAACTGTGCAAATATTGATTAATATATATTCTCTAATCTATACGGATATTGAAAAGGAATATTTATTTTTATTAAATAAATGTATAAATAATTATTTGGACATGTTGTGGAAGGTGAGGCCTGCTATAGCCCCTCGATGCATCGGTAGGTTTCATGAGACTTGTCAGTTAGTGACAAACCCTTCGAGTTTGTTTCCAAAAATCAGACGGGTTTCTACCCACAAAACTAAACCGTTTTAATGGTACAATGCTATCTTGTGTGATATAAATGATGTACAGTTAATAGTAATTATCTTTATTCATTATCAATTATTACTATCCATGAGGTTTTCACTATGAAAAAATCTATGGATGCAATTTCATTCTCAGTTTATTAATGGTGTGAGTTTTTCATTTATTCACCATGCCATGTTGATTATGTCTAGTTTTTTACAATTAAGTTATTATTGATTCAAGTTTCTTCTATTTTATACCCTTATAGATCATTTTAGATCCCCCTTTCTTTTTTTAACTTCAACAGGTGATGAAGAGGGGATCATTTATTGAGAAACCCTTGTCCTTGAATGTGATAAATCAAAAAATCTCAAATGATGTTTTTATTTTTAGTATAAGAGGAGGGGGAAAGAGAGATGATAATGAAATATTCCATTAGAAAAATATAATTCCAATTCATTTAAGGTACTTGATTTATCATAGCATGTGGAAGAGGGGAGATGAGGAAAGAAGTATAAAAGAACGGAACTCAAAATATGAGAAATATTGAGAAATCTATTATGAAAATTCGGCAGCCTAACAGCGTCACTTAAAATTTAATAAAATAGTTTGATGAGAGAAAGGTGGTATCTCATAACTATTACAAAATATGGGTAGTAAGGGGAATATTTAATGAAATATCCCCACATAATCCAGTTGAAAATAAAAGAGAAAACATAACATGAAATCTGTAAGAAAATAGAAGGGTGGTTGATTCTCTTACCTTGTAGAGTATCTTGAAAACATGAAGGTTGGGACCTTGGGGTTTGAGGAAAACTTTAGAGGACTTCTAGGGAGGTAATAACACCCAAGATTCTAGGATAATGAGTTTGGAATGAAATAAAATGAAGGGGGTGAGTGGGTATTTATAGTAATTAAGAGGGAATTTTTTATTAATTAAAAGGGACACCTCATTAGTGGTTTTTCCAAAGCCATGGGATTTCCCATGGTATTTTTCACATGGGAAACCAAATGTCATATTTTAATGTACACATGTACACCAGCATTTTTTATTTAATTGTTACATAATTATGATGTCATTAAACTACCGAAAACTCAAAACTGTATTTTTACTATTCAAAAAAATTCAAGTATTTTAGAAAAATCCCAAAAAATCACCCTAACCATTTTTCGATGTGTATAATTCAAAAATGAAATCCATTTTTATAAAATAATTTCCTATGTATTTTAAATTTAATTTTTAAATAAAATAATAGTTAATTTGAAAAACAACCATTTTAAAGATATAATTAGTTATATATCATGTAGAAAACTTATTTAAGATCGCATTATCTTATTACCTTAAGAATATAAAATATTATCATTATTTACTATTTATAAGGGTCATATTACTATTCATATTACTATTCATAGTGGTATGCTACGATTCATCAAAAAATAAAGTTGGTTCTATCAGACTCTAAACGACTTACTGGTAACAAGTCTAGATGACCAATTTTTAAAATTCAAAATATAGAAGTGGAAAATTTATCTTTAATGGATAGGTTTTGACTATCTCTTAAATAACCAAGTTTTGTTTCAAAGGAACACTATGATTTATGAAATATAGGCTATGAATAGAATGTATTTAATAGAACCATACCATAAAATGTTTGGGGTTTTATATTATTCCTTCCTTCGGAAATTTCAATCGTGAAATTTTATGTATAAAGCCCACCAAAAAAGATGGGGGTGGTTCTTCTTCGTAACATCCTCAGGCTCTCATATTGCTTCCTCCATATTTTGGTTTCTTTGAAGATCCATTACTAGACAGGTTGTCCGTTTTCTCAATACCTTCTCCCTTGTACGAAGGATCCCGATAGGCTCTTCCTAGAATGACAAATTAGGTTCTAGTTATATTTCTTCATAGGTGAGTACATCAATTGGGTCTGGCATTATTTCTTCAACAATAACACATGGAATATATCATGGACATTGGAGAGACTTGGAGAAATTGATAAATTGTAAGCTACAGCTGAAATTATTTATAGAATTTCAAATGGGCCGATGTACCTAGGGCTTAGTTTCTCTTTCTTACCAAACCTTAAGACACCCTTCCATAGAGATACGTTTAAAATGACACGATCTCCAACTTGGAATTCCAAATACTTTCTACAGTGGTTAGCATAACTCTTCTACTTACATTGGGTTTCTTAAATATGGGCTTGGATTGTCTTCAACTTTTCCATGGTCACTTCAATAAGTTATGGGCCTATAAGTTTCCTCTCACAAACTTCATCCCAACAAGTTGGAGTTCGACATCTCTTTCTATATAATTCTTCATATAGATTCATTTGAATACTATAATGGAAACTATTATGGTATGAAAATTACACCAAAGGCAAGTATTGATCCCAAATTCATTATACGTCAAGAGAGAATGACCTCATCATTTCTTCTAGACATTGAATGGTCCTTTCAGACTGTCCATCAGTTTGGGGATGATAAGTAGTACTCATATGAAGATCAGGTACTGATGGAACACATAACATCTCCCCAAACTTTAGAACTCCTTCCTCATACATGAAGTCGTCCAATCTCCCATCCTTAACAACAATAATTTTCTTGTGTATATTTTCATCATCAGATTTAGAGATTTTTATCTTCTCTAGTGAAGATGGTTTAGCAATAATTTGAAAGAGGAAAGATTTTTCCCCTTCCCTAATAATTACCATATTAATATTTAGTAGATCCATGAATATAGGATCTCTCTCACTCGTCATTTGAGTCCGAAGTCCATGATCTTTCCTAATTAATGCATCTTTCACCTTATTTTCCTTTCTTTGGTGGTATTGTATTGAACAATAGTAATCTTTGAGTAACTCGAGCCATCTCCTTTGCCTCATGTTGATTTCTTTTTGTGTGAAAACTTATTTCAAACTATTGTGATATGTGCATATCTCACATTTTTCACCATAAATATAATGTTTCCATATCATTAGAGCAAAGATTACACTTTCTAACTCAAGATCATGTGTTGGATAATTTTTCCCATGAGTCTTCAACTGCCTTGATGCATATGCAATAACTTTACCATTATGCATAAGGATGTAACCCAGACCATTCATTGATGCATCACTGTATATTACAAATCCATCACTTCCAGATGGAAGAGTCAAAATTGGAGCATTGACCAACGTTCTTTTAAATTCTTTGAAGAATTATTTACATTATTTTGTGCACAAAAACTTAACTCTTATGTGTGATCTTGGTTAGTAGGTTTTCCAGTTGGGAAAAATTCTGAATGAAACATCGATAGTAACCTGCTAAGCCTATAAAACTACGTTCCTCAGTTATGTTTGTTGGTGTGGTCCAATCTTGGATTGCCTTTTTCTTCACAGTATCAACTAGTATTCCATCCTTACATACAATATGTCCTAGAAAAGAAACTAATTGAAGCCAGAATTCACACTTTCTAAACTTCCCATATAATTCATAACTTCTATGTGTTTTCAGAGTAATCCACAAGTGAGCCTCATGATCTTCATAGGTTTTTTATTATACTAGGATATCATTAATGAATACCACATAAATGTTATCAAGATATTCCTTGAAAACTTTATTAATTAAATCTATGAAAAGAGAGGGTGCATTATCCAGTCTCAAAGGCATAATTGTAAACTCATAATGCCCATACCTGGTTCGAAATGATATCTTAGGAATATATTCATTCCCCACACGCATCTGATGATATCTTGATAGTAAGTCAATCTTCGAAAAGTATTCATCACTATGAAGTTGATCAAATAAATATTTAATATAGGGAAAAGGATAATTATTGTTTATTGTAATAGCATTGATTTCCCCATAATCAATGCATAGACTCATGGATCCATCTTTATTTTTGACAAACAAGACTGGGGATCACCATGGAGAAACACTACGATGAATAAATCCTTTGTCACTCAACTACTCTAGTTGTTTCTTTAGCTCAAATAACTCCGCATTTTCCATTCTATAGGAGTCTTTGATATAGGTCTTACAATAGGAATTAAGTTAATGGAAAACTCAATTTCATGCTCTGGAGGATTTCTAGGTAAATCCTATGGAAACACATCAATGCATTCTTGCACTATATGCACATATTCAATTTGAAGATTTCTTTCCTCGCCCAAATATATTGGTTTCTCTTACTCTTCAAGAATTGCATTCAATAGAGCTATTAGGGGAGGGTCTAGATAAGAATCAAATGGTGAGGCCTCTGCTCTAAAGATAAGGGATTCTACACCATTTTCAAAAATTGTAACTTCCTTTTTCTTGTAATGAATCTTCGCATCATAGTTTGGCAGCCAATTCATACCTAGAATTATATCCAAGTTATTCATTTGTATAATGATAATGTTATAAAAAAAGCACATTTATGTGTCACTAAGGGGACTAGTTGACATGCCTTTGTTGCAATGATGCATCCCCTAAGATTTTTGACTGATAACTCCTTTATTAAATCAAATTGGATATGTCTAATTTTCTTGGAAAACTGGGAAGATATATATGTATGAAAGGATCCATAACCAAATAATGTGTTGGTTGTGTTTGAGGAAACAATCAACGTACCTACCACCACACCATTAGGAACATCAACTTCCATGGTTGTAATCACATAAGCTCTCCCTTTCTCTCTTGGATTTTTTGTTTTGAGGCATGTTTCCATGGCGCTTAAGACACTCATTTCATAGTGTCCCATATTTTTACAATTTTAGCATTTAACATCATCAAATTGTTTCTTCCCCTTGCGTTCATGAGATATATGACCCTTTTCTCCACACATATAAAAGACTCCATTACCTTTTACGTATTCCCCGAGATGATTCTTTCCACAGTTTTCTCTTAATGAGAATTTCTTCATTCCCTTGTTCTTATTTGGAGCTTCACCTTTCCCCTGGTTATTAGAGTACCTCTTCTTATCTTGGTTTCCCTTGAACAAATTTGATCTCGACAATTCCTTCTCTATTTTGATGGCACTTGATACAATTTCATCATATGATGAAAATGTTTGAGAAGCCAGTGCCCTTCGAATACTTGTCTAAAAAACTTCAATGAAATGATCAATATTTTTTTTCCAAGTAACGTATGTAATCTACGACATACTTGGATAGCCTTGTGAAGTGGGATAACATTACGATGGATAAGTGGTGAACAAGAATTAATAATATTCATTCGTTTCCCTTTTTATGGGGTTAAGAGGTTCATTTTTGTTGTTTTGTTAGCATTCTCTTCCTCGATTTTCATGATTCCTTTACTTGCATTCCTGAATAGAAGTTAGTTTAAAATGTGGTTAAACATCCAAAATTGATAATATATATTATTAGTGACATAAAAGATATATAAATGATCTTATAATGATTCTATATTATATACTTGAGGATGAATCATCACTTAAAAGTTATTGATAGACACTTGGATTTAGCTTGGTGGTTTTATAGACAATGAACTTGTTTTGTATTATTATTCCATATTATGAGTGTGTAGAGATTACAGAAAATTAATAAGATTAACTACCAATATTCTTATCTGGATCAAAAATAAAAATGGTTTCATGATTAGAATTAAATATTGTAATGAAAATTGAGAACTTGTCATCCTTGAATTTGATAAATTAACACATCTCATACAGTGTTTTTATTTTTAGTTTAAGTAGAGGGGTAACGAGAGATCATGAGGAAATATTCTATTAGCATAATATAATTACAGTTCATGTATGGTACATGAATTATTATAGTATTTGTATGAGGGGATATGAAGAAAGAAGTATAAAAGAAAGGAACTCAAAATAAGTGAAAAATTGAGAAATCTCTTATGAAAATTCATCATCTTAACAGCATCACTTAAAATTTAATAAAATAGTTTGATTAGAGAAAGGGGGTATCTCATCACTATTACATAATATGGGAAGTAAGGGGAATATGGAATGAAATATCCCCACATAATACAATTGAAAATAAAAGATAAAACATAAAATGTAATCTTTAAGAAAAGAAAAGGGTGGTTGGTTCTCTTGTTTTGTAGATTATCTTCCAAAACATAAAGGTTGGGACATTGGGAGTTTGATGAAACCTTGGGAGGACTCCTAGGGAGGTAATACAACCAGAAAATCTAGTAAAATGAGTTTGGAATGAAATAAAATGAAGGTGGTGAGTGGGTATTTATAGTAATTAAGAGGGAGTTTTTTATTAATTAAAAGGGACACCTCATTAGTTGTTTTTGCAAAACCATGGGCTTTCCCAGGGTACTTGACCATGGTTTATTCCACTTGGGAAACCTCATGTCATAAGTTATTGTACTCAAGTTGACCAGCCTTTTAAATTTAATTATTACATCACTATGATGTCACTAATCTACCGAAAACTCAAAACTATATTTTTACTATTCACGAAAAATTCAATTATTTTAGAAAAATTCCAAAAATTCACCCCAACTATTTTTCGATGTGAGAATTAAAAAATGAACTCCATTTTTTTAAAATAATTTTCTCTATATTTTAAATTTATTTTTTTAAAAAATCATAGTTAATTTGAAAAATATCCATTTTAAAGATATAATTAGTTCTATATCATATTGAAAAATTAATTCAGATCTCATTATCTTATTACCTTAACAAAAAAAATATTATCATTATTTACTATTTATAAGGGTCATATTACTATTCATATTACTATTCATAGGGGTATGTAAATATTTATCAAAAAAACAAGTTGTATCTATCAAACTATAAATGACTTACTGGTCACCACTTCAGATGACCGTTTTTTGATATTCAAAACATTGAAGTGGAAAATTTCTGTTTAATAGCTAGGTTTTGACTATATCTTAAACAACCAAGTGTTGTTTAAAAGGAACATAATTCTTTATGAAATATAGGCCATGAATAGAATGTATTTAAGAGAAGCATAGCATAAAATGTTTGGGGTGTTATATTATTCCCTCCTTTGGAAATTTAGTCCTCTAAATTTTATGTATAAAGCCCACCAAAATGATGTGGGTGGTTCTTCTTCAAAACACCCTCAGGTTCCCATGTTTCTTCCTCCATATTTTAGTTTCTCTAAAGAACCTTTACGAGACGAGTCATCCGGTTTCTCAATACCTGCTCCCTTGTGTCAAGGATCCCGATAGGCTTTTCCTGTCACAACCCGCTTCCCCGGGCCATGAACCTTGTCATATGACCCCATGGGTCTCCGGTAATACCTTTGTTGCCTTTCCAGCACACTATAGTCTATTACTCACTAGGGTCGCTTATTAGACTAATGACTGTCCCCACAGGCCAACACATATTCTTTCAGTGTGTTTTGTCCTTACTCACACACACCCTGGGAGACCTCCTAGAAGGTCACCCATCCTTATTACTACTCCAGGCCAATCATGTTTAACTGTGGAGTTATAATCAAGTAAGCTCCCGAAAAGAAAGGTGCACCTTTTTGACATGGGTAGTAACATTTAGCCTTTTAATTCTCACTTTTCCAGGGGTGTTACATTATCCACCCCTTTTAAAGCACAACACCCACATTGTGGACCCCAAGTCTCAAACCCAGACAGTGCCTAAGCACTTCCGGCTGGGTATTGGCTCTGATACCATTTGTCACGACCTGCCTACTCGGGCCATGAACCTTGTCATCTGACCTCATGGGTCTCCTGTAATACCTTGGTTTCCTTCCCAGCACACCATAGGATATTACTCACTAGGGTCACTTATCAGACTAATGATTGTCCCCACATGCCAACACATGTTCTTTCAGTGTGTTTTGTCCTCAAACACAGACACCCTGGGAAACTTCCCAGAAGGTCACCCATCCTGATTACTACTCCAGGATAAGCATTCTTAACTGTGGAGTTCTAATCAGGTAGGCTCCCAAAAAGAAAGTTGCACCCTGTTGACATGGGTAGTAACATTTAGCCTTTTAAGTCTCACTTTTCCAGGGGTGATACATTATCCAATCCTTTTAAAGCACAATGCCCACATTGTGGACCCAAAGCTTCAAACCTAGGTAGTTCCTAAGCACTTTCGGTTGGGTATTGGCTCTAATACCATTTGTCACGACCCACCTCCCCTGTAGAGACCCGAAGCTTGACGTACATGGACATTACATTACTTTTGCGGAATACTTAGTACATAACAAAAACACACACACAAGGATCGTAATAGTTTAGTGTCTTTGGAAACTCAGAACGTAATCTTCTAACAGTGGTGAAAGATCTTAAACATCTCCCATAAAGATCTTTTTTTTACCTAAAACCTTTCTTTATATCCTGGGGAAAAGAAAACATAAAAGGGTGAGCTCAAATGCTCAGTAAGGGTAAACAAAAGAAATATCAATCACATCATATACATAAGAACATAGCTTTTGGAAATCTTAACCTGCAAAAGAGCTCATAATATCATAACGTGGGATAAATCATAGAAGTGAAAATGAAATCATAACTTAAAACATTACTCATTGTGGCATACACACATAATCATAGAGAATCATTTCTTGTTAGTCAAGACTCATTGCCAAGACTATCTTAGTGGACAAAGTCCCTTTCTGAATCGAGTAATCCTCGTTTCAGTCCTGTTTCACTGAACCGGTATAACCTACCATTCCAGCCATGTCTATCTCATGAGATATAAAATCTTTACCCAATGCATTGGAGGGAGATATAGGTCCCACCCATCTCTTAATGATATCATTCTTATGTGTGCCACAAAATCATAAATCATACATCATTTCATAACCCATGTAATAAAAATGGGATTCTTAAACAACATGACATCATAAAACCATTCATATAAGATAAAGGAATTCATAAACATAA
This sequence comes from Viscum album, assembly GCA_963277665.1. NCBI lineage: Eukaryota > Viridiplantae > Streptophyta > Magnoliopsida > Santalales > Viscaceae > Viscum > Viscum album. The sequence continues at coordinate 1,421,007,789 of OY728156.1, read as the reverse complement.
TTCCATAACAACATAGTCAAATCAATGTAAAAATATGGATAGAAACAGAACCCTTTATTATCTTAGATGGAAAATACTTTTGATAAAACACTTGAAATGAATTCTTGAGGAAAATATCCTTTCTTCTTTAAAATCAATTTCTTTTCACAAAACATCATGCAATTTTAAAAGAAAGATATTTTATTGAAAATAGTCATGAAATATTTTAGAGGAAGCTTCATGAAAATAAGGCTTTATAAAACAGTATAAATCTGTTCGTGCCGTATAAGTTAAAAAAAACATTCTTCGTACTTTTGTCGGAAAAGTCAAAAAGTACCTCGTATGAAAAAAAACGACAAAAGATTCCTTTCATATTCTTTACTAAAAACTCACCTAAGGGTAAAATTGGATTTAAACTATTGCAAGTGGATGGAAACAATATTACATATTGAGGGAACATGGATGTGGATGATAAAATACACCCCAGTAAATACTTACGAATAAACAATCTCGGATAAAAATGAGATTGTGATATTTCCCTTACCTTAGGTCCAATTTGCTTCGTATGTGTCCGAACCTCCTGTATAATGATTTAAATCATGTTATTGACTTATTCCAGAATCATATTAATTGTTATGATATCATATATGGTTCACTTATGACATTATATTACCCGTTCTTTTGTAAATTCCATGTTAAAGAAGCATTTTGGGTAAAATCATTTCATTTATCGTAGGTGTTTTGACTTGTTGTTCTTGACATCATTATTAATTATATCATGATTAACTTACTTCCAGAATATAAAATATGATTTATATATCATATATATTCAGTATATATATATATAATAGATAGATAAATAAAATGAAAAACACCGTTCATGGAGACGGTAGTCCGTACGTACGCATGAACGCTGTTTTTCTTTCCTTATTGTCTTGAAATGGAAGTAAGTAGATGACATACATATGTATAGATATACATAAATCCATTAGCTTTATAATGTCATATATTTCATTATTATTTCTTATATATACATTATAATCATTCTTAAATGGTTAACATGGAGAATGAATCTCATCGCGTCGTGGAGACGGTAGTCCGTACGTACGCACGAGCGATGATATCATTTCTATAAATATTGAATTGAATTGAAGTGGATTATAAAATATATCAGAATCAATATGATGTTGTAATAACTATGTATAGTTATTCTTTACACCATTATACCCATCCATGTAAGGTGGTGGTGGAAAATAGATTACACCACGGCGTGGAGACGGTATTCCGTACGTACGCACGCGCGGTGATTTCTTTTTCCGTAGGATGGATAGATGGTGAAATAGGGTTGTTTCATACTTATAATAACATATCAGTATATGAGTTATACTGATGTTATTACTTCATAATGAAACAACCTAAGAAGAAGAAGTGGAAGAAGAAATAAAGATGAAAGAATTGGTAACGGTAATTACCTCTTCTTTGAAGTGCCTCTTTGAGACCTCCTCTTAGGGCACTAGAATTGGTCTTTGAGGAAGACCAGAACCTCTATAATGTTGCTAGGGAAGTGGAGAAGAGATTTTTCCAGGGTTTGGCCGAGCTTGAGTGCTCAAATTGGTGTGAGGAGGAGGGGGAGGAGGTGTCCTTTTATAGGGGAGGAGAGGGGCACCTTAGGAATATCTCAAAATATTATTTTATATTAAAGCCAAAATCGGTTTATAATGGTTCCAAAGGGTCTTATTTCGAAGCTAAGGTGGGGATGGGTCGAAATCCTATCAACCAATAGAATTTATACAAGTTTAGGATATTATTTTAACCTTATCAATTAGATTTAACTCTAAGTTAAATAATTTAACTTTTACCATGTCTTTTTGTTTTCTTTCACTATATGGTTAATAAACTTACTATAACATGCCAAACGAACCCCAAACTATTTATTATTAATATATATATCTTTATCTAAGTCATTTGGACGAACCTTAGATTTTTAGGAATACAATAACAATTAATAATATAATATTTGTTTTAAAAACTATTTTGTGTCAATTTTGACACTATTTGATATATGATTTTTTTTGAAAGTCATAACAGAATTAAATGTTCGAACCAAGTTGATTAAATCAACATTAATATATCATAGTAACCTATAAAATTAGTGTAATTCATAAAAAATCTCAAATTAAATTTATTTTGGTGTTTATAACATCAATTATGTCAATATTTCATTAATAAGATAATTACTGCATCATCGTTGTGTCATAAATAAATTAAATTATTTTATGTCTAAAAATTAAAAATAAAATACCATCATGTAGGAAATCTTTTTAGCTTTCTAATGAATATTTACAATCGAATATATCTTATGTATAACCCCATATTAAAAATGATTTACTTATTAAACTTTGATTTTAACTATTTTAACCCTTCTTTAAATAAATTAATAATAAATGTCCTAATCTAATCCATGTGGGCCTAAATGGTCATTTTTTATTCCTAAGTTTGTTTTTGGTCGAATTACACTTATCCAATAGAATTATGACATGTGTTAGAGTAATAGTATTATCATATTTACCCTTAGTTACCCTATTTACTATTAACCACGGTAAAAAAAGTAAAAAGTTACTATTCACCAAAAAATTATTTTCATCTCATTGAACCACATTTTAGTCCTTGATATTAACCGTGTCTCTCGGATTTTTGAAATTCCATTCACAGAAGCGGCAAAATTAAGTTTTATGAAAAATTCAGTTTTTTTAACTACCACTTAGTAGTTTCACTATTCATCAAAAATTGATGTTTTTCAGAACAATGCCAAAATTTCATCCTAAGCTATATTTCATATTCTGAATTCAAAAATGAAATCTATTTTACCAAATTCATAACATAGAAGTTGCATTAATTAATTTTATAATTAAATCCTGCTGTTAAAATAAATAGCGTGTTTTTAGGAAACAATATATATCAAAAGATTGACACTTGATTATGTCTGGTTTAAATGTGAAATTACAACCAATGACCAACATTGTATTAAATTGTAAAAATATATTATAAATATACTTTAAAACCACTCAAATTAATAATTTATCACTATTAATTATTTCGATTAAAAAAGTTGTTTTTAATTATAATTTAGTAATTTTCACTATTCATCAGAATATGAAAGTTATCCGAAAAGTACCAAAATTTCACCTTAGGCTAAATTCGATACTCCGAATCCAAGAATGAAGTTCATTTTGAAAAATAAGATTTACAGAATTTTAAAAAGTGGTTATTACTATTCATAACGGCTAGTTTTAATAATATTTTAATAGCACATCGTTGTTTAGTGAAACTCGGTATTGCGTACTACACACGCTATCGAGGAAGGGTGTGATTGCGTGTAATGCAAGGTAAGACAAGGATGCGTGTTGTGCAAGCTCCTTTTGGTGTAGCGTACAATACAAGACATTAATAAAATTAAAAAGAATATTTTTTTATAAAATCTTGGGCTGTTACATTCTACCCCCCTTAAAATGAATTTCGCCCTCGAAATTCGTCGGGGTTATAAATGGTTTACTATTCGAAAGTTTCTTTAATAGAAACCCACATCGTAAAAAGGAATATCAAAACCAATCTTTAAAAACAAAAGTATGAAACGTAACGGTTACCCAAATAAACTAATCATTGGGTTTCCACATAGGTGAAAATATGGATATGAATGAAAAATCTAACCATCAGGTTCTGATGGAGAGTGGTAGAGAACCTGGCTATGGAAAAGCCATTAATCACAAATCCATAGATTTGTGATGATATAAGGTACCATCTGATTCATCAGGTATAAGATCACTCGAACAACATTTTTGGTTTTCAAGATCATTTCCCTAAAGTTAAAAATTTACATTAGAATAAATACTTACTTTATTTTGGTACAATCTCACTGTTGTTTGTGCCTTGAACAATTTCCACTTCATCTCTTAAATAAATGAAGTTGAATTTGTTATTCGTGAAGTGTTAGCAGATCATGTGATAGAATGACGGGTCATTCCATCTGTCTCAAACAAAAGGTTAGCAAAAATTATATACATAAGTCGATCTATAGTGAGATTAATCATATATGGTTACTAAAATGAACTTATACTTCATATATCATACCTCTTAATAAAATAAAACTAGTTTCTACTAAACAGGGAGTTCCTGTAGGCCAGTGGTAGGCGATAAAGGCCAGTCGCACTTCGGTTGTGGGTTCGATTCCTACAGCCTTGTCTGAAGCGATGGGCTGTCGCCCGTCCTGCAGGTTGTCCTTTTTCTAAAACTACATTACTATAACATCCCATCAATAATATCGAAAATCTTCTATCCTTAAACAATACTAACTTATGTCCAACATAATCCAGTCTAATCTTTAGGCTTATACATAATACTGCAGTCCACTCTCATAATATAGTGACATCGATTACCAGAGATTTAATACTGTCGTTGATCCCCACATATCATAAGATATGTCTTGTTGGTCACATTCCAAACATTCAAAGTCCTTAATCGTTTATTCTCTTGAATACCTTAGTGAAAACATGAGTGCAGTTAAAAGTTACCAAAATCCTCAAAATTCTATATACTCAAACCATGATATCACTTAGTCCTTATATCAATCCTGAGCTCCTGAATACTATTAAACATTTCATTTTCTCGTCTTCATTATGCGCATATCATCTTATTTCCAAAAAAATATCTCAATCACTTTGAATACCACATCAATAAATATTGCAATACTCAATGATACAACATTATTTTGGAATCCCATTACATAAACACTTAATCATTCCACCACATCGTTGTCATATTCGACATTGCCAATAGTGATCGCATGTGATTTCCCTTTGTCCTTTGCCTTCAGTGGTTGCTCATGTTGATCATCACTAACCCTTGGATTAGGGCAATTATTAGCATAATGCCCCATCTCCTTGCACTTGAAACATTGAAGTGTAGTAGGTTCATTCTGTGTATCCCTTCCTTTGTTTGCGTCATTAGACATCTTCTTCCCATTATCACGGCATTCAAATGCCCGATGACCTTCCTTTCCACATTTAAAACATTTACTTGTCCCTTTAAGACAACTCCCTCCATGTTTCTTTCCACACATTGAGCATAAGGGAAAGTTCATCTTCTTTTCCGTGTGCTCTTTAGATTTTTCTTTGAATTCCATCTTCCTCTTCTTATCAAACCCATGTGACTGATGGGTTACTCCAATCTCCATCTCGACTTTGAGAGCACATCGAACAATTTCCTCGTAGCTATTGAAGTCCCTTATGGCTAACGCCCTTCGAAGACTTGGTTTTAAGCCACTAAAGAATCGATCGATCTTACTCTCAGGTTGGATAATAATACCAGAAGCATACCTTGCAAGTCTTGTAAAATTTGCTTCATAGGTACTAACAGATTCATCATCCCTTTGCTTCAGTTCAAGGAACTCTTTCTCCATCTTTGTTCGGAGAGTACAAGGGAAGTACTTATTGAAAAATAAGTTCTTGAACTCGTCCCATTCCATGGACTCAATTTCATCTCTTGTCCTCGTATTCTTGATAAGATTCCACCATTGATCAGCTTCACCTTCCAAACGATATACTGCTAAGATGACTTTATCATGTTCAGAACATTGAAGAACTGAAAATATCTTTTCAGTAGTACTGATCCATTGTTCAGCCGCAAGTGGATCAGAAGACCCACTGAAAGAAGGTGGACGTTGCCTCATGAAGGACTCAATAGAATATTGTTCCCTTCTCTGCTCATTTGGAAGTCCAGAATGATTCATAGCTTGTGTAAGTATAGCAATAAGATTTTGCACTCCATCTCCCATAACATTTGTTTGTTCAGGAGGGCAATCATTGCATTGTCCATTGCATTGATCAACACGATTCTTTCGGGTTCTAGCCATCGTCTAAAACCCAAAAAGAATAGTGTGAGAGGCAAAAATCATGCTAGGGAAAACAACATAATAAAGGGGGAGTACCTTCAATATCCAACATCTTAGGTTTAATTCTATGATTGTCAGCGTAATTCTATTACTATAACCTATACGTATACTTATCCCTAGGGACACCCCTAGACATACCTTAGAAATATCTCTAGGGATCTCACTAATGTTTTCGCATCCTAGTTTCCAAAGGTTGACTAAACCTTTCCTCTGATACCAATTGTAGAGACCCGAAGCTTGACGTACATGGACATTACATTACTTTTGCGGAATACTTAGTACATAACAAAAACACACACACAAGGATCGTAATAGTTTAGTGTCTTTGGAAACTCAGAACGTAATCTTCTAACAGTGGTGAAAGATCTTCAACATCTCCCATAAAGATCTTTTTTTTTACCTAAAACCTTTCTTTATATCCTGGGGAAAAGAAAACATAAAAGGGTGAGCTCAAATGCTCAGTAAGGGTAAACAAAAGAAATATCAATCACATCATATACATAAGAACATAGCTTTTGGAAATCTTAACCTTCAAAAGAGCTCATAATATCATAACGTGGGATAAATCATAGAAGTGAAAATGAAATCATAACTTAAAACATTACTCATTGTGTCATACACACATAATCATAGAGAATCATTTCTTGTTAGTCAAGACTCATTGCCAAGACTATCTTAGTGGACAAAGTCCCTTTCTGAATCGAGTAATCCTCGTTTCAGTCCTGTTTCACTGAACCGGTATAACCTACCATTCCAGCCATGTCTATCTCATGAGATATAAAATCTTTACCCAATGCATTGGAGGGATATATAGGTCCCACCCATCTCTTAATGATACCATTCTTATGTGTGCCACAAAATCATAAATCATACATCATTTCATAACCCATGTAATAAAAATGGGATTCTTAAACAACATGACATCATAAAACCATTCATATAAGATAAAGGAATTCATAAACATAATTCCATCACAACATAGTCAAATCAATGTAAAAATATGGATAGAAACAGAACCCTTTATTATCTTAGATGGAAAATACTTTTGATAAAACACTTGAAATGAATTCTTGAGGAAAATATCCTTTCTTCTTTAAAATCAATTTCTTTTCACAAAACATCATGCAATTTTAAAAGAAAGATATTTTATTGAAAATAGTCATGAAATCTTTTAGAGGAAGATTCATGAAAATAAGGCTTTATAAAACAGTATAAATCTGTTCGTGCCGTATAAGTTAAAAAAAACATTCTTCGTACTTTTGTCGGAAAAGTCAAAAAGTACCTCGTACGAAAAAAAACGAAAAAAGATTCCTTTCATATTCTTTACTAAAAACTCACCTAAGGGTAAAATTGGATTTAAACTATTTCAAGTGGATGGAAACAATATTACATATTGAGGGAACATGGATGTGGATGATAAAATACACCCCAGTAAATACTTACGAATAAACAATCTCGGATAAAAATGAGATTGTGATATTTCCCTTACCTTAGGTCCAATTTGCTTCGTATGTGTCCGAACCTCCTGTATAATGATTTAAATCATGTTATTGACTTATTCCAGAATCATATTAATTGTTATGATATCATATATGGTTCACTTATGACATTATATTACCCGTTCTTTTGTAAATTCCATGTTAAAGAAGCATTTTGGGTAAAATCATTTCATTTATCGTAGGTGTTTTGACTTGTTGTTCTTGACATCATTATTACTTATATCATGATTTACTTACTTCCAAAATATAAAATATGATTTATATATCATATATATTCAGTATATATATATATAATAGATAGATAAATAAAATGAAAAACACCGTTCATAGAGACGGTAGTCCGTACGTACGCATGAACGCTGTTTTTCTTTCCTTATTGTCTTGAAATGGAAGTAAGTAGATGACATACATATGTATAAATATACATAAATCTATTAGCTTTATAATGTCATATATTTCATTATTATTTCTTATATATACATTATAATCATTCTTAAATGGTTAACATGGAGAATGAATCTCATCGCGTCGTGGAGACGGTAGTCCGTACGTACGCACAAGCGATGATATCATTTCTATAAATATTGAATTGAATTGAAGTGGATTATACAATATATCAGAATCAATATGATGTTGTAATAACTATGTATAGTTATTCTTTACACCATTATACCCATCCATGTAAGGTGGTGGTGGAAAATAGATTACACCACGGCGTGGAGACGGTATTCCGTACGTACGCACGCGCGGTGATTTCTTTTTCCGTAGGATGGATAGATGGTGAAATAGGGTTGTTTCATACTTATAATAACATATCAGTATATGAGTTATACTGATGTTATTACTTCATAATGAAACAACCTAATAAGAAGAAGTGGAAGAAGAAATAAAGATGAAAGAATTGGTAACGGTAATTACCTCTTCTTTGAAGTGCCTCTTTGAGACCTCCTCTTAGGGCACTAGAATTGGTCTTTGAGGAAGACCAGAACCTCTAGAATGTTTCTAGGGAAGTGGAGAAGAGATTTTGGCAGGGTTTGGCCGAGCTTGAGTGCTCAAATTGGTGTGAGGAGGTGGGGGAGGAGGTGTCCTTTTATAGGGGAGGAGAGGGGCACCTTAGGAATATCTCAAAATATTATTTTATATTAAAGCCAAAATCGGTTTATAATGGTTCAAAAGGGTCTTATTTCGAAGCTAAGGTGGGGATGGGTCGAAATCCTATCAACCAATAGAATTTAGACAAGTTTAGGATATTATTTTAACCTTATCAATTAGATTTAACTCTAAGTTAAATAATTTAACTTTTACCATGTCTTTTTGTTTTCTTTCACTATATGGTTAATAAACTTACTATAACATGCCAAACGAACCCCAAACTGTTTATTATTAATATATATATCCTTATCTAAGTCATTTGGCCGAACCTTAGATTTTTAGGAATACAATAACAATTAATAATATAATATTTGTTTTAAAAACTATTTTGTGTCAATTTTGACACTATTTGATATATGATTTTTTTTGAAAGTCATAACAGAATTAAATGTTCGAACCAAGTTGATTAAATCAACATTAATATATCATAGTAACCTATAAAATTAGTGGAATTCATAAAAAATCTCAAATTACATTTATTTTGGTGTTTATAACATCAATTATGTCAATATTTCATTAATAAGATAATTACTGCATCATCGTTGTGTCATAAATAAATTAAATTATTTTATGTCTAAAAATTACAAATAAAATACCATCATGTAGGAAATCTTTTTAGCTTTCTAATGAATATTTACAATCGAATATATCTTATGTATAACCCCATATTAAAAATGATTTACTTATTAAACTTTGATTTTAACTATTTTAACCCTTCTTTAAATAAATTAATAATAAATGTCCTAATCTAATCCATGTGGGCCTAAATGGTCATTTTTTATTCCTAAGTTTGTTTTTGGTCGAATTACACTTATCCAATAGAATTAGGACATGTTTTAGGGTAATAGTATTATCATATTTACCCTTAGTTACCCTATTTACTATTAACCACGGTAAAAAAAGTAAAAAGTTACTATTCACCAAAAAATTATTTTCATCTCATTGAACCACATTTTAGTCCTTGATATTAACCGTGTCTCTCGGATTTTTGAAATTCCATTCACAGAAGCGGCAAAATTAAGTTTTATGAAAAATTCAGTTTTTTTAACTACCACTTAGTAGTTTCACTATTCATCAAAAATTGATGTTTTTCAGAACAATGCCAAAATTTCATCCTAAGCTATATTTCATATTCCGAATTCAAAAATGAAATCTATTTTACCAAATTCATAACATAGAAGTTGCATTAATTAATTTTATAATTAAATCCTGCTGTTAAAATAAATAGCGTGTTTTTAGGAAACAATATATATCAAAAGATTGACACTTGATTATGTCTGGTTTAAATGTGAAATTACAACCAATGACCAACATTGTATTAAATTGTAAAAATATATTATAAATATACTTTAAAACCACTCAAATTAATAATTTATCACTATTAATTATTTCGATTAAAAAAGTTGTTTTTAATTATAATTTAGTAATTTTCACTATTCATCAGAATATGAAAGTTATCCGAAAAGTACCAAAATTTCACCTTAGGCTAAATTCGATACTCCGAATCCAAGAATGAAGTTCATTTTGAAAAATAAGATTTACAGAATTTTAAAAAGTGGTTATTACTATTCATAACGGCTAGTTTTAATAATATTTTAATAGCACATCGTTGTTTAGTGAAACTCGGTATTGCGTACTACACACGCTATCGAGGAAGGGTGTGATTGCGTGTAATGCAAGGTAAGACAAGGATGTGTGTTGTGCAAGCTCCTTTTGGTGTAGCGTACAATACAAGACATTAATAAAATTAAAAAGAATATTTTTTTATAAAATCTTGGGCTGTTACATTCTACCCCCCTTAAAATGAATTTCGCCCTCGAAATTCGTCGGGGTTATAAATGGTTTACTATTCGAAAGTTTCTTTAATAGAAACCCACATCGTAAAAAGGAATATCAAAACCAATCTTTAAAAACAAAAGTATGAAACGTAACGGTTACCCAAATAAACTAATCATTGGGTTTCCACATAGGTGAAAATATGGATATGAATGAAAAATCTAACCATCAGGTTCTGATGGAGAGTGGTAGAGAACATGGCTATGGAAAAGCCAGTAATCACAAATCCATAGATTTGTGATGATATAAGGTACCATCTGATTCATCAGGTATAAGATCACTCGAACAACATTTTTGGTTTTCAAGATCATTTCCCTAAAGTTAAAAATTTACATTAGAATAAATACTTACTTTATTTTGGTACAATCTCACTGTTGTTTGTGCCTTGAACAATTTCCACTTCATCTCTTAAATAAATGAAGTTGAATTTGTTATTCGTGAAGTGTTAGCAGATCATGTGATAGAATGACGGGTCATTCCATCTGTCTCAAACAAAAGGTTAGCAAAAATTATATACATAAGTCGATCTATAGTGAGATTAATCATATATGGTTCCTAAAATGAACTTATACTTCATATATCATACCGCTTAATAAAATAAAACTAGTTTCTACTAAACAGGGACTTCCTGTAGGCCAGTGGTAGGCGATAAAGGCCAGTCGCACTTCGGTTGTGGGTTCGATTCCTATAGCCTTGTCTGAAGCGATGGGCTGTCGCACGTCCTGCAGGTTGTCCTTTTTCTTAAACTACATTACTATAACATCCCATCAATAATATCGAAAATCTTGTATACTTAAACAATACTAACTTATGTCCAACATAATCCAGTCTAATCTTTAGGCTTATACATAATACTGCAGTCCACTCTCATAATATAGTGACATCGATTACCAGAGATTTAATACTTTCGTTGATCCCCACATATCATAAGATATGTCTTGTTGGTCACATTCCAAACATTCAAAGTCCTTAATCGTGTATTCTCTTGAATACCTTAGTGAAAACATGAGTGCAGTTAAAAGTTACCAAAATCCTCAAAATTCTATATACTCAAACCATGATATCACTTAGTCCTTATATCAATCATGAGCTCCTGAATACTATTAAACATTTCATTTTCTCGTCTTCATTATGCGCATATCATCTTATTTCCAAAAAAATATCTCAATCACTTTGAATACCACATCAATAAATATTGCAATACTCAATGATACAACATTATTTTGGAATCCCATTACATAAACACTTAATCATTCCACCACATCGTTGTCATATTCGACATTGCCAATAGTGATCGCATGTGATTTCCCTTTGTCCTTTGCCTTCAGTGGTTGCTCATGTTGATCATCACTAACCCTTGGATTAGGGCAATTATTAGCATAATGCCCCATCTCCTTGCACTTGAAACATTGAAGTGTGGTAGGTTCATTCTGTGTATCCCTTCCTTTGTTTGCGTCATTATACATCTTCTTCCCATTATCACGGCATTCAAATGCCCGATGACCTTCCTTTCCACATTTAAAACATTTACTTGTCCCTTTAAGACAACTCCCTCCATGTTTCTTTCCACACATTGAGCATAAGGGAAAGTTCATCTTCTTTTCCGTGTGCTCTTTAGATTTTTCTTTGAATTCCATCTTCCTCTTCTTATCAAACCCAAGTGACTGATGGGTTACTCCAATCTCCATCTCGACTTTGAGAGCACATCGAACAATTTCCTCGTAGCTATTGAAGTCCCTTATGGCTAACGCCCTTCGAAGACTTGGTTTTAAGCCACTAAAGAATCGATCGATCTTACTCTCAGGTTGGATAATAATACCAGAAGCGTACCTTGCAAGTCTTGTAAAATTTGCTTCATAGGTACTAACAGATTCATCATCCCTTTGCTTCAGTTCAAGGAACTCTTTCTCCATCTTTGTTCGGAGAATACAAGGGAAGTACTTATTGAAAAATAAGTTCTTGAACTCGTCCCATTCCATGGACTCAATTTCATCTCTTGTCCTCGTATTCTTGATAAGATTCCACCATTGATCAGCTTCACCTTCCAAACGATATACTGCTAAGATGACTTTATCATGTTCAGAACATTGAAGAACTGAAAATATCTTTTCAGTAGTACTGATCCATTGTTCAGCCGCAAGTGGATCAGAAGACCCACTGAAAGAAGGTGGACGTTGCCTCATGAAGGACTCAATAGAATATTGTTCCCTTCTCTGCTCATTTGGAAGTCCAGAATGATTCATAGCTTGTGTAAGTATAGCAATAAGATTTTGCACTCCATCTCCCATAACATTTGTTTGTTCAGGAGGGCAATCATTGCATTGTCCATTGCATTGATCAACACGGTTCTTTCGGGTTCTAGCCATCGTCTAAAACCCAAAAAGAATAGTGTGAGAGGCAAAAATCATGCTAGGGAAAACAACATAATAAAGGGGGAGTACCTTCAATATCCAACATCTTAGGTTTAATTCTATGATTGTTAGCGTAATTCTATTACTATAACCTATACGTATACTTATCCCTAGGGACACCCCTAGACATACCTTAGAAATATCTCTAGGGATCTCACTAACGTTTTCGCATCATAGTTTCCAAAGGTTGACTAAACCTTTCCTCTGATACCAATTGTAGAGACCCGAAGCTTGACGTACATGGACATTACATTACTTTTGCGGAATACTTAGTACATAACAAAAACACACACACAAGGATCGTAATAGTTTAGTGTCTTTGGAAACTCAGAACGTAATCTTCTAACAGTGGTGAAAGATCTTCAACATCTCCCATAAAGATCTTTTTTTTTTACCTAAAACCTTTCTTTATATCCTGGGGAAAAGAAAACATAAAAGGGTGAGCTCAAATGCTCAGTAAGGGTAAACAAAAGAAATATCAATCACATCATATACATAAGAACATAGCTTTTGGAAATCTTAACCTGCAAAAGAGCTCATAATATCATAACGTGGGATAAATCATAGAAGTGAAAATGAAATCATAACTTAAAACATTACTCATTGTGGCATACACACATAATCATAGAGAATCATTTCTTGTTAGTCAAGACTCATTGCCAAGACTATCTTAGTGGACAAAGTCCCTTTCTGAATCGAGTAATCCTCGTTTCAGTCCTGTTTCACTGAACCGGTATAACCTACCATTCCAGCCATGTCTATCTCATGAGATATAAAATCTTTACCCAATGCATTGGAGGGAGATATAGGTCCCACCCATCTCTTAATGATACCATTCTTATGTGTGCCACAAAATCATAAATCATACATCATTTCATAACCCATGTAATAAAAATGGGATTCTTAAACAACATGACATCATAAAACCATTCATATAAGATAAAGGAATTCATAAACATAATTCCATCACAACATAGTCAAATCAATGTAAAAATATGGATAGAAACAGAACCCTTTATTATCTTAGATGGAAAATACTTTTGATAAAACACTTGAAATGAATTCTTGAGGAAAATATCCTTTCTTCTTTAAAATCAATTTCTTTTCACAAAACATCATGCAATTTTAAAAGAAAGATATTTTATTAAAAATAGTCATGAAATCTTTTAGAGGAAGCTTCATGAAAATAAGGCTTTATAAAACAGTATAAATCTGTTCGTGCCGTATAAGTTAAAAAAAACATTCTTCGTACTTTTGTCGGAAAAGTCAAAAAGTACCTCGTACGAAAAAAAACGACAAAAGATTCCTTTCATATTCTTTACTAAAAACTCACCTAAGGGTAAAATTGGATTTAAACTATTGCAAGTGGATGGAAACAATATTACATATTGAGGGAACATGGATGTGGATGATAAAATACACCCCAGTAAATACTTACGAATAAACAATCTCGGATAAAAATGAGATTGTGATATTTCCCTTACCTTAGGTCCAATTTGCTTCGTATGTGTCCGAACCTCCTGTATAATGATTTAAATCATGTTATTGACTTATTACAGAATCATATTAATTGTTATGATATCATATATGGTTCACTTATGACATTATATTACCCGTTCTTTTGTAAATTCCATGTTAAAGAAGCATTTTGGGTAAAATCATTTCATTTATCGTAGGTGTTTTGACTTGTTGTTCTTGACATCATTATTACTTATATCATGATTTACTTACTTCAAAAATATAAAATATGATTTATATATCATATATATTCAGTATATATATATATAATAGATAGATAAATAAAATGAAAAACACCGTTCATAGAGACGGTAGTCCGTACGTACGCATGAACGCTGTTTTTCTTTCCTTATTGTCTTGAAATGGAAGTAAGTAGATGACATACATATGTATACATATACATAAATCCATTAGCTTTATAATGTCATATATTTCATTATTATTTCTTATATATACATTATAATCATTCTTAAATGGTTAACATGGAGAATGAATCTCATCGCGTCGTGGAGACGGTAGTCCGTACGTACGCACGAGCGATGATATCATTTCTATAAATATTGAATTGAATTGAAGTGGATTATACAATATATCAGAATCAATATGATGTTGTAATAACTATGTATAGTTATTATTTACACCATTATACCCATCCATGTAAGGTGGTGGTGGAAAATAGATTACACCACGGCGTGGAGACGGTATTCCGTACGTACGCACGCGCGGTGATTTCTTTTTCCGTAGGATGGATAGATGGTGAAATAGGGTTGTTTCATACTTATAATAACATATCAGTATATGAGTTATACTGATGTTATTACTTCATAATGAAACAACCTAAGAAGAAGAAGTGGAAGAATAAATAAAGATGAAAGAATTGGTAACGGTAATTACCTCTTCTTTGAAGTGCCTCTTTGAGACCTCCTCTTAGGGCACTAGAATTGGTCTTTGAGGAAGACCAGAACCTCTAGAATGTTGCTAGGTAAGTGGAGAAGAGATTTTGGCAGGGTTTGGCCGAGCTTGAGTGCTCAAATTGGTGTGAGGAGGAGGGGGAGGAGGTGTCCTTTTATAGGGGAGGAGAGGGGCACCTTAGGAATATCTCAAAATATTATTTTATATTAAAGCCAAAATCGGTTTATAATGGTTCCAAAGGGTCTTATTTCGAAGCTAAGGTGGGGATGGGTCGAAATCCTATCAACCAATAGAATTTAGACAAGTTTAGGATATTATTTTAACCTTATCAATTAGATTTAACTCTAAGTTAAATAATTTAACTTTTACCATGTCTTTTTGTTTTCTTTCACTATATGGTTAATAAACTTACTATAACATGCCAAACGAACCCCAAACTGTTTATTATTAATATATATATCCTTATCTAAGTCATTTGGCCGAACCTTAGATTTTTAGGAATACAATAACAAATAATAATATAATATTTGTTTTAAAAACTATTTTGTGTCAATTTTGACACTATTTGATATATGATTTTTTTTGAAAGTCATAACAGAATTAAATGTTCGAACCAAGTTGATTAAATCAACATTAATATATCATAGTAACCTATAAAATTAGTGGAATTCATAAAAAATCTCAAATTACATTTATTTTGGTGTTTATAACATCTATTATGTCAATATTTCATTAATAAGATAATTACTGCATCATCGTTGTGTCATAAATAAATTAAATTATTTTATGTCTAAAAATTACAAATAAAATACCATCATGTAGGAAATCTTTTTAGCTTTCTAATGAATATTTACAATCGAATATATCTTATGTATAACCCCATATTAAAAATGATTTACTTATTAAACGTTGATTTTAACTATTTTAACCCTTCTTTAAATAAATTAATAATAAATGTCCTAATCTAATCCATGTGGGCCTAAATGGTCATTTTTTATTCCTAAGTTTGTTTTTGGTCGAATTACACTTATCCAATAGAATTAGGACATGTGTTAGGGTAATAGTATTATCATATTTACCCTTAGTTACCCTATTTACTATTAACCACGGTAAAAAAAGTAAAAAGTTACTATTCACCAAAAAATTATTTTCATCTCATTGAACCACATTTTAGTCCTTGATATTAACCGTGTCTCTCGGATTTTTGAAATTCCATTCACAGAAGCGGCAAAATTAAGTTTTATGAAAAATTCAGTTTTTTTAACTACCACTTAGTAGTTTCACTATTCATCAAAAATTGATGTTTTTCAGAACAATGCCAAAATTTCATCCTAAGCTATATTTCATATTCCGAATTCAAAAATGAAATCTATTTTACCAAATTCATAACATAGAAGTTTCATTAATTAATTTTATAATTAAATCCTGCTGTTAAAATAAATAGCGTGTTTTTAGGAAACAATATATATCAAAAGATTGACACTTGATTATGTCTGGTTTAAATGTGAAATTACAACCAATGACCAACATTGTATTAAATTGTAAAAATATATTATAAATATACTTTAAAACCACTCAAATTAATAATTTATCACTATTAATTATTTCGATTAAAAAAGTTGTTTTTAATTATAATTTAGTAATTTTCACTATTCATCGGAATATGAAAGTTATCCGAAAAGTACCAAAATTTCACCTTAGGCTAAATTCGATACTCCGAATCCAAGAATGAAGTTCATTTTGAAAAATAAGATTTACAGAATTTTAAAAAGTGGTTATTACTATTCATAACGGCTAGTTTTAATAATATTTTAATAGCACATCGTTGTTTAGTGAAACTCGGTATTGCGTACTACACACGCTATCGAGGAAGGGTGTGATTGCGTGTAATGCAAGGTAAGACAAGGATGCGTGTTGTGCAAGCTCCTTTTGGTGTAGCGTACAATACAAGACATTAATAAAATTAAAAAGAATATTTTTTTATAAAATCTTGGGCTGTTACATCCCCGGGCCATGAACCTTGTCATCTGACCCCATGGGTCTCCTGTAATACCTTGGTTACCTTACCAGCACACCATAGGCTATTACTCACTAGGGTCACTTATCATACTAATGACTGTCACCATAGTCCAACACATGTTCTTTCAGTGTGTTTTGTCCTCACTCACACACACCCTGGGAGACCTCCCAGAAGGTCACCCTTCTTGATTACTACTCTAGGAAAAGCATGCATAACTGTGGAGTTCTAATTAGGTAGGTTATCGAAAATAAAGGTTCACCTTGGTGACATGGGTAATAACATTTAGCCTTTTAAGTCTCTCTTTTTCTTGGGTGTTACATTATCCACCCCTTTTAAAGCACAACGCCCACGTTGTGGACCCGAAGTCTTAAACCCAGGCAGTGCATAAGAACTTCCGACTGGGTATTGGCTCTGATACCATTTATCATGACCCGCCTCCCGGGCCATGAACCTTGTCATCTGACCCCATGGTTCTCCTATAATACCTTGGTTACCTTCCCAGCACACCATAGGATATTACTCACTAGGGTCACTTATCAGACTAATGATTGTCCCCACAGGACATCACATGTTCTTTCAGTGTGTTTTATCCTCACTCACACAAACCCTGGGAAACTTCCCAAAAGGTCACTCATCCTGATTACTAATCCAGAAAAAACATGTTTAACTATGGTGTTCTAATCAGGTAGGCTCTCAAAAATAAAGGTGCACCTTGTTGACATGGGTAGTAACATTTTTCCTTTTATGTTTCACTTTTCCATGGGCTATTACTCACTTCGGTCACTTATCAGACTAATGACTGTCCCCACAGGCCAACACATGTTCTTTAAGTGTGTTTTATCCTCACTCACACACACCCTGGGAAACATTATAGAAGGTCACCCATCCTGATTACTACTCCAGGCCAAACATTCTTAACTTTGGAGTTCTAATCAGGTAGGTTCTCGAAAATAATGGTGCACCTTGTTGACATGGGTAGTAAAATTTAGCCTTTTAAGTCTCACTTTTCCAGGGGTGTTACATTATCCACCCCTTTTAAAGCACAATGCCCACATTGTGGACCCAAAGCCTCAAACCTAGGCAATGCCTAAGCACTTCAGACTGGGTATTGGCTCTGATACCATTTGTCATGACCCGCATCCCCGGGCCATGAACCTTGTCATCTAACCCCATGGGTCTCCTGTAATACCTTGGTTGCCATCCTAGCACACCATAGGCTATTACTCACTAGGGTCACTTATCAGAAAAATGATTGTCTCCATAGGGCAACATATGTTCTTTAAGTGTGTTTTGACCTCACTCACACACACCCTAGGAAACTTCCCAAAAGGTCACCAATCCTGATTACTACTCTAGTCCAAGCATGCTTAACTGTGGAGTTCTAATCAGGTAGGCTCCCAAAAATAATGGTGCACCTTGTTGACATGGGTAATAAAATTTAGCCTTTTAAGTCTCACTTTTCCAGGGGTTTTACATATATAAACCCCTTTTAAAGCACAACGCCCACGTTGTGAACCCCAATTCTCAAACGTATGCAGTGCCTAAGAACTTCCGGCTGGGTATTGGATCTAATACCATTTTTCATGACCCGCCTCCATGGGCTATGGACCTTGTCATCTGACCCATGGGTCTCCTGTAATTCCTTGGTTACCTTCCCAACACACCATAGAGTCACTTATCCGACTAATGAATGTCCCCACAGGCCAACACATGTTCTTTCAGTGTGTTTTTTCCTCACTCACACACACCCTGGGAAACTTCCCAGAAGGTTACCCTTCTTGATTACTACTCCAGGACAAGCATGCTTAATTGTGGAGTTCTAATCAGTTAGGCTCCTGAAAATAAAGGTGAACCTTGTTGAAATGGGTAGTAACATTTAACCTTGTAAGTCTCACTTTTCCAGGGGTGTTACATTTCATAGTATGATAAATCCAGTTCTAGTACTATTTATTCATAGGTGAGTACATGCATTGGGTATAGAATGTATTTCTTCAACAATGACACAAGTAATATATCATAGACTTCGGAGAGACTTGGAGGCATTGCTAAACGGTAACCTATAGCTCAGATTCATTCTATAATTTCAACTGGTCTAATGTACCTGGGGCTCAGTTTCCCTTTCTTACCAAACCTTAAGACACCATTCCATGGAGATACTTTTTAGGAAGAAATTATTTCCCTATTGGAAGTCCAAATCCTATCTTTGATTGGAAGTATAACTCTTCTACCTGCTTTGGGCTGCTTTAGTATTGGCTTGGATTGTCTTCACCTTTTCCATGGTCTCTTCAATAAGTTCAGGGCCTAACAGCATCACAAAATATTTAATAAAATATTTTGATTAGAGAAAGGGGGTATGTCATCACTCTTACATAATATGGGAAGTAAGGGGAATATAGAATGAAATTTCCCCACATTATTCAATTGAAAATAAAAGAGAAAATATAAAATGTAATCTTTAAGAGAAGAGAAGGGTGGTTGATTCTCTTACCTTGTAGAGTAACTCCAAAAACAAGAATGTTGGGACCTTGAGGGTGTGAGAAAACCTTGATAGGACTCCTAGGGAGGAAATACCACCAGGGATTCGAGGATAATGAGTTTGGAGTTTAAGAAAATTAAGGGGGTGAGTAGGTATTTATAGTAATTAAAGGGGATTTTTTATTAATTAAAAGGGAGAACTCATTGGTGGTTTTTGAAAAACTATGGGTTTGCCCATGGTATTTACCCATGGTTTTTTCCACCTGGGACATCTTATGTCATAAGTTACTATACACAAGTTGACCAGCCTTTTATATTTAATTATTACATCAATATGATGTCACTAAACTACAGAAAACTCAAAACGGTATTTTTACTATTCACAAAATTCAAGTAATTTATAAAAATCCCAAAAATTCACCCTAACCATTTTTCATCCTATAGAATTCAAAAATGAAATCCATTTTTTGAAAATAGTTTTCAATATATTTTTAATTTAATTTTAAAATAAAATCATAGTTAATTCGAAAAATAACCATTTTAAAGATATAATTAGTTCTATATCACATTGAAAAATTAATTAAGATATCATTATCTTATTACCTTAAGAAAATAAAATATTATCATTATTTACTATTTATAAGGGTCATATTAATATTCATGTTACTATTCATAGGGGTATGTTACTATTCATCAAAAAATCAAGTTGTATCTATCAGAATCCAAATGATTTAGAGGTCACAACTCTAGATGACCATTTTTTGAAATTAAAAACATAGAAGTGGAATTTTTTTTAACGGATATTTTTTGACTATCTCTTAAATATCCAAGTGTTGTTTCCAAGGAAAACAGTGCTTTATGAAATATAGGCTATGAATTGAATGCATTTAAGAGAAGCATACCATAAAATGGTATACTGTTTCGACAACAAACATATCCATGATATGAAATTATGGAGATTTAATATAAATATATTTTCAAATGAAAAGTGATATCAAATGGGTAGTAGGTACACCACATAAGTATTATTAGGTGCACAATATAACGTTAGTCACAACAAAATAGTAGTTGAGACAAAGTCTCTTACCACAATGTAATCGGTCGAATCATACGACCAAAACTTAATAAACCTAAAATGAGTCATTGAATACAATGAATATGAAGAGAATAATGTTATTAAAAATCAAATGGAAGTAAAAATGTACCATATACAAGAAATAATTGGTGAACAATCAAAATCTAATGGAAATGAATGTGATATGAGAAACCCCTTACCTTATGCTCGAGTGTGTTCTTTGTTTGTTTTAATGACCTGAATAATAAATTTCAGATTCATTAATTAATAAATCACAAACCTATTATACATGTAATAGGTTTATTATAACCTTATTATGTACATTAATGTCCCTTTTATGGGTTTAAGTTGTTCAATTTTATTGTTTTGGAAGCATTTTCTTCCTTGGTTTTCATGATTTGTTTACATGCATTCATGGATCAAAGTTCATTTTAAATGTGGTTAAACCTCGAGAATTGTTAATATATATTATTAGTGACATTAAATAAATTTAAATGATCTTATAATTATTCTAGTTTATATACTTGAGGATGCACCATTAGTTAAAAGTTATTGATAAATGCTTGGATTTAGCTTGGCAGTTTTGTGTACAATGAACTTGTTTGTATTATTATTCCATATTATGTGTATATAGGGATTATAGAACATTAATGAGATGAAATAAATATATATTTTGATTTGTTTCAACCATAAAAATGGTTTCATGACCAGAATTAAATATGGTATCTAAAATTAAGAACCCATCGTCCTTGAATGTGATAAATTAACACATCTGAGACGAAGTTTGTATTTTTAGCATAAGAGGAGGGGGAAAGAGAGATGATGATGAAATATTAAATTAGAATAATATAATTTCATTTAATTTATGGTAATGGAATTATCATATCATTTGGATTAGGGGATATGAGGAAAGAAGTATAAAAGAAAGGAACTCAAAATAAGAGAAAAATTGAGAAATCTCTTATGAAAATTTGGCAGCCTAACGTCACTTAAAATATAATAAAATAGTTTAATGAGAGAAAGGGGGTGTCTAATCACTCATATATAATATGGGATGAATGTTGAATATGGAATGAAATATCCACACATAATCCAATTGAAAATAAAATAGAAAACATAAATTGTAGTCTTCAAAAAAAAGAGAGGTGTGGTTGATTATCTTACCTAGTAGAGTAACTCCCAAAACATCAATGTTGGGACCATAGGGGTTTGAGAAAACCTTGGGAGGACTCTTAGGGAGGTAATACAACCATATATTCGAGGATACAGAGTTTGGAATGAAAAAAAAATGAAAAGGCGAGTGGGTATTTATAGTAATTATGAGGGAGTTTTTTATTAATTAAAAGGGACACCTAATTTGTGGTTTTTGAAAAACCATGGGATTTCCCATGGTATTTGACCATTCTTTTTGAAATATGGGACATATCACGTCATAATTTACTGTACACAAGTTGACCAGCCTTTTATATTTAATTATTACCTCACTATGATGTCACTAAACCATCGAAAACTCAAAACTGTATTTTTACTATTCACAAAAATTCATGTATTTTAGAAAAATCCCAAAAATTCACCCTAAACATTTTTCTATGTTTAGAATTAAAAAATGAACTCCATTTTTTTGTGAATAATTTTCTATGTATTTTTAATTTAATTTTTAAATAAAATCATAGTTATTTTGAAAACTAACCATTCTAAAGCTATAATTAGTTCTATATCACATTGAAAAATTAATTACGATCTCATTGTCGTATTAGCTTAAGAAAATAATATATTATCACTATTTACTATTTATAAGGGTAAAATTACTATTCATGATACTATTCATAGGGGTATATTACTATTCATCAAAAAATCAAGTTGTATCTATCAGTCTTCAAATGACTTACTGGTCACAACTCTAGATGACTATTTTTCGAAATTCAAAACCTAAAAGTGAATAATTTATGTTTAATGGCTATGTTTTGACTATATATTAATAAAACAAGTTTTGTTTCAAAGGAACATAGTGAGTTATGAAATATAGGGTTTGAATAGAATGTATTTAAGAGAAGTATACCATAAAATATTTGGGGGTGTTACATTATTCCATCCTTCAGAAATTTTTTCCTCGAAATTTTATATATAAAGCCCACCAAAAAGATGTGGGTGGTTATTTTTCAATAAATTCTCAGGTTCCCATGTTGCTTCCTCTATATTTAGGTTTATCCAAAGAACCTTTACTAGATGAGTCATCCGGTTTCTCCATACATGCTCTCTTGTGTCAAGGATACCGATAAGCTCTTCACAGTATGACAATATATTTTACATGTCTATATACATGCGTACATACACATATATTGGTTATATTTTCGGTATATATATAAAGGGTTTCTTATGTATTAAACTTTATTTCTAATTTTATGTTGGAAAAGAAGTCCCCTCTTTGAATTCAAACATAGTTGGGAGGGTTTTAAAATAAATTACTCTCCCATGATATATATATTTATATATATGTGGATGACATCATCATTATCATGTTTATAATTTTATCATCAATTTATTGTCATATTTCTAAAAATGTGCATAACATGATGATGTGTTATTTTAAATTTGACACCAGCATATAGTCATGGCCATGTGATTGTGCACATTATTGACACTCGTTGTATTATAATAAACACATGGTTTCAAATTTAAGGTATAATTCCAAAAAATAACAAGTACATGGATATCGTTGAATGATATTTATTTTAAATTATTCCTTTATGATTTTTATAATCAATTATTACGATCAATTATGGAAAATTTATTTCACAGAAAAATGATTAAATTCATAGATGGTCTATGAAAAGCGTATGTGGTAGATGTTTTGGTTGTAACCAAACTTGAATGTGATGAAATGGAAGTTCATGTATTGATATACATATAATTATATATATATATATAATTATGAATTTTCATTTTAAAGAAGCAGTTTGTTTTCAAAACAGAAAACTCCAGTGAAAATATATACAAAACTAAAGCAATATAGAGATGTTTTTAGAAAATCCAGCACTTGATTGTTGTAAATATGGAAGGTCATTGGGGGAATGAACCCATCCTTCACTAAGTGGGTAGGCCCAAACAGCCTTCAACAATTCAAGTAACCTCAAAAATAGTGTTTTGTTTTAAGAAGCTTACGTATTATATTTCATAAAACACTGGATTATGATTAAATTTTTTTTGAACATAAGTATTTTATAAAATGGCCTAGTCTTTTAAGCCGTAAGTAATTTTAAATAGTATTTAAAAAATGATATTTTTTTATGTATTTCTTAAATTATTTTCAAAGAATATTTTAAAAAGGATTTATCGAAGGTTTGTAAACCCCTTATTGAGCCTATTTTTTTGTGCTCACCCCTTTGTTTTAAATTCTTTTACACAAGAACAATAGAATTTCTGAAGGCTTTCACTTCGCATACGGAGTTAGCATACACTGTGTTTTTGTTCATTTTTTTTGTTACAACTTTGATAATTTTTAAGGTTTTATCTTATTATTTAGAACCTAGACTGGTGAAAGGACCTCTGCTATATAATGTGTAAGGTTGGGTCCTTATAATTGGTATCATAGGAAGAGACTAGACAACTTTGGAGGTTATATGTTATCGAGTCTAGAAGTTTAACGATTCTAGTGTTTTTTTCTTCATAATTCTCAAGAATAAAATTCAGGATTCTTTTAATCCAATGAAATGAATTTCAAGGAAACAATTCATTATAGGGGAGAATAATGTAACACCCCATGAAATTTAAATATTAATTTATCTTAACTAATTATTTATTTAATTATTGTTTCTATATATATCAAGAATGGTTTTAATGAATATGTTTACAAAACTCAAATATTATTTACAAGAAATGTTATTTTAGTTTAAAAAAAATTCTAAGTTAAAATATATTCTTTATTTAAAGTTTTGAATATATTATTATTATACACATTTTTTTATACATAGTATAAAATAATTTAAAAAATTTATTTTAATATAAATATCATTACTTGGTCTTTTTGTAAAAATATAAGAATCAAATAATTAAATTTGTTTGAAACCTAAAATGATTTCATTTTAACACACAAATAATGAAATGTGTGATACTAATTATAATATTAACATTATTATGAAATATAAATTTTTTGTTTTAAAATATTTATGATAATAATATTATTATTATTAAAAATAATTATGTGTGAAACATTGTTTTTAAGAAAATTATTATTTTAAATATATCAAAATATATTGTGTGTTTTTTTAGTTATAAATATATATAATAATATTATTAAGATATATATATATATATTAAAATATTAAAAAACAATATATATATATATTTTTTTTATTACTAAAATGTGGTGTTTATAAAATAAAAATGGAATAAGATAAAAAAAAGAATGAAAAGGTCAATAAAATGATATAATAAATAAATATAAAAAAAGGTGAAATAATTGGAAAAAATAATAAATAATATATTATAATAGAAACATGAGAGAGAGGTGTGGAATTAACAACAAATTCAAATAGTGGTTTTCTTTTGAGGGTAGCAATAATGGGGCATAGGAAAATTAGAGGAAAAAAATGATATATTTTTCTTTAGTTAAAAAACGACTTTAAATATATATAAAAAATAACATGTTTTGGTTAATATATATATATATATATTAATATAAAATAAAAATGAATATATATATATATATATTGGCTACATGTTTTTCTTTAAAAAAATTGATGATATATATATGTTAAAAAAAGGGTTTTTGATTGGTTAAAAAAATGACAAAAATGATGAAACGTGGATTAAAAAAAGGGAAAAAGTTTTAATGATTTGTATGTAAAAGTAACATGAAAGAAAAAAATGATGATGGTTGTCTTGACAAATGATATAGAGAGTCTTGTGATACAAAACAAAAATAAATACAAAATGTGTAAGTAAAAAAATGAAAATTGACAAAAAAGGAATAAAAAACAAATGAATAAAAATATAATTATAATAATAATGTTAGATAAAAATAGTGGGTTGTGTGCGTAAAAATTGGGATATTCATTATTGATTTCTTGACCTATCACCTAGAATGTAGGATAATGATAATAAGATATAATTGAATAAAAAAATGGAAATGAATAAATGAATATATTTTCTCTCCCCAGCTTCTTAAGGAAGATTTGTAATACCTTTTTATATAAACCCACTTTGCACACCTAATATGCCCTGAATTTCACACCGCCATGATTCATCCCTCATGAACCAACTGCCCTCTTTGATTTAAGTCAGATAAGGATTCTATTGTTTTATTATATACTTTGCAAAAGAAATTGTATACATATACATATATATAATTATGTAAGTTCATATCTCTCTAATTCAAAAAACATATATGATAGATTTTCTTGATTTAAAGGATCTTTTTTTCTTATCATTGTAAGGTTGTATGCATGTTACTTGCAGTTTATGAATTTTTTAAGAATCATATATGGGATTTCATTATTTGCAATTGGTTTTCTAAACTTATACATATATATGTGTATTATATATATATATACATGTATTATTATATATTTTTAATACAATTTGCATATGTGATATTTTCTTCTTGATTCAAAGAGAAACCATCTCTGTTATAAGAGTGTATTTATATGATCATTTCACAATAGATTTTATATATATGTGTATATACATGCATACATACACATATATTGGTTATATTTTCTGTATATATATATATAAAGGGTTTCTTATGTCTTAAACCGTATTTCTAATTTTATGTTGGAAAAGAAGAGCCCTCTTTGAATTCAAACCTAGTTAGAAGGGTTTTAAAATAAATTACATAACCCATGATATATATGTTTATATATATGTAGATAAAATCATCATTATCGTGTTTATAATTTTATCATTGATTTATTATCATATTTTTAAAAATGTGCATAACATGTTGACGTGTTATTTTAAACTTTGCACCTGTATAAAGTCATAGCCATGATATTGTGCACATTATCAACACTCGTTGTGTTATAATAAACTCATGGTTTTAATTTTAGGGTATAATTCCAAAAAAATCACAAATACATGGATATCGTTGAACGTATTTTATTTTAAATTCTTCTATTATAATTTTCATAATCAATTATTATGATCCATTATGGCGAATGTATTTCAGAGAAAATGGATTAAAAACTTGGATGGTCTATGCAAAGCCTATGTGGTAGGTTTTTTGGTTGTAACCAAACTTGTAAGTGATGCAATGGATATTCATGTATTAATAAACATAAATATATATATAATTATGAATGATCATTTTAAAGAAGGAGAGTGTTTTCAAAACATAAATCTCTAGGGAAAATATATACATAACTAAAGCAATCTTGAGATGCTTTTGGAAAATCTGGCACCTGGTCTTTGTAAATATGGAAGGTCATTGGGGTGTGAACCCATCCTTCGCTATGTGGGTAGGCCCAGACAACCTTCAACGATTCAAGTGACCTCACATATTATGTTTTGATTTTAGAATCTTGCATAATGTATTTCATAAAATATAGAGAATCAGGATATGATATATCAAATGGAAGTACATATATACCACATGTAAAAATAAGTGTCGAACAATGGAAATATCACAAAATTAAAAGTGAGATGAGAAACCCCATACCTTATGCTCGAGTTTGTTCTTCGATTGTTTTAATGACCTGGATAATAAAATTTAGATTCATTAATTAATAATTCCCTAATATTTTATACATGTAATTTTTTTAGTATAACCTTATTAGTTTCATTCATGTCCCTTTTATGGGTTTAAGAGGTTCAATTTTATTGTTTTGGAAGCATTTTCTTCCTTGTTTTCCTGATTTGTTTACTTGCATTCAAGAATGGAAGTTCATTTGAAATATGGATAAACATCTCGAATTATTAATATATATTATTAGTGAAATTAAATAGATATAAATGATCTTATAATTATTTTGGTTATATACATGATGATGAATCATTAGTTAAAAGTTATTGATAAACGCTTGGATTTAGCTTGGTGGTTTTATGTACAATGAACTTGTTATGTATTATTATTCCATATTATGAGTGTGTAGGGGTTCCCGAACATTAATGAGATGAAATACATTTATTTTGATCTGATTCAACCATAAAAATGGTTTCATGACAATAATTAAATATGGTAATGAATATTGAGAACTCTTCGTCCTTGAATGTGAAAAATTAACACATCTCGGACGGTGTTTTTATTTTTAGTATAAGAGGAGTGGGAAAGAGAGATGATGATGAAATATTTCATTAGAATAATATAATTCAAGTTCATTTAAGGTACTGAAATTATCATAGAATTTTTATAAGGGGAGATGAGGAAAGAATTATAAAATAAAGGAACTCAAAATAAGAGAAAAATTGAGAAATCTCTTACGAAAATTTGGTAGCCTAATAGCTTCACATAAAATTTAATAAAGTAGTTTGATGAGATAAATGGGGTATCTCATCAACCTTACATAATATGGAAAGTAAGTGGAATATGGAATTAAATATCCCTACATAATTCAATTGAAAATAAAAGAGAAAACATAAAATGAAATATTTAAGAAAATAAAAGGGTGGTTAATTCTCTTACCTTGTAGAGTAACACTTGAAACATAATGGTTGGGACCTTGGGGGTTGTGGTAACCTTGGGAAGACTCATATTGAGGTAATACCACCATATATTCTAGTATAATGAGTTTATAATGAAAGAAAACAAAGGGGTTGAGTGGGTATCTATAGTAATTAAGAGGGAGTTTTTTATTAATTAAAAGGGACACCTCATTAGTGGTTTTTGCAAAACCATGGGCTTGCCCATGGTATTTGCCTATAGTTTTTTTCACTTCGGACACCTCATGTAATAAGTTAATGTAAACAAGTCGACAAGATTTTTATATTTAATTATTACATCATTATAATACCATTAAACTACTGAAAACTCAAAACTGTATTTTTACTATTCTTGAAAAATTCAAGTATTTTAGAAAAATCCAAAAAAATCACCCTAACCATTTTTTGATGTGAAGAATTCAAAAATGAACTGCATATTTTGAAAATGACTTTAAATGTATTTTTAATTTTATTTTTAAATAAAATCATAGTTAATTTGAAAAATAACCATTTAAAAGATATAATTATTTCTATATCACATTGAAATTTTATTTAAGATCTCATTATATTTTTACCTTATGAAAATAAAATATTATCATTATTTACTATTTATAAGGGTCATATTACTATTCAAAGGGGTGTGTTACTATTCATAAAAAAATAATTTTGGTTCTATCAGACTCCAAATGACTTACTGGTCACAACTCTAGATGACCGTTTTTTCAAAATTCAAAACATAGAAGTGAAAAATTTATATTTAAGGGCTAGGTTTTGACTACCTATTAAAGTACCAAGTTTTGTTTCGAAAGAATACAATGATTTATGAAATATAGGCTATGAATAGAATGTATTTAAGAGAATCATACCACAAAATATTTGGGGCATTATATTATTCCCTCCTTCAGAAATTTCTTCTTCAAAATTTTATGAATAAATCACACAAAAAAGATGTGGGTGGTTCTTCTTCATAACATCCTTAGGTTACCATGTTAATTCCTCCATATATTACTTTCTACAAAGAACATTTACTTGGAGAGTCACCCATTTTCTCAATACTGGCTCCCTTGTGTCAAAGATCTCGATAGTCTTTTCACAGTATGACAAATCAGGTTCCTGTTCTATTTCTTCATAGGTGAGTATATGCATTGGGTCTGGCAAGTATTTATTAAACAATTTAAGAACCTGGTTTTTTCTGTGAAAGACATTGGAATATTTTTTATGATATTCCAGAGCAGCACCTTCAGACGGCGTGCGATTCTGAGCCCCGGAGTGGCCGGAATTAAATTTTCCGTGCGTTCACACTAGAAACGCCAAATAAATGGGATAACTCCTAAACGGTGATCGGGATCATAGATCTGAGTGTATGGATGCGTCCGTAATGGGGTGTTTACCCTAGGAACGACATAAAACATGTCAGCGAGTGATGTTTGGACCCCTTGCCCGCTTCTGGAACGTTAAACTGATTAATTAATTAATTAATTAATTCGTTTAATGTTGAAACGCAAGTACCTATTAAACGGTGGCTCTAGTTGGAAAACTGAGGGCACCGTTGAGTTCGTAACATGCCGTTTACCCTAGTAGGGGTGTAAGTTTCGCGGGTGCGGGCCGTCTGTGAAAAATGCCCCTAGGGGCGTTTTCGTAATTTGGAAGCCTTGGGCGCTAAGTTTAATAAATTTTGAACAGAAGATCGGAATCAAATTCCGAGACCACCATTGTGCTTGGGAGGTGGTGTTTACCCTTGGGGAGGCTTAAACTCGACCCCGTTGGGAGTTTCGGATGCGGGTCTTTTCGGGGGGTTTAAATTAATTAAATTGTTAATTAATTTATTTAAACCCTCCCCTCCTCCCCTTACTCCCCATTGAACCCCTAGAGAAACCCTCTCCCCTATCCTCCTCCATCTCTAGTGAGACGGTCCGGTGAGGCGACTCCGTCGAGGTGCGGTGATGCCGGTGGATCGACGCGAAGCTCCGGGCGAAGCCCAGCGAGGTAGGAGGTTTCCGTTGCGTTTTCATTTCTGAACCCCCTTTTTGAATTCAATTTTATGCATAGATTTGTGGTTTGATCTTCGAACAAATCCCATATTTGCGTAGTATACGTTTTTATCTCTCCAACGCATCTTTCGGAATCAAAATCTGAGCTCGAAGGAGGCCGGGGTTGATCGCTGAAGTTTGTGGGTTGTGAAGGTGATCCCGGCCGGTTTGGGTGCTCCGGCGGTCTGAGGCGCGGCGGTAGGGGCTTCGGTGGCGGCGGCTGGCGGCAGCGCTCTTCGGCGGTGCCGGTTGGCGGCGGCGCTCCTCAGTGCGGCGGCGCGACGGCCGAGCTCGCCGGAACGGGGCGGCGACCCGGGGTCGTGGCGCGGCGCGACCTCGGCGGACAGAGACCCGCGAACCGCGGGTCTCCGCGTGGGGGAAGCGAGACCGGTCGTCCGGGCCGGTCGATTGGCAGCAGGCTGCGGCCAGCTGGTTGCGGCAAAGTGAGTTGGGCCCGCGACCAGGCCGCGGGCTGGCTGTGGGCAGACCGGCCAGACCGGGCTGGTCCGGCCCAAGGGGGTCCCCCCCCTTTTTAATTTCTGACGCCCGTAGCTTTCGCTACGGACGTCCATTTTGCGCGCTGTCTGCGGCGGCGCAGACCTGACATAGATGCGGGCCTTTAGAGATGGTTTCAGGAAATTTTAATTCCCAAAATGAGGGGCCGCGGAGGCCCAACGTGTCTTTAAGTGGACAGGCATTTTTTTCCGGGAATCTTGTTTTGAGCGGTGCAGATGCATCCGACGTCCGCTATGTGTGTCGTTAGTTGCGTTGGGACCCTGGCGCCGGGGCGAAGGTTTCCAGGGTGGTTTCAGGTGTTGAGACTGGATTTGAGGCGTGCGCCCCACGGCCTGTCTTTCGAGCTGCGTGCAGCATTTCACGCCTTTCTCACCGGGGGTCCGTTCGGGGCGTGCGAGCAGTTGATTCTGGATGTTTTTCCAAGGGTATTGCAATAGTGCAATCCGCCCGCTCTAATTCGGCATGATGGTGCGGGGCCCACAAGGGCCATTTGGGCGTCGATGGTGGTTTTCCATCTTTATCACCAGGCGACCGTTTTGGGAAAGTGAATAGTCCATCTTGTGTGCTTTTTCGAGAGGATCGCAACGGTGTGATCCATTCGTTGAGTTTCGGGACCGGGTTGCGGGTCCCATGAAGCACTGCTCGTGTGCGGTGCGCCGATATGCATCTTTTTCTCCGGATATCCATTGAACTCAAGTGAGTAGTGCTTTTGATGTGTTTTCCCGAGGGGATCGCCATGGTGCAATGCGCCCGTCTGTTTTCGGGGCTGAGGCTCGGGATCACGGGACATCGTTCGGGCGTGAGGCGGTGTTGGCGACTTCTCCGTCAGATATCCATTTGAGGTGAGTAAGTAGTCTAAATCGTGTGTTTTTTCACGAGGATTACAACGGTGTGATCCGTTTGGCTATGCGGAGCCTCTTGCACGATCTTATTAAATGTGGAAGCATGAAAGGTGCTCTGGTGGTGGTTTTCCCTACCTTGTTTATAGCGGACCCTTGGCGTGTGACCGCGTGCACTCCTAGGAGAGTGATGTTGGTGGCTAAATAGATGTGGTTGGTTGTGCCCCAGTCGTTGAGGCGGCAAGTTGGAGATGTTACGTCACGCCTTCGCATTGATGTTGGGTGCCGTGTGCACGATGGCCCTTGGGCTGAGCACGTGGTATACTCTGGGAGTATATGGGAGCGCTTGGAGGTACATGTGGTTGTTTGTACCTGAGAACGTTTGTGAGTTCAGTTGGGGTTGACTTGGGGCCACACGTCGTGTGGGCCCCATGTGCGTGCCATGCTCTGCTTTGCGTACTTTGACCTCTCGCTACGTAGAGGGTCCCTCTGTGCTCGTTTGCTCGACCAGCATGGTGGAGTTTTTCCCCTGGTTCTGTGCTCGTTTTCTCGACCAGTAGGGTAGAGTTTTTCCCCTGGCTCTGTGCTTGTTTGTTTGACCAACAGGGTTGAATGGTCTCCCCCTGGTTTCGTTCTCGATGGATTGGCCGGTAGCGGTGCTAGTGACACCCAGTGATGGAACAGACGCAGAACCTCTTTTGGGTGAGTTGTTCTAGATCTGGGTGGTTGTGCGATACCCACTACGTGTTTGGTTGGCCAGTGGTGTACCCTCAAGTAGATATGGCTAGAGCAGTTTTGAGTTTTACCCACCAGCGGGGCTGGGCAGTGGGTTACTCATCGACTTCTTCGGGTTTACCCTCCAGTAGGGCTGGGCAGTGGGTTTCTCACTGACTTCTAGGGTTTACCCTCCAGTAGAGACTGGGAAGTGGGTCACCCGACGCTCTTAGGGTCTACCCTCCAGCAGAGACTGGGCAGTGGGTCACCCGATGCACATAGGGTCTACCCTCCAGCAGAGACTGGGTAGTGGGTCACCCAACGACCTCTTAGGGTCTACCCTCCAGCAGGGCTGGGCATTGGGTCACCTGTCGTCTAGTTCCAGGTCTACCCTCCAGCAAGGCTGGGAAGTGGGTCGCCTGTCGACTTATTCCAGGTCTACCCTCCAGCGGGGCTGGGCAGTGGGTCACCTGATGATGTATTAAGTTCTACCCTCCAGCAAGGCTTGACAGTGGGTCGCTTGATGATGTATTAGGGTTTTACCCTCCAGCAGGGCTAGGCAGTGGGTCACCTGTTGGTATTTTAGATTCATTCCTTTCTACTAGGCTAGTCTGTGGTTTTCCTCCGTGATTACCGGAGCAGGACCCTTGGTTATTCGGGTCAGTGTTGTGACGACTTTGACTTTGAGAATACCTCTCGACTGTGGGGCGATGACGAGGTGTGGTTTGACTTTCCCTTGAACTTTCAAGTACGAGGGGAACTTTCCCCACCGAGACGCGTTCTTGTGACGTGATCTAAAACCGTGCAGGTGAGTCAGTGCTTCCCAAAGCGGATAGTGTCGAGGTGTGGTGATTGAGCTCCTTGGCTTGCGGTTCGAGGCAGACATGCGGGATGTTGGGCATCGATGGTTTACTTCTGGGACTGTTGGCTACTCATTTATTGGGCTGAGCTACGGGATGTAGATTCACTTACGACGTTGTTCGGGCTCCTTACTGAGCATAAGGATATGTATATACCTTGTTCCAGTACCCACTTCTTGGGCTTGGTTACTCTCCTTTCAGGTGAGGCGAAGACGCGTGGGGTATGCCACATGCTTTCCGTGTCTAGCTTCTCATGGTTGGACGAGTCTACTCTCCTGCTATAGGTAGCGAAGACTCGACGAGAAGTTCATCTTCTCACCATTTCCAGCTCCTTGTGTCTGGACAAGTCTACCTCTTTTCTTTTGTTGGGTTGAGCTGGACTCTCTACTGGTATTCTACTACACTCTCTATTATACTCCTTCACTTTTCTGGTGCGCTCTACTGCTCACCCTTCGGTACCTCCTTTGTTGATCCCTCAAGCCTTCGGGGTATCCTACTGAATATTTTTATACTCACCCATGCTTGGGCTTTGCCTGCACTTGGTGTGCCCTTGCAGACGACAGACAGGTTGGTCGTGACTTCAGTGGAGCTTAGGAGTTTGGGATCTTGGGAGATTGGACCGCGTGCGGTGGTCGTAGCCGGGTTCTAGGTGGGAGACCCCTTGGCTGTTTCTTTTTGTTCACCTGTTCCCGGGTTGTGGCACTTTTCTGGTTGGGCCTGTGTTTTTCCCCTTTTTCCTTTTCAGTACTTTACTTGTACTGTTTAGAGGTCGATGCACTCTTGTGATTATTTATAGCAGTTTCCCTTTTCTTTTCTTTTTTACTCTGCACTTTTTCATTGAGTGTGATGCGTGTGTGTGTGTACAGGTACTTAGGCAAAGGCCTCCCTGAGTTTTTGTGCCTTCGGAGCTGGTCACCAGCCCCTGGCCTATGGAGGTGGGTTTGGGGTAGTTGCGGCTTGAGCCCGGGTAGGGTCGGGTCGTGGAAAAGTGGTATCAAAGGTGGTTCATTCCTTGGGGCGTTGTGCGGACGTCCCTAAAAGAGGAATTGGTTGGGATTTAGGGCAACAGTGTCAACGTGTCTCGAGAGCGGCTCTCAGGCCAGGGAGTCCAGTGATGGTGCGGCGGCCGACGTATCCATTCACTAGGACCTTGATAACCCGCTTGTTGACTTGACATGCTGAGAAACTTGTTGCAGGGAAAAAAATTTGTGCATCACATAGTATTGAGTCTTTGACTGTCCTTCTTGAGTCAGCTCCCCATCGTTGTTATTGGTATATACATATATGCCCATCTGACCGTGGCACTCCTTGATAATATTCAGGATATCTCCGCGAGGGCAGCCAGCCAGGATAACAGCTTTGGTTCGTGATGAAAACCCTGTGAGCTAAGAGGCCACAGTCCAGGACCCATCATGCGAACCCCTTTCTCCAGGTGGGCCAGTAGCAGCACCCCCACCTGTTGAGCAGCAGGGAGTTTCAGCAGAGCAAGCTGAGCTTTAGCGCAGGTTGAGCGTGCTCCGTGAGTTCCAGCGGCAGAGACCGTTGAGGTTCAGTGGTGAGCCAGACCCTCAGGCAGCAGAGGTTTGGCTAGAGGTGGTGGTTAGCCTTTTCAGGCTTGTGCAAATGCCGGCATATTAGAGAGTGGCTTTGGAAGCCATCCTTTTTCATGGATCATCTTAGCATTGGTGGAGTCTGGTGACTCGGTTTCTTGACGAGTTGTCACTTTCGTGGGGCGACTTTCAGTTGTTGTTTCGTGAGGAGTTTTTCCCCTCCTGCTTACACTCCATTCATATTCAGGAGCTCCTACAGTTTTAGAAGGGAGGGATGACGGTGTCCGAGTACGTGGCTAGTTTCACAGACTGTGCACGTTTTTACCTGGACTTGGTCCATAACGACAACCTCCGAGCGCGGAAGTTTGAGTAGGGTCTCCGCTGAGAGATTTGTGATGTCATAGTACCCTAGGGAATTTCCACATATGTCAGGGTGCTAGAGCAGGTGCTGGTGATAGAGGGCTTTCGGTCACGTTCTAGTGTTGGTGGTGGCAGCAGGCACGTTGGAGCCGAGACGTCTTTCGCAGCTAGCGGGCGTCGGCAAGCAGGGCCTCGACATAGGTGGATTTTTGATAACCGGACTCAGGGGCGTGGTCGTACACCACAGTGGCACCGGAGGGCACCAGGGCATCCCAGAGAGCGCCAGTGTTATGCTTGTGACGAGAGAGATCACCTGACATGAGACAGCCCGACCCGAGTTGCGGAGAGCTTCGGGCAGGCAGTGGGTGCACCATCACGACGGAGGTAGCGTCGTGGTCGGAGTAGCGCCCAGAGAGGTGGTGCTAGCAGAGAAGCGGGAAGAACTGGTAGTGGAGAACTACCTTATGAGGTCTTCCCATCACCACTAGGTGGTCCACGTCAGGCTCTAGGAGCTGAGAGTTGGGACCATGGACAGCCGCGGGCTTTGGATGTCTACGATCCTGTGGAGCATGAGGTTGTAAGAGGCACGCTCTACAACTCTTCTACTTTTTGAAGTAGAATTGTTAGACTCTATGTGTGAACTACTTTCCTCCCTCCTCCTTGTTTGATGTGTTACCAGGGTGACGCGGGGCGTCGGGTGTAACCCTGTGTTGGTATGATAAAAAGCGTGGGACCTTTTTCTCTTCTTAATGGTGTCGACTTCTTTGCCTTTTCGAGTGTGTAAGAGAGTATTGTTTGATAGACATCGACTGTGGAACCTTGCATGAATAGATATCCTTGAGTGTTTTACCATATGGATATTCTGAAGGAGGGAATCACCGGGCCTTGTTCCAGGTGCGGGCGGTGATTGCAGTCGCGGCGTGCGACATAAGGGTTCGGTCGGGGAGGTGAGCTACTCTCGAGGGCCTTCGGGCCATTGAGACTGTGCAAAGGGATGGAGAGGTACCCTACCACCTTGCCCTAACTCCAATGTCTGGAGTGGGTGCACAACATCGGCAAGGACCGGCCTCACGTGAACAGATCAATCCTTTGGTCTGTGTGCGGTGACGCAGAGCTGTGTGTGGGTTCTTCTGGGTATGGAAAAGCCAGGTGTGGGCTTAGTACCCTGTGTTGCTCCCTAGTTTTGCTTTTCGGGGATGAAAATATTGAAAGAGGGAATTATTTAAGAACCTGGTTTTTGATGTGAAAGACTTTGGAATATTCTTGATGATATTCTAGAGCAGCGCCTTCAGACGGCGTGCGATTCTGAGCCCCGGAGTGGCCGAAATTAAATTTTCCATGCGTTCACACTGGAAACGCCAAATAAATGGGATAACTCCAAAACATTGATCCGGATCAGAGATTCGAGTGTACAGAGGGGTCCAGAATGGGGTTTTTACCCTAGGAACAACATAAAACTTGTCGGCGCGGGATGTTTGGACCCCTCGCCCGCTTCTGGAACGTTAAACGGATTAATTAATTAATTAATTCATTCATTCATTTAATGTTGAAACGCAATTACCTATTAAACGGTGGCTCGTATTGGAAAACCGATGGAACTGTTGAGTTCATAACGTGCCGTTTACCCTAGGAGGGGTGTAAGTTTCGCAGGCGCGGTCCGTCTGTGAAAAATGCCCCTAGGGGCGTTTTCGTAATTTGGCAGCCTTGGGCGCTAAGTTTAATAACTTTTGAACGGAAGCTCGGAATCAAATTCATAGACAACCGTTGTGCTCGGGAGGTGGTTTTTACCCTAGGGGAGGCTTAACCTCGACCCCGTCGGGAGTTTCGGATGCGGGTCTTTTCGGGGGTTTTAAATTAATTAAATTGTTAATTAATTTATTTAAACCCTTCCCTCCTCCCCTTCCGCCCCATTGAACCCCCTGGAAAAACCCTCTCCCCTCTCCTCCTCCATCTCCGGTGAGACGGTCCGGCGAGGCGACTCCGACGAGGTGCGGTGATGTCGGCGGATCGACGCGAAGCTTCGGGCGAAGCCCAGTGAGGTAGGAGGTTTCCATTGCGTTTTCATTTCCGAACCCCCCCCCCCCCTTTGAATTCAATTTTATGCATCGATTTGGGGTTTGATCTTTGAAAAAATCCCATATTTGCGTAGTATACATTTTTATCCCTCCAACGCATCTTTTGGAATCAAAACCCGAGCTCGAAGGAGGCCGAGGTTGATCGCCGAAGTTTGTGGGATTTGAAGGTGATCTCGGCCGGTTTCGGTGCTCCGGCGGTCCGAGGCACGGCGGCAGGGGCTTCGGCGGCGAAGGCTGGCGGCGGCGCTCCTCAACATGGTGGCACGGCGGTTCTCTTCTGCGGTGCGGTTGGCGGCGGCGCTCCTCAGCGCGGCGGCGCGGCGGCCGAGCTCGCTGGAACGGGGGTGGCGACCCGGGGTCGCGGCGCGGCGCGACCTCGGCGGACAGAGACCCGCGAACCGCGGGTCTCCACATGGGGGCATCGAGACCCACTGTCCAGGCCGGTCAGGTAGCGGCAGGCCGTGGCCAGCTAGCCGCGGCGAAGTGAGCTGGGCCCGCAACTGGGCCGCGGGCCGGCTGTGGGCGGACTAACCGGACCGGGCCGGTCCGGCCCAAGGGGGTCCCCCCCTTTTTTAATTTCCGACGCCCGTAGCTTTCGCTACGGCCGTCCGTTTTGCGCGCCGTCTATGGTGGTGCGGACCTAACTCAGAGGCAGGACATTTGAGATGGTTTCAGGAAATTATAATTCCCAAAACGAGGGGCCGCAGAGGCCCGACCTGTCTTTAAGTGGATGAGCGTTTTTTTCCGGGAATCTTGTTTTGAGCGGCGCGAACGCATCCAACGTCCGCTTTGAGTGTCGTCATTTGCATTGGGACCCTGGCGCCGGGACGAAGGTTTCCCGGGCGGTTTTGGGCATTGAGACTGGATTTGAGGTGTGGGCCCCATGGCCCATCTTTCGAGCTGCGTGTAGCGTTTCACGCCTTTCTCACCGGGCGTCCGTTTGGGGCGTGCGAGCAGTCGATTCTGGATGTTTTTCCGAGGGGATTGCAATGGTGCAATCTGCCCACTCTAATTCGGCATGATGGTGCAGGGCCCACGAGGGCTGTTTGGGCGTCGAATGTGGTTTCCCATCTTTATCACCGGGCGACCGTTTTGGACAAGTGAATAGTCCATCTTGTGTGCTTTTTCGAGAGGATCGCAACGGTGCGATCTGTTTGTTGAGTTTCGGGACCGGGTTGTGGGTCCCATGAAGCACCGCTCGTGTGTGGTGCGCCGGAATGCATCCTTTTCTCCGGATATCCGTTGCACTCAAGTGAGTAGTGCTTTCGATGTGTTTTCCCGAGGGGATTGCAATGGTGCGATGCGCCTGTCTGTTTTCGAGGGCTGAGGCTCGGGATCACGGGACGTCGTTCGGGCGTGAGGCAGTGTTAGCGACTTTTCCGTCGGATATCCGTTTGAGGTGAGTAAGTAGTCTAACTCGCGTGTTTTTCCACGAGGATTACAACGGTGTGATCTGTTTGGCTGTGCGGAGCCTCTTGCACGATCTTATTAAATGTGGAAGCATGAAAGGTTCTCTAGTGGTAGTTCACCCTACCTTGTTTGTAGCGGACCCTTGGCGTGTGATCGCGTGCACTCCTGGGAGAGTGATGTTGGTGGCTAAAGATATGTGGTTGGTTGTGCCCCAGTCATTGAGGCGGCAAGTTGGAGATGTTACTTCACGCCTTCGTGTTGACGTTGGGTGCCTTGTGCGTGATGGACCTTCGGCTGAGCATGTGGTATATTCTAGGAGTATACAGGAGTGCTTGGAGGTACATGTGGTTGTTTGTACCTGAGAACGTTTGTGCGTTCAGTTGGGGTTGACTTGGGGCCACACGTCGTGTGGGCCCCATGTGCGTGCCATGCTCTGCTTTGCATACTTTGACCTCTCACTACATAGAGGGTCCCTCTGTGATCATTTGCTCGACCAGCAGGGTAGAGTTTTTCCCCTGGCTCTGTGCTCGTTTGCTCGACTAGCAGGGTAGAGTTTTTCCCCTAGCTTTGTGCTCGTTTGTTTGACCAGCAGGGTTGAGTGGTCTCCCCCTGGTTTCTTTCTTGATGGATTGGCCGGTAGCAGTGCTAGTGACACCCAGTGATGGAACAAACACAGAACCTGTTTTGGGTGAGTTGTTCTGGAGTTGGGTGGTTGCGCGATACCCACTACGTGTTCGGTTGGCCAGTGGTGTACCCTCCAGTAGAGATGGCTAGAGCAGTTCTGAGTTTTACCCTCCAGTGGGGATGGGCAGTGGGTTACTCATCGACTTCTTTGGGTTTACCCTCCAGCGGGGCTGGGAAGTGGGTTGCTCACTAACTTCTAGGGTTTACCCTCCAGCAGAGACTGGGCAGTGGGTCACCCGACGCTCTTAGGGTCTACCCTCTAGTAGAGACTGGGCAGTGGGTCACCCGATGCACTTAGGGTCTACCCTCTAGCAGAGACTAGGAAGTGGGTCACCCGACAACCTCTTAGGGTCCACCCTCCAGCAAGGCTAGGTAGTGGGTCACCCATAGTCTAGTTCCAGGTCTACCCTCCAGCAAGGCTGGGTAGTGGGTCGCCTGTCGACTTATTCCAGGTCTACCCTCCAGCGGGGCTGGGAAGTGGGTCGCCTGATGATGTATTAAGGTATACCCTCCAGCGGGGCTGGGCAGTGGGTCTCCTAATGATGTTTTAGGGTTTTAACCTCCAGCAGGGTTGGGCAGTGGGTCACCCGGTATCTTATTATGAATTACCCTCCAGCAGGGCTGGGCAGTGGGTCACCAGTTGGTATTTCAGACTCAGTCCTTTCTACTAGGCTAGTCTGTGGCTTTCCTCCGTGATTACCGGAGCGGGACCCTTGGTTATTCGGGTCAGTGTTGTGACGACTTTGAATTTGAGAATACCTCTCGACACAGGGCGGTGACGAGGTGTGGTTTGAATTTCCCTTGAACTTTCATGTACGAGGGGCACTTTCCCCACCGAGACGCATTCTTGTGACGCGATCTAAAACCGTGTGGGTGAGTCAGTGCCGCCCAAAGCAGATATTGTCGAGGTGTGGTGATTGAGATCCTTGTCTTGCGGTTCGGGGTAGACGTGTGGGATGTTGGGCATCGATGGTTTACTTCTGGGACTGTTGGATACTCATTTCTTGGGCTGAGCTACGGGATGGAGATTACCTTATGACATTTTTCGGGCTCCTTGTTGAGCATAAGGATATTTATATACCTTGTTCCAGTACCCACTTCTTGGGCTTGGTTACTCTCCCTTAAGGTGAGGCGAAGACGCGCGGGGTATGCCACGTGCTTTCGGTGTCTAGATTCTCATGGTTGGACGAGTCTACTCTCCTGCTATAGGTAGCGAAGACTCGAAGAGAAGTTCATCTTCTCACCGTTTCCAGCTCCTTGTGTCTGGACGAGTCTACCTCCTTTCTTTTGTTGGGTTGAGCTGGACTCTCTGCTGGTATTCTACTACACTCTCTGTTGTACTCCTTCACTTTTCATGTGCGCTCTACTGCTCACCCTTAGGTACCTCCTTTGTTGCTCCCTCGAGCCTTCGGGGTATCCTACTGAGTATTTTTATACTCACCCCTGCTTGGGCTTTTCCCGCACTTGGTGTGCCCTTGCAGACGACGGATAGGTTGGTCATGACTTTAGTGGAGCTTAGGAGCTTGGGAGCTTGGGAGCTTAGACCGCGTATAGTGGTCATAGTCGGGTTCTAGGTGGGAGACCCATCGGTTGTTTCTTTTTGTTCACCTATTTCCGGGTTGTGGCACTTTTCTGGTTGGGCGCGTGTTTTGCCCCTTTTTCCTTTTCATCACTTTACTTGTACTTTTTAGAGGTCAATGCACTATTGTGGTTATTTATAATAGTTTCCCTTTGCTTTTCATTTTACTCTGTAGTTTTGCATTGAGTGTGTTGTGTGTGTGTACAAGTACTTAGTCAAAGGCCTCCCTGAGTTGTTGTGCCTTTGGCGCTGGTCGCCAGGCCCTGGCCTATGGAGGCGGGCTTGGGGTAGTTGCGGCTCGAGCCCGGGTAGGGTCGGGTCCTGACAAACAGTGACACATGGAATACATCATGGTATTTGGAGAGACTTGACGACATTGCTAAATGGTAAGCTACATCTCTGACTCTTTCCAAGATTTCAAATGGTCCAATGTACCTATGACTCAGTTTCCTTTTATTACCAAACCTTAAGAGGCCCTTCCATGAAGATACTTTTAGAAAGACATGATCTACCACTTGGAATTCCAAATCCTTTCTATGGTTTTCAGCATAACTCTTATACCTACTTTGGGATTCTTTAATATGGGCTTGGATTGTATTCACCTTTGCCATTGTCTCTTCAATAAGTTATGGGCCTATAAGTTTCCTCTCACCAACATTGTCTTGACATGTTGGAGTTCATCATCTCTTTACATATGATTATTCATATGGATCCATTTGAATACTAGAATGAAATCTATTGTTGAATGCATATTCCA
The DNA here is from genome assembly GCA_963277665.1 of Viscum album. NCBI lineage: Eukaryota > Viridiplantae > Streptophyta > Magnoliopsida > Santalales > Viscaceae > Viscum > Viscum album. The sequence goes on along the minus strand of OY728156.1, from coordinate 1,420,965,953 downwards.
CCAAAGGCAAGTATTGATCCCACATACCTTGGAAGTCAAGAGATCATGACCTCAGCATGTCTTCTAGAGTTTGAATAGTCCTTTTAGACTGTCCATCAATTTGGGGATGATAATCAGTACTCATAAGAAGCTCAGTATTCTAAAGCCTTCTGGACACTTTTCTATAATTTTGATCTAAACTGGGGATCTTGATCAGACATAATTGATAGAGGTGCACAATGGAGTCTTACAACTTCATTAATATAATGTCTTGCTATGTACTCAAGTAGTAAATCCTCTCTTATAGGAAGGAAATGTTTTGATTTTGTAAGACGGTCAACAATTACCCATATTGAATCATTATTTCTAGGTTTCCTCAGTAGTCCCGTGACAAAATACAACATAATTTTATCCCACTTCCACATAAGAATAGCTAGAGGTTGCATCACTCCTCTAGGATGTTATCTCTCTGTCTTCACTTATTGACAAACTAGACACCTTGACACATTTCCATAAATTTCCTGCTTCATATTATCCCACCAGAAATATTTCTTCAGATCTCTATACATCTTTGTGTTACCTATGTGTATAAATAAATTTGAGCTATTAACATCATATAATAGTTCCATTTTAAGATGTGGTACTGATGGAATGCATAACCTCTTCCCAAACTTCAGAACTCATTCCTCATACACTAAGTCTTCCAATCTCCCATCCTTAACATCAATAATTTTTTTTGTATATTTTCATCATTAGATTGATAGATTTTTATCTTCTCTAATAATGATGGTTTAATGATCATTTGAAAGAGGAAAGATGTTTCTCCTTCCTTAACAATTCCCATATCCATATTTAGTAGATCCATGAAAATAGGATCTCTCTCAATGCTCATTTGAGTCAGAAGTCCCCGATCGTTCCTGCTTAATGCATCTTCCACCTTATTTGCCTTCCCTGGGTGGTAGTGTATTGAAAAATCGTAATCTTTTCATAACTCGATCCATCTCCTTTTCCTCCTATTGAGTTCTTTTTGTGTAAAAATCTATGTCGAACTCTTGTGATCTGTGTATATCTCACTTTTTTTCACGGTAATGATAATGTATCCATATCTTCAGATTAAATATTATAGATGCTAACTCAAGATCATGTGTTGGATAATTTTTCCATGAGTCTTAAAATTCCATGATTCATAAAAAACAACTTTAACATTTTTCATAAGGATGCAACTCAGACCATTATTTTATGAATCACTGTATATTAAAAATCCATCACTTCTAGATGAAAGAGTCAAAATCGGAGCATTAACCAATATTCTTTTCAATTCTTAGAATCATTCTATACATTCTTCTGTCCACACAAAATTAACTTCTTTACGTGTGAGCTTGTTTAGCGGGTTATTCAGTCGGGTGAAATTTTTAACAAAACACTGATAGTAACCATCTAGGACAAAAAAACTACGTACCTCAGTTAAATTAGTTGGCATAGGAAAATCATGGATTTCCTTTGTCTTCACAGGACCAACTAGGATTCCATCCTTAGAGACAATATGGCCTAGAAAAGAAACTGATTGAAACTAGAATTCACACTTTCTAAACTTCCCATATAATTAATTAAATCTAAGAGTTTTTAGAGTAATCTTCAAGTAAGCCTCATGACCTTCATTGATTTTTGAGTATACCAGGATATCATCGATGAATACCACAACAAAGTTATCAAGATGTTACTTGAAAACTCTATTCATTATATCCATGAAAATAGAGGGTGCATTAGTTAGTTCAAAAGGCATCACTGTAAACTCGTAATGCCCATACCTAGTTCGAAATGCTATCTTAGGAATATTTTCCTTCCTCACACACAGCTGATGATATCCATATCGAAGCTCAATCTTCAAAAAGTATTGAGCTCCATGAAGTTGATCAAATAAATCATCAATCTGAGGTGTGGGATACTTATTATTTATTGTAATAGCATTGATTTCCCTATAATCAATGCATATCCTTATGGATCCAAATTTCTTTTTGACAAACAAGACCGGGGCTCCCCATGTAGAATCACTAGGATGAATAAATCCTTTGTCACTTAACTCCTCTAGTTGTTTCTTTAGCTCCATTAACTCCACAGTGACCATTCTATAGGGGGTATTTGATATAAGTATTTCACCAGGAATTGAGTCAATGGAAAACTCAATTTCCCACTCTGTAGGATGTCCAGGTAAATCCTTTGGAAACACATCAATGTATTCTTTCAATATTTGAACATATTCAATTTGAAGATAACATTCCACACCCATAGATATTGGGTTATCTTCCTCTCCAGGAACTGAATTCAATAGATCTACTAGTGGTGGGTCTAGATAAGAATCATATGGTGAGTCATCTTCTCAAAATATAAGAGACTCCCCACCATTTTCAGAAATTATAACTTCATTTTTCTTGAAATAAATCATTGCATCATAGTTTGAAAGCCAATTCATAAAAATAATTATATCAAAGTTTGTTATTGGTATGATGATAATGTTAGCAACTAAAGCATGTTTAGAACTAGTTGGCATGCCTTTGTTGCAGTGATTCATCCCCAAGGAGTTTTGACTGATTACTCCTTTATTAAATCAAATTGGACATGTTTAATTTTCTTGGAAAACTGGGAAGATAAAAATAAATGCGATGATCCATAATCAAATAAAGTATTGGATAAGTTTGAGGAAACAATTAAAGTACCTGCCACCACACGATTAGGAACTTCAACTTCTGCAGTAGTAATCGCATAAGCTCTCCCTTACTCTCTTGGATTTTTCGGAGGCACGTTTCCTTGGTGCTTAGGACACTCATTTTCATAGTGTCCCAACATTCTATAGTTGTAACATTGAACATCATCAAATTTTTTCTTCCCATTGCATTCAAGGGATAGATGTCCCTTCTCTCCTCACTTATAGCAGCTTCCCATGCCTTTTAATCATTTCCTGAGATGATTAATTCCACAGTTTTTGCATAATGGGAATTTCTTTGTTCCATTGTACTTCATTGGCGCTTCACCTTTACCTTGGTTATTAGAGTAAATCTTATTATCTTTATTTCCCTTGAACAAATTTGACCTAACAAATTCCATCTCTGTTTTGATGGCACCTGATACAATTTCATCATATGATGAAAATGTTTGAGAAGCCAGTGCCCTTCGAAGACATGTCTTAATACCTTCAAAGAAATGATCAATCTTGTCTGCTGATTCACGTGGGTAATCTATGGAATACCTGGCTAGCCTTGTAAAGGTAGCCCCATACTCTGCAACAATGTATTCATCCCTTAGCTTTAAGCCAAGGAATTTCCCCTTCATTTCAGTTCATTGCTCATGAGGGAAATATTTTTTGAAGAATATTTCCTTAAAAGTACTCCATTCCATATCTTATATTTCTTCTTCCTCTATGGTATTCTTAATCAAGGACCACTATTGGTCAGGGACGCCCTTGAGACAATATACTTACAGTACTACATTTTCATTTTCATTGCATCTTAATGCCATGAATATCTTTTCAAGGGACTTTATCCATGGCTCAGAAACCACTAGATTAGTAGTCCCACTAAAATATGGGGGCTACTGCCACATGAAATGATCCAACACAGGTGTGTAATGGTTATTTGTTACAACCTAAGTAAGTTGTCTCAATATGGTCATGATCTGATCTACTGCAACATTGACTATATTGACTTTCTCAGTGGGGATATGCCCACCTTACCCACGAGTATTGATTCTCTTTCTTCTATTAGATTCCATTTCTAAATAATGGAACACACTATATTAGGTTATGAATAATAATGTATAATCTTAACTTAATAAAATACTTATCATAAATTGAGATCCAACGCATGGTTAATCCTGTAATCAAGAAAAATGATTTCCTTGAGGAATAATTTACATTTCAATACTTTATAATGGACTTTAATGAAAATATGAATTACCCTAAGCATATACTCCAAGAGTTTCATAACCTAGAGTGTAGCAAGTACCATTGTTGTGTACCCTTCCAACCCCTGGTCAGGCTCGAAACTCTTTGTCAAAGCTTTCACTCCTAGGTACATCTGTTCCAGATCCACCTCTACCTGCTTGTATCCATACATGGATGTATTTGAAACAAGGATTCACATAATATATTACTTACCAAAATACTTGTAAATTATTGTACATTTATCCTCAAATACTACCTTATGTATTTGTTCCCTACTATAAATTTCCTAAACTAGTTTCTATGTTTTCTACTAAACTTTCTCTGATACCAACTGTAAAATATCGCCCACTCTATCGGATCCATTTCATTACTTGTTATATTGGAAGGGTTAGAAGGAATGAAAATCCCAAAGGAATGATCAGTTTATTATTCTTGAGAAAACTAGATACATAAATGTAACTCAAATTACATTGGAAAAGGTTACAAAATTAAATACATAATAAAAACTAAAAATTGCATCCACAGTAACTTAATAAATGATATACTTTTTATTACCTGTTGAAGGTAAACAATGAAAGGGTTGAGCTCAAATGATCAGTAAGGGTAACAGATGGTGGGAACATGAATCAATAATAACTAAATTGTAAATAATTTGACATAATCAACATGGCATGGTGAATAGATGAAAAACTCACGCCATTAAGAAACTGAGAATGAAACTACATCCATAGATTTTTTCAAAGTGAAAACCTCATGGATAGTTATAAATGATAATGAAAAAATATATTTCTTACTAACTGGACATCATGAATCTGGCACATGATACCATATTACCATTAAAATAGTTTATTTCTGTGGGTAGAAACCCGTTTGATTTTTGGAAACAAACTCGAAGGGTTTATCGAAAACTGATTTGTCTCGTGAGACTTGTCGATGCATCGAGGGTATATAGAGGGCCCCAAATTCCACTGATAGTCCAAATCAATATTTTTACATTGATTTAATACAATACCAATATGCCTTTTTAATATCCGTATAGAGTAGATAATGTAGATTCATCAATAATTCCATAGTTAAAATAAATTTCCAAATATACCCGTATGTAAAATGGTATACGATTTAGTCAATAAACATATCCATGATATGAGATTATGGATATTTAATATAAATATAATTTTAAATGAAATGTTATCTCAAATGAGCATTAGGTGCACCACATAAGTATTATTACGTGCACAAAACAAAGTAAGTCACAAAGAAATGGAAAATTGACACAAAACCCATTACCACATTGTAATCAATGATTTCGTTAGACAAATAATTATTAATTATCAAATGAATAATTGAGAACCATGAAAATATAGAGAATAATGATATTATATATCAAATGTTAGTACACATATACCACATGCAAGAAATAAGTGGTGAACAATGGAAATCTCACAGAATTAAAAGTGCGATGAGAAACCCCTTACCTTGTGCTAGAGGGTGTTCTTTGTTTTTTATAATGACCTGAATAATAAAATTTAGAATCATTAATTAATAAATCCATAACCTCATATACTTTTAATTGGTTTAGTATAACATTATTAGGTTCATTCATGGCACTTTTTATGGGTTTAATAGGTTCGATTTTATTGTTTTGGAAGCATTTTCTTCCTTGGTTTTCATGATTTGTTTACTCATATACATGAATGGAAATTCAGTTGAAATGTGGTTAAAAATCCAGAATTTTTAATATATATTATTAGTTACATTAAAGTGATATAAATTATCTTATAATTATTATGGATTATATATTTGAGGATGAATCATTAGTTAAAAGTTCTTGAAAAACGCTTGGATTTAGCTTGGCGGTTTTGTGTAAAATGAACTTGTTTTGTATTATTATTCCATATTATGAGTGTGTAAGAATTATAGAACATTAATGAGATGAAATAAATATATTCTTATCTGGTTCAAACATAATTTTTTTCATCACCCGAATTAATTATGGTAACAAAAATTGAGAACCCCCCGTCCTTGAATGTGATAAATTAACACCTCTCAGACGGTGTTTTTATTTTTAGTATAAGAGGAGGGGGAAAGAGAGATGATGATGAAATATTCAATTATCATAATATAATTAAATTTAATGTATGTTATTGGAATTATCATATCATTTGGATGAAGGGAGATGAGGAAAGAATTACAAAAGTAAGTAACTCAAAATAAAAGAAAAATTGAGAAATCCCTTGCGAAAATTGGGCAGCCTAACAATGTCACTTAAAATTTAATAAAATAGATTGATGTGAAAAAGGGGGTATCTAATCACACATAAATAATATGTTTAGTAAGGGGAATATGGAATGAAATATCCCCACATAATACAATTGAAAATAAAAGAGAAAAACATAAAATGAAATCATTAAGAAAATAGAAGGGTGGTTGATTCTCTTACCTTGTAGAGTAACTCTCAAAAAATGAAGGTTGGGACCTTGGGAGGAATCATAAAAGAGGTAATACCACCAGATATTCATGGATAATACATTTTGAAAAAAAATGAAGGGGGTGAGCGAGTATTTATAGTAATTAAGTGGGAGTTTTTTGTTAATTAAAAGGGACACCCCATTAGTGGTTTTTGAAAAACCATGGGCTTTCCCATGGTATTTTTTCATGGTTTTTCCACTTGGGACACCTAATGTCATAAGTTACTGTACAAAAGTCTACCATCCTTTTATATTTAATTATTACATCACTATGATGTCACTAAACTACTGAAAACTCAAATATGTATTTTTACTATTCATGAAAAATTCAAGCATTTTAGAAAAATCCTAGAAATTCACCCTAACTATTTTTCGACGTGTAGAATTCAAAAATGAACTCCATTTTTTGATAAAAAATTCTATTTATTTTAATTTTAATTTTTAGTTAATTTGAAAAATAACCATTTTAAATATATAATTAGTTCAATATCACATTGAAAGATAAATTAAGATCTCATTATCTTATTACCTTATGAAAATAAAATATTATCATTATTTACTATTTATAAGGGTTATATTACTATTCACATTAATATTCATATTACTATTATTATGGGTATGTTATTATTCATTAAAAAATCAAGTTGGTTCTATCAGACACCAAATGACTTACTATTCACAACTCTAGACGACCATTTTTCAAAATTCAAAAGGCAAAAGTGGAAATTTTTTGTTTAATGGCTAGGTTTTGACTATATCTTAAACAACCAAGTATTGTTTAAAAAACACAATGATTTATTGAATATAGGTTATGAATAGAATTAATTTAAGAGAATCATACCATAAAATGGTTAGGGTGTTATATTATTCACTCCTTCAGAAATTTCATCCTCGAAATTTTATGTATAAAGCCCACCAAAAAGACATGGGTGGTTCTTTTTCATAAAATCCTCAGGTTCCCATGTTGCTTCCTCCATATATTGGTTTCTCCAAAGAAACTTTCTAGATGAGCCGTCCGGTTTCTCAATTCCTTCTCCTTTGTGTCAAGGATCCCGATAGTCTCTTCACAATATAACAAATCAGGTTCTAGTTATATTTAATCATAGGCAAGTACATGCATTGGGTCTGGCATGTATTTCTTCAATAATGACACATGTAATACATCATGGACTTTTGAGAGAATTGGAGACATTACTAAATGGTAAGCTACAGCTCCGATTCTTTCCAGAATTTCAAATGGTCCAATGTACATGGGGCTCAGTTTACTTTTCTTACCAAACCTTTAGAAACCCTTCTGTGGAGATACTTTTAGAAATAAATGATCTCCAACTTGGAATTCCAAATCCTTTCTCTGGTTGTCACCATAACTCTTCTGCCTACTTTGGGATGCTTTAATATGGGCTTGGAATGTCTTAACCTTTTCCATGTTCTCTTCAATAAGTTCTAGGCCTATAAGTTTCCTCTCACCAACTTTGTCCCAACAAGTTGGAGTTTGTCATCTCTTTCTATATAATGCTTTATATGAAGTCATTTAAATACTATAATTGAAATTATTTTTGTATACAAATTCCACCAAAGGCAAGTATTGATACCAGATACCTTGGAAGTCAAGAGAGCTTGACCTCAGGATTTATTCTAGAGTTTGAATAGTCCTTTTAGAATGTCCGTTGGTTTGGGGGTGATAAGAAGTACTCATACGAAGATCGGTATTCAAAGCCTTATAGAGACCCTTCCAGAAGATTGATGTAAACTGAGGATATCGATCAGACACAATCGATAGAGGTTCAACATGAAGTCTTACAACATCCTTAATATAATGTCTTTCCAGGTGCTCAAGTGGTAAATCCTTTCTTATAGGAAGGAAATGTTATGTTTTTGTGATATGATCAATAATTACTCATATTGCATAATTCTTTCTAGGTGTCATTGGTATCCAGTGGAAAAATCCATCATAATGTTATCTCACTTACTCAAAGGAATAGTTATATGTTGCATCACTCCTCTAGGATGTTGTCTCTATGCCTTCACTTGTTGACAAACTAGACACCTTGAAATGTAGTCATCAATTTCCCGCTTCATATTATCCCACCATAAATATTATTTCAGATCTCTACGCATCTTTGTGCTACCTGGGTGTATAGAGAAATTTGAGCTATGAGCATCATCTAATAGTTACCTTTTTAGCTTAGGTAATGATAGAACACATAACCTCTTCCCAAACTTCAGAACTCCTTCCTCATACAAAAAGTCTTCCAATCTCTCATTCTTAACATCAATAATTTTCTTGTGTATATTTTCATCATCAGATTGAGAGATTTTTATATTCTCTTGTAAAGATAGTTTAGCATTCATTTGAAAGAGTAATGATGTTTCTCCTTCTTTAGAAATTCCCATATCCATATTTATTAGATCCATGAATATAAGATCTCTCTCAATCATCATTTGAGTCAGAAGTCCATGATCTTTTGGGGTTGATGCATCTTCCACCTTATTTTCCTTTCCTGGGTGGTAGTTTACTGAATAATCAAAATCTTTGAGTAACTCGAGCCATCTCCTTTTCCTCATGTTGAGTTCTTTTTGTGTGAAAAATTATTTCAAAATCTTGTGATCTGTGTATATCTACCCTTTTTCACCGTAAAGATAATGTCTCCATATATTCAGAGGAAATATTACAGATGCTAACTCAAGATCATGTGTTGGATAATTTTTCTCATGAGTCTTTAACTTCCTTGATGCATAAGCAATAGCTTTACCATTTTTCATAAGGACTCAACCATGACCATTCTTTGATGTATCACTGTTTACTACAAATCCATCACATCTAGATGGACGTGTTAAAATTGGCACATATAACAATATTCTTTTTAATTATTCGAAGTATTCTGTACATTATTTTGTTCACACAAACATTACTCCTTTACATGTGAGATTGTTTAGCAGGTTAGCCAGTCAAGTGAAATTTTGAATGAAATGTCGATACTAACCTGCTATGACAATAAAACAACATACCTCGGTTACGTTTGTTGGCGTGGGTCAATCTTGGATTGCCTTTGTCTTCGTAGGAACAACTAGGATTCCATCTTTAAGGAAAATACGACTTAGAAAATAAACTGATTGAAGCCAGAATTCTCACATGCTAAACATCCCATATAATTCATATATTTTAAGAGTTTTCAAGGTAATATGCAAGTGAGCCTCATGATCTTCATTTCTTTTTGAGAATACCAGGATATCATCAATGAATACCACAAAAATGTTATCAAAATATTACTTTAAAACTATATTCATTAAATCCATAAAAACAGAGGGTGTATTATTCAGTCTAAAAGGCATCATTGTAAACTCATAATGACCAAAACTGGTTCAAAATGCTATCTTAGGAATATCTTCCATCCTCATACATAGTTGATGATATTTGTATCAAAGTTCAATATTTTAAAAGTATTTAGATCAATGAAGTTGATGAAATAAATAGTCAATTCGAGGTAGAGGATACTTATTCTTTGTTGTAATAACATTGATTTCCTTGTAATCAATGCATAGCCTCATGGATCCATCTTTCTTTTGGACAAACAAGACTGGGGCTCCCCCTGGAGAAACACTAGGTCGAATAAATCTTTGGTCACTAAAGTCCTCTAGTTTTTTATTTAGCTTCACTAACTCCACAATGGACATTATATAGGGGGTCTTTGATATAGGTCTTACAGTAGAAATTAATTCAATGGAAAACTCAATTTCTCGGTCTAGATGATGTCCAGGTAAATCCTCTAGAAACACATCAATGTATTCTTACACTATATTCACATCTTCAATTTAACTATTTCTTTCCTCGCCCATAGATATTGGGTTCACTTCCTCTACAATAATTTCATTGAATAGAGCTACTGGGGGTGGATCTAGACAAGAATCAGACGGTGATTTCTCTTCTCTAAAGATAAGAGATTCCACACCATTTTCAAAAATTGCAACATCCCTTTTATTTCAATAAATCTTCACATCATAGTTTGACAACCAATTCATAGTGAGAATTATATCAAAGTCATTCATTGTTATGATGATAATTTTAGAAACTAAAGAAAGTTTATGTGTCACAAGGGGGACTAGTTGACATACCTTTGTTGCAATGATGCATCCTCTAAGAGTTTTGACTAATAACACCTTTATTAAATCAAATTGGACATGTCTAATTTTATTGGAAAAATATGAAGATATACATGATTGTGATGATCCAGAATCAAATAAAGTGTTGGCAAAGTTTGAGGAAAAAATTAAAGTACCTTCCACCACACCATTAGGAACTTCAACTTCTGCAGTTGTAATTGTATAAGCTCTCCCTGACTCTCTTGGATTTTTCTAAGTCATGTTTCCTAGGCGCTTTGGACACTCATTTTCATAGTTTCTAATCTATCTACAATTGCAACATTGAACATCATTAGATTTCTTCTTCCCCTTGAATTCATGAGATAGATGACACTTTTCTCCGCATTTATAGATGACTCCCATGCCATTTTAGCATTTCCCAAGACGATTATTTACATAGTTTTCGCATAATGGGAATTTCTTCATTCACTTGTTCTTATTTGGAGCTTCACATTTCCCTTGGTTATCAGAGTACCTCTTCTAATCTTGGTTTCCCTTGAAAAAATTTGTTCTATAAAATTCATTCTCTATTTCGATGGAACATGATACAATTTAATCAAATGATGAAAATGTTTGAGAAGCCAGTTCCCTTCGAAGACATGTGTTAAGAACATTAATGAAATGATCAATATTTTCTATCGAGTTATGTACTTAATATATGGCATACCTGGATAGCCTTGTGAAGGTAGCATCATACTCTATAACACTTTCTTTTTCTCTTTGCTTTAAGCCAATGAATTTCTTTTTCATTTTGGTTTGTTGCTCAAAAGGGAAATATTTTTCGATGAATATTTCATTAAAAGTCCTCCATTCCATATCTTCTATTTCTTATTCCACTATGGTATAATAAATCAAGGACCACCATTGATCAACGTCACCCTTGATATAATATACTTCCAAAACTAAATTTTCATTTTCATTAAATCTTAATTCCATGAACATCTTTTCAAGGGAATTGATCCATTGCTCACAAAGCACTAGATTAGTAGTCCCATTGAAATATGGTGGCTTGTACCACATGAAACGACCGAACATAGGTGTAGAATGGTTATTTTGTTACAAACTGAGTATGTTGTCCCAATATGGTCATGATCTGATTTGCTCTAACATTGAATGTGTTGAATTGCTCAGTGGGGAGATCCCTACCTTTCTCACAAGTATTGATTTCTGTTAGATTCCATTTATAAATAATGTAACACACTATTTTAGGGTATAAATCATAATGTATAATCTTAACTTAACAAAATACATAGCATAAATTGAGATGCAATGCATGGCTAATCTCATTATCAAAAAAATGGGTTCCTTGAGGAATAATTTACATTTAAATATTTCATAATGGATTGTAAAAAAATGAATTACCTTAATCATATCACCCAGGATTATCATAACCAAGAGTTCCATAAGGCCTATTGTCATGTACCAGGATACCTCGGGTCAAGCCCGAAACTCCTGGTCAGATCGTTCACTCCTAGGTACATCTATGTCAGAGCCACCTCTACCTGCTCGTATCCAGACAGGGATTTATTTGCAAGAAGGATTAACATAATCTATTCCTTACAAAAATATCAGGATATTCTGGTACATTTATCCTCAAATACTACCTTAGGTCTTTGTTTCCTACTATACATTTTCTACACTAGTTTCCAAGTTTTCTACTAAACTTCCTCTAATACCAACTATAACATCCCGACCCCTCTAGGCCAGAGCTGGTGCATTACTTGTTTTATTGGAATGGTTAGAAAAAATGAAAATCATGAAGTAATTATTAGTTTAGTAGTGTTTATGAATCTAGATACCTAAATGTAACTCAAATTACATTGGAATAGGTTACAAAATACAATACATAACAAAAACTAAAAATTGCATCCACAGGAACTCAATAAATGATATTCTCTTCATCACCTGTTGAATGTAATAAATGAAAGGGGTGAGATCAAATGCTCAAAAAGGGTTAAAAATGGCAGAAAAATGAACCGATAATAACTCAATTTTAAACAATTTCACATAATCAATATGGCATGGTGAATAAATGAAAAACTCATGCCATTAATAAACTGAGAATGAAACTGCATCTAATAATTTTTTCATATTGAAAACCTCCTGAATAGTAATAAATAATATTGAATAAATAGAATTCTTATTAACTTGACTTCATGTATTTGTCACATGATACCATAGTACCGTTAAAATAGTTTAGTTCTGTGGGTAGAAAGCTGTCTGATTTTTAGAAACAAACTCGAAGGGTTTTTCGCCACCTGATTTGTCACATGAGACCTGTTGATGCATTGAGGGGATATTGTGGGCCCCAACAACCACTATAATTCAAATTAATTATTTATACATTGATTTAATACAATATCAATATGCCTTTTCAAAATCCGTATAGAGTATAGAATACATATTCATCAATATTTCCATAGTTAAAAATAACTTTCCAAATATACCTGTATGTAAAATGGTATACAGTTTAAACAATAACCATATCCATGATATGAGATTATGGATATTTAATAGAAATATAATTTTAAATGAAAAGTGATCTCAAATGGGCAGTAGGTACACCACATTAGGATTATTAGGTGCACAAAACAAAGTAAGTCACAACGAAATAGAAAATTGACACAAAGCCCATTACCATATTGTAATCAATCATTTTGTGTGACCAAGAATTAATAATTATAAACTGAATAATTGAATACCATGAAAATATATAGAATCATGATATTATATATCAAATGTCTGTACACATATAACACATGAAAGAAATAATTGGTGAACAATGTAAAGCTCACAAAATTAAAAGTGAGATGAGAAACCCTTTACCTTATGTTTGAGTGTGTTTTTTGTTTGTTTTAATTACGTGAATAAAAAAATTTAGCTTCAATAAATAATAATTCCAGAACCTCATATTCATGTAATTGGTTTATTATAACCTTATTATGTTCATTCATGGCCTTTTTATGGGTTTAAGAGGTTTAATTTTATTGTTTTGAAAGCATTTTCTTCCTTGGATTTCATGATTTGTTTACATGAATTCATGGATGGAAGATTATTTGAAATGTGGTTAAACATCAAGAATCATTAATATATATTATTATTTAAATTAAAGAGATATAAATTATCTTAAAATGATTCTGGTTTATATACTTGAGGATGAATCATTAGTTAAAATTTATTGATACGCGCTTGGATTTAGCTTCGCGGGTTTGTGTACAATGAACTTGTTTTGTATTATTATTCCATATTACGAGTGTGCAGGGATTTCAGAACATTGATGAGATGAAATAAATAAATTATGATCTATTTAAACCATAAATATGGTTTCTTGACCAGAATTAAATATGGTAACAAAATTTGAGAAATCATCATCCTTGAATGTGATAAGTTAACACATCTCGAACGCTGTTTTTATTTTTAGTATAAGAGGATGGGGAAAGAGATATAATGATGAAATATTCCATTATAATAATATAATTCTAGTTCATGTAAGGTACTGGAATTATCATAGCATTTTGATGAGGGGAGATGAGTAAATCAGTATGAAATAAAGTAACTCAAAATAAGAGAAAAATTGAGAAATATCTTACGAAAATTCGGCAGCCTAACAAAGTCACTTAAAATTTAATAAAATAGTTTTATGAGATAAAGGTGTTATATCATCACTATTACATAATATGGTTAGTAAGGGTAATATGGAATTAAATATCTCCACATAATTCAATTGAAAATAAAATAGAAAACATAAAATGAAATCTTTTAGAAAAGAGAAGGGGGATTGATTCTCTTACCTTGTGGAGTAACTCCCAAAACATGAAGGTTGGGACCTTAGGGGTTTGAGGACACCTTGGGAGGACTCCGAGGGAGATAATACCACCGGATCTTTGAAGATAATTAGTTTTAAATGACAAAATATGAAGGGGTGAGTGTGTATTTATAGTAATTAATACGAAGTTTTTTATTAATTAAATGGGACACCTCATTAGTGGTTTTTTGTAAAACCATGGGCTTTCCCATGGTATTTGCCCACATATTTTTCCATTTGGGACACCTCATGTCATAAGTTACTATAAAAAATTCATCTAGCCTTATATAATCAATTATTACTTCACTATGATGTCACCAAGTTACCGAAATCTCAAAACTGTAGTTTTACTATTAAAGAAAAATTCATGTATTTTAGAAAAATCCCAAAAATTCACCCTAACCATTTTTTGACGTGTATAATTCAAAAATGAACTCAATTTTTTGAAAAAATAATTATACATATTTTTTATTTAATATTTAAATAAAATCATAGTTAATTTGAAAAATAACCATTTTAAAGATATAATTATTTCTATATCACATTGAAAAAATAATTAAGATCTCATTATCTTATTACATTAAGAAAATAAAATATTTTCATTATTTACTATTTATAAGGTTCATATTACTATTAATATTACTATTAATATAGGTATGTAAATATTCATCAAAAATTCAAGTTGTATCTATCAGAATCCAAATGACTTACTGGTCACAACTCTAGAAGACCGTTTTTCGAAATTACAAACATAGAAGTGCAAAATTTATGTTTAATGGAAAGGATTTTACAATATCTTAACAATCATTTCTTGTTTAAAAGTATCACAATGCTTTGTGAAATATAGGCTATGAATAGAATGTATTTAAGAGAAGAATAACAAAAAATGTTTGGGGTGTTATATTATTCCCTCTTTCAGAAATTTTGTATGAGAATTTTTATATATAAAGCCCACCAAAAAGATGTGGGTGGTTCTCCTTCCTAGAATCCTCAGGTTCCCATGTTTCTTCCTATATATTTTTGTTTCTCTAAATAAACTTTACTAGATGAGTTGTCTGGTTTTTCAATACTTTCTCCCTTATGTCAAGGATCCCGATAGGCTCTTCACAATATGACAAGTCAGGTTCCACTTATATTTTTTCATAGGTATGCATTGGGTCAGGCATGTATTTCTTCAATAATGACACACGAAATACATCATGGAATTTGGAGAGACTTGGCGGGATTGCTAAATGGTAAGAAAGAGAAACTCAGCCCCAGGTACATCGGACCATTTGATATTCTGGAAATAATCGGAGATGTAGATTACCGTTTAGAAATGTCACCTAGTCTCTCCAAAGTCCATGATGTATTCCATGTGTCATTATTGATGAAATACATTCCAAAACCAATGCATGTACTCATCAATGAATAAATAGAACTGGAACCTGATTTTTCATACTGTGAAGAGCCTATCGGGATCCTTGACACAAGTGAGTAGGTATTGAGAAACCAGACGACTCGTCTAGTAAATTTTCTTTGGAGAAACCAAAATATGGAGGAAGCAACATGGGAACCTAAGTATGTTATGAATAAGAACCACCCATATCTTTTCGGTTATCTTTATACATAAAATTTCGAGGACGAAATTTCCAAAGGAGGGAATAATATTACACCTCAAACATTTTATTGTATGCTTCTCTTAAATACATTCTATTCAGATATTACATTTCATAAAGCAATGTGTTCCTTTGAAACAATACTTGGTTGTTTAAGATACCATCAAAACCCATCCATTAAACATAAATTTTCCACTTGTATGTTTTGAATTTCGAAAAACGGTCATCTAGAGTTGTGACCAGTCAGTCATTTGGAGTCGGATAGATACAACATGATTTTCTGATGAATATTACCATACCCCAATGAATAGTAATATTAATAGTAATATGACCCTTATAAATAATAAATAGTGCTAATATTTAATTTTCTTAAGGTAATAAGATAATGAGATCTTAATTAATTTTTCTATGTGATATAGAACTAATTATATCTTTAAAATGGTTATTTTTCAAATTAACTATGATTTTATGTAAAAATTAAATTAAAAATACATGGAAAATTATTTTAAAAAATGGAGTTCATTTTTGAATTCTACCCATCGAAAAATGGTTAGGGTGAATTTTTGGGATTTTTTTAAAATACTTGAATTTTTCATGAATAATAAAAATAGAGTTTTGAGTATTCAGTAGTTTAGTGAAATAACAGTGATATAATAATTAAATATAAAAGTATGGTCGAATTTTGTATAGTAACTTATGACATGAGGTATCCCATGTGGCAAACACCATGGGCAATTACCATTTTCAAGGCCATGGTTTTGCAAAAACCACTAATGAGGTGCCCCTTTTAATTAATAAAAAACTCCCACTTAATTACTATAAATACCCACTCACCCCCTTAATTTTATTTCATTAAAAACTCATTATCCTCAATACTCTGATGGCATTACCTACCTAAGAGTCCTCAAAAGGTGTCTTCAAACCCCTATGGTCCCAACCTTCATGTTTTGGGAGTTACTCTACAAAGTAAGAGAATCAACCACCCTTATTTTTTCTTAATGATTTCATTTTATGTTTTCTTTTTTATTTTCAATTAGATTATGTAGAGATATTTCATTAAATATTCCCCATGATTCCAATATTATGTAAGAGTGATGATATACCCCTTTTAAATCATCAAACTTTTTTATTAAATTTTATGTGACGTTGTTAGGCTGCTGAATTTTCATAAGAGATTTATCAGTTTTTCTCTTATTTTGAGTTCATTTATTTTATACTTATTTCCTCATATCCCATCATAAAAATGACATGATAATTCCAGTAACATACTTGAACTGGAATTATATTATACTAATGTAATATTTTATCATAATTTCTCTTTCTGCCTCCTCTTATACTAAAAATAAAAAACATCGTCCGAGATGTGTTAATTTATCACATTCAAGGATAATGGGTTCTCAATCTTCGTTACCATCTTAATTCTGGTCATGAAACCATTTTTATGGCCAAAAATAATAATGATATATTTATTTCATCTCATTAATGTTCTATAATCTGTGCACACTCATAATATGGAATATTAATACTGAACAAGTTCATTGTAGACAAAACCGCCAAGCTAAATCCAAGCGTTTATGAATAACTTTTTACTAATGGTTCATCCTCAAGTACATAACCTATAATCATTATAATATCATTTATATCTCTTTAATGTCCCTAATAATATATATTATCAATTATTGATGTTTAACTACATTTTAAATTAATATCCATTCATGAATTCTAGTAAACGAATCATGAAAACCAAGGAAGAAAATGATTTCAAAACAATAAAATTGAAACTGTTAAACCCATAGAAAAATGAAAGAACCTAATAAGGTTATATTAAACCAATTACATGTATATGGGGTTCTGGAATTATTAATTAATGAAGCTAAATTTTATTATTTATGTCTTTAAAACAAATGAAGAACCCACTCGAGCATAAGGTAAGGGGTTTCTCATCTCATTTTTAATTCTGTGAGATTTCCATTGTTCACCACTTATTTCTTTAATGTGCTATATTTGTACTGCCATTTGATATATAATATATTGATTCTATATATTTTCATGGTATTCAATTATTCATTTTATAATTATTAATTCTTGGTCACACAAAACGGTCGATTACAATGTGGTAATGGGATTTGTGTCAATTTTCCATTTCGTTGTGACTTACTTTGTTTTGTGCACATAATAATACTTATGTGGTGTACACACTACCCATTTGAGACCACTTTTCATTTAATATTATATTTTTATTAAATATCCATAATCTCATATCATGGATATTCTTATTGACTAAACCGTATACCATTTTACATACGGGTATATTTGGAAAGTAATTATAACTATGGAAATATTGATGAATCTGTATTCTCAATTCTATACAGATATTAAAAAGGAATATTACTCTTGTATTAAATCAATGTATAAAGAATTATTTTTACTTGAAGTGGTGGGTGGGGACATATATAGCTTCTCAATGTATCAACATGTCTCTTGAGACAAATCAGTTGGTGACAAACCCTTCGAGTTTGTTTCCAAAAATCAGACGAGTTTCTACCTACAGAACTAAATCATTTTAATGGTATTATGGTATAATTTTCTAGATACATGAAGTCTATTTAATAATATTTCTCATTATTCATTATTAGTTATTAATCTCCATTAGGTTTTCACTATGACAAAATTTATGGATGCCAATTCATTCTCGGTTAATTAATGGTGTGAGTTTATCATTTATTCACCTTTCCATGTGGATTATGTCAAATTTTTTACAATTCAGTTATTATAGATTCTTCTTTATGACATTTTTAACGCTTACTGAGCTTTTGAGCTCACCCCTTTCATTGTTTACCTTCAATAGGTGTTGAATAGGAGAACATTTATTGAGTTCCTGTTGATGCATTTTTTAGTTTTTTTTTATGTATTGTATTTTGTAACCTTTTCCAATGTAATTTGAGTTACATTTATGTATCCAGATTCTTCAAGACTACTAAAATTATCATTCCTTAAGGATTTTTATTCCTTCTAACCATGCAAATATAACAAGTAATGCACCATCTCTGATCTAGATGGGTCGGGATGTTACAATCAGGGTGTCGAAAAAGGTTATACCATATCTTTATGACCTATGAGTCACAAAAAATATATTTCTATAAATAGTAGGGCATCTTTATAACATTTACTGGAACGGGTAATCGAATTATGATGTATGAGATTCTACATACACATAGAAATATAATTTATTGGATATTTCACCACATCAAATGCTATTAATATGTTCATTTGTAGGTTATGTCTCTAAATGGTAGGCAATATTAGTGATAGGCTATGTGAAAACATGCAATGCAAGGGTGTCTGATAAATTACGGACTTGGTTGAGGTGAATAAAGGGGCCAATTATTGGCTATAGGGATATCAAAAGTTTAAAATTATTAGTTGATATTTTGGAGTTCAGGGTATCATACTGGTTACTTCTAACTTGTCTATTATACTATTTTTTATTTGTGTCTCTCATTCATTTATTTAATCGTGTTTGTTATCCTAATTATGTTGGTGTTTTGAGTTTTATTTGTATTATTGACTATGAATACTCATTTTGATAAATGAGAGAAGCATGTCATATGATTCCATACCCATTCCATTATTTTAAAAAAATTAATCATCTTTGGGACTTCAGTAATTTAGAAATTAATGATTCTTATGTAATTATTTGGATGTAATTTTTAGCATTTTGTGGATCATACATCATTTGTTACTCGATAAGGGTGACATTACATCAATATTGGGATGAAAATTATGTTTTATGTGATGGTGGTATTATCATCCATGATGGTTTACATTTTTTATTTAGGGGATAAGTATAATATCATCTAAAAGAGCAGGAATACTTATTAGAGAATATTAGTGTGATAATTGTGTTTTTTTCCTCATGTAGTTGATAGATTTCTTGACATGTGTCCTAAAAAATTTACATGGTTTTAAAAATACATAGAGTTGTATTTTATAATTTACCCTGTAATAAGTACTGAGTTTTCTATATTTCTTCTTACCAATTGTCTCACTATTATCTAAATGAATAGAAAATACAATAGGAAGATCTTGAATTTAAGATATTAATTAGAATTATTTTTTCTCTATGGTATGATCTATTTATTTTTTATAATAAAGTATATATTAATTTTTACTTTCGTGTTTATTAATATTTGTTGATCCATATTACCCTTAATAATTGATACACATTAACATTGATTGGCGAGTAGATTATCTAGATATGTAGAGAACAATAATTTTCCATGAACAATCTTTGATTGAAATTTCACTATCTTAGAGTTCATGTTTAAGATTTGAAAAATTAATCATTTCAAAAACAAATAATACAACTTTGATTTTTTTGTGATTTTTATTGGGGTGATGAATATATTAGTTCCATGTATCAATATGACGAAGCATGTTTTCCAAAATTTTATAGATTTATTTATGATGATATATTTATATATCTGCGATCATATAAGGAATATGGGGTTCTTTTACCAATTATTGTTCTCACATTAAGAGCACATATATTATATTCTAAGATATAATAATAATAGTTTTTGATATTAGAAATGAAATTACATTCAAATTTTGTTTCTAAATCTATAATATTTGCAGAATTTAAAAATATGGTATCTATTATATATTATAAAATACACACAAATCTTTTTAGAATCTTGTGTTTATTTGTATTTTTTTGTTATTAATACAAGTTCATTATGGAATTCCTTGGTTTACCTACACCAACTATAGTGTTGTTTAAAAAATAGTTTGATGTTTTTGTGGGATGATAAATGTGGTTCTGTATCTCAATATTTTAGGGGACGTTTGAAATAAAAACATGTTTTCAATTTATTAGTGTTGGAAAGGTATTATTTTATTTATTGTGATAAATTTCTTGTGGGTCTAGGGTGTGTTTTAATGTAATAAAGATAGATTTTTGAATATATTTCTTAGACTCTTAGGATTTATATAAAGAATTACACTATCTATGATCTTGAGTTGGATTCATTAGTAAATTTCCATAATAGTTATATGCATTATCATGTTTGTGATATTTTTTTTTATATTAATCAATATATTTTGAAGTATATTTTTTTATTTCCAATGTTTTAAGAAAAAAAATATCATGTTTATATGGTTAACGATTCAAAAGGATTGTGGAAATTATATCTATTTTATTGGAGTTTCATATTGATATATAAATGGAAGAAGTATATATATATCTCATTCCATTGATCATCACTTCACCATTAATGGATAATGATAAATAGGTTGAGAGTTATTATTCAAAATGTTAGGTTTTTCATGAATTTTTTTGGGTTGGAAATAAATACTCTAGTATATTCTTTATGATGACCGTGTTTTATATTCTAATTGATATTTTTTTTGTTCTGTTGGATTTATGAGGATATTGTGTGAGGTAATATAATGTTTGATGATGTTTAGTTTAGTAGGGTTTTACTAAACTATTTAATTTTTATTAGAGACACTTTTGGAAGCTTGGAATAAACTGGGACATAGAAGGATTTATTTATGAGTGCCTTACCCATTTACTAGTAGAGTCTGAACATCCATGACCATCATCTACTATTATGTATTTACCAATTTATAGTATCTTATATATCAAATAAATAATTAGTAAGTTATTTTTATGAAAGGAATATATATACTTATCCAACCCCGGATTGATAGGATTAGTTAATTCTAAAATTAGGTTCATAAATTTTTAATAAACATGAAATTTTAATCTTTATAATAACCCTTAACAATATACACCCAAAATACATTCTTATCATTATTTATATACTTAATAACCTAAGTAAATTAGTTAATGTATGATTAAGGTAAAAATCAATCTAAGTGGAGGAATATTTGAAATGAAAATTGATATCGAAATCAAGATTTTGTTAATTATTATAAGAATAAAAAAATTATATGAAGAAGATAGAAAATTTGGTAAATTTATAACAAGTAATCTTCATGGAAATGATTTGTGGCTTACTGCCAAGGCATAATAACATTTTTGAAGAATATAACTACATCAAATCGATGCTTAGAACATTGGAACTATCTAATTGTATCATGTATATGAAAAATGATCACATGAGATATAAAAAATTACATAATTATTTATAGGGATGTATAATTTTAGTCACAAATATTTCAAAATAATAAGTTCAAAATAAAATAGTAAATATCAAAAGTTTGTGAAACAAATGTCTTGGATAATTCCATCTGCATAATATGGATAAACCAAGATCAAAATGGATACATATTTTATAATAATATCATATTTCAAAACATACCTTGATTTTTTTGTAATTATTTGAATGATACATAATAAAACATGAGAAAAAACATAAATTATATTAGATATATCCAATATAGAGAAAAATTAATTTACCATTGTATATATGAGAGATACGATTACTGATTTAATGGGACCAAAAAGTATAAATAAGGAGTCTATTGGATAATAAAAAAGAGTTCCTCCAATAAAATTTATAAAATGTGAAAGGAGAAGTAATCTAGAAAATAAATAGTATATAACAATATAAATACTTAAAAAATAATAGAAAAAATAATAATTTTTTTTAAAATATATGAAAAAATATTTAGAACATGAATTTGTTGGTAGAATATGGAAGGAAATTCTATACAGTGTTATAGTGTATAAAGGGAATATTAAAAATAAAATAATATCCCAATGGAAGTAAAATGATGGATAAAAGATTTATTAGATGTAATATAGGTCTCACATGACTAATGAGGATTAGTTTAAATGTGAATATGAGTGTAACATCAATTTCAATAATAAAACACCATTAACACATTGTACAACTTCAATTTAAAATAAATGAATATGATTAAAATGACTAGTTATTGAAATACCTTTAAAATTTCAATAATAAAATATATATGATTAATCAAATAGAAAATAAATGTATATATTTGGACATTATATTTGAAAAAAAAAGAGATAATCCTGAAGACAAAGATCAAGAGAAAGAACTCCTTATAATTTTTTAATGTAAATAGTATGGGAAAATCCAAGGGAGAATATGAAAATAAAAAAACGGAAATTATAATAAAATTATTTTAAAGGATAGTATTTTAAGAAAATAGAATAGTTTATGCAATAAATAGGAAGCACGATCATTTTTTAAGAGATTCAGGCTGAAATCCACCTACCTTATGTTATGTTTTGTTTTCTTACACTTGCACATTTTTTATAATCAAATTTTATTTATTAAAACATTATTTATGTATTGTTATTTAAATTTATTTTTTTTCATTAATAACTATTATAAATTATTTATTAACCATTCATTAATGAAAAAAACATGATGATAACCATTCATTAATAGAAAAACAACATAATGATATGTTTTTCTGAATTATTATATTTTTATTTTAATATTGTTCTATTGATCAATATTATATATCCACTATTTCAATTTCCTCTAGAAGAATAAAAATTTATAATGAAACACACACACACACAGATATAAACAAATTGTTTATACAAATCATTTACCTTTATTTAAGGTGGTGAAAATTAAATAAATTCAACATCCTTTTAAGTGGTTGATCTGACCATGTAAGGATAGCTGAAGAGGGGAGTGATAAATATAAAAAGATAAATATATTATAATTTTTTTATATACATAATCACATATAATAAAAGTAATATACAATTAATAAATTGATTAAAAGGATAGGGATGATTGGTTTAAAGAAAATATATGATAATTACATAATATAACAATAAAAATGGTATTAAAAGAGATGATTATTACCTCATCCTTAAAGAAAAATAAATTTATTTGGGACTAATTCAATAAATACATGTTGTGGGGAGAGACTAGGATGTCTCAAAAACTCATTGGATGCTTAATCATAGCGATATGATAAAATTTTAAGAAGTGGAAATAATTTTGGCAGTGTGTGGGTGGGGTGTAATTTTAATTGAAATACTTGTATATTTTTAGAAAAAATAATATATTTCAAACAATTTAATGAAGAATAATTATAATGGTGGTTTTATAAATGATTATGAATTGTATTTTATTATAAAATTTATTTTCATTGATTCTGTCTTTATATGACTAAAATTAATTATTTTAGAATTTTATTCAAAATAATGAAATAAAACAATCAAAAATAAATTTGTAATGATGAAAATTATATTGCAGACTTTAGAATATATTTTTTTTAAATTCATTTTAATGTCCCTAAATAAATTATTTGACTTCTTAAATGAATTTTTTGTATTCAAAACTATCATATATTTCATTATGTCATTTCCATGAAGGATTCTGAGAGAACACCCAGTTAGAATAGTCTATATTATTAAAAAAATAATTCCAAAATAATCTAAAGTATTTTTTTACACACAACCTATTGAAAAAAGAGAATAAGATCCTCATGTAAGAAGTTGGAAAGAGTGAGAGAATCACTAATTATCAATTTTTTGTAATCCCATCATCCATGTGATTGGATTCCTAATAAGAATGTGTGAGAAATTAGATCATAGATGAGATAAGTTCTTGGAATATTGTCTTTTGAATAGTAATTTTCCAGGAATGATTCACTTGGACTATTATCCTAGCTTGCATAAGGATGGTTGGGTCACACTCAAGAAAGAGTTTGTCCCATACTCTATACATTTCCATATCAACCACATTAATCAGCCCCAAATTTTGAATTTATCATGATGATTCAATACTATAGGTGATATAAGGTGATCCAATTAAATCACCATTGTAATCTATATTGACTTCTCTAAAGACTGAAATATTTGTATTACTAATAGAACCTATATCAAAATTGTATCTGATTCATCCCATGAAAGGACATTTCCATTTTATTTAAGTGATCCATGAGTTAGATAAAATTTCTAGCAATGCCAAATATTTTGAAAATAGAGAAATCATGTACATAGATATCGTAATGACTATTTTAATAATTCTATTAATTCCCCACTAAAATAATATTTTTTAACTAAAGCATAAGAAAGTTGACAGTAAGACTCACCATAGATCTATTTTTTTGGATAATTCAGACAATATGAGTAAACCATTCTCATTCCACCTAAAATAAAATGAGTATCCTTGATGAAATTTTGATTCATATATATTGTGCATGTTGGACCTATACATATTCAGTCCATGGGAGATGCACATAACTAATTTCACTAATGATTTTCCACAGTGCTGAGGCCATGAAATATCTTAGAAATTGGTGAAAAAGATCCTCCATATCTTGATGAAATTAGATTCATATTAAACATATTGATATTTCAATCTATTCCATGAATGATTGAATTCAATATTTGAGTTAGAAATTATTCTGATCACCATGAACCTCACTGGATAAATTCATCTTTTATTTATTTTTTCAATCCATTGATTTTTTCTCCACTCAAGTGTATTGTGATAAACTCTCTTGAAAGTGAGTATCCCATTTTCTAATATTATCCATATTATTACGACCTTGTGGTTAATAAATATTTTATTATTAATTTCTTTCTTCATTGCCTCTATAAGTTCAACAGATGAGTTGTCAAATTGTTTATTGATAATGGAATTTAGGACCATCATTAGATCATCGGTGTTTTAGAGGACCATTATGTTTTTTCTTGTGAAATTTTCATACCAAAATTTAGGATAACAATTTTTATTAATTAATTACTGTTATTGGGTGGTAGTGCAAGGGAATGATACCTTGGAAGATATCCAAAAAGAAGAATCTAGATAATTAAAATTCCTATCCTTTAGAATATATAAAAATCAAGTACTAACAAATACAAGAGACTATTATTTATCATATATCAGCCTCCTCTTAAAGTGAGATTGTAGGGATTCAATAATATTATAAAGATGTTCAATTCTAAGGCCTCCTAGTGAAACATGTTTACAACATTTCATCTAATGAACAATAAAAATTATCCAATAAAGGATTTCCTCATATTAGATAATGTTTTTATCGTAGGTATTAATGATATTAAGAAATATAGAAAACCATTTGTTGACCATGAGTGAGTACATAAATTTAGAAATGGAATTTTGTTTCATAATACAAACCCTTCCAGCTATATAGATTGATTTACCCTTCCAATAATCCAGTACCCTTAAAATTTTATCCATAATAAGATTAATCTGATAGGATCATGGTCATCCCTAGAACATTAGAACTCCATGGTATGTAAAATGAAACACCCCTTGTCTAATTCCTATCTTCTTAATGATGTAAATCATTATAGTGGCTGATATATTATTCAAAAAATAAACATATAATTTATTCCAAAAAAATTCTGACCGAAAACTCTTTAAAAATTTATTAATAAATATTTTTCATTCCCCGCATTTAATTTTGTCTCTTGGTGTTAAAGTAATAATTTTATCAGCATGCAGTCTATGGGATGGATTATAGAGGCCTTTGGAATCTCTAATATGACTTATTTTTTCTTTAATCAATCAAATAATTAATTATCCTACTTGTACAAGCCTCTATAATGGTAAAAAAATATTGAGAGGGGATTACCATGCCTCACCCCTCTTGTAAATGTAATCTATCTCTCTAGAGATATAATTATTAGATATAAACATGAACTGAATCCAAATTAGATTTGATCTAATTAATGAATGTTTCCTCAAATAAAAAGTGATCAAGAACCTTTAAAATAAATCTTTAATATATGTTGTTAAAGGACATTAAATTTTGAGATTCAAAGGGATGTTTACAAATATAGTATACCATCTTAGAATATTAACACATTCAGATGTAGTGATGATGCAATATTTGATGTTCATCCCTTTAATGAATCCAAACATATTTGAAGAAACAATATTTTTTGATAATTTAGGAAGCCTATTACCAAAGATATTACTATTAATTTTATAGATAGTATTAAGTATAGAAACATCCTTAATGTGTTTCATTTCGTTATCATTTACATATTTTGGAATCAGAGAAATGAATTAAGCATTAATAACTTGTAAGAGAGGGACAACTCTAAAAAATAAGAAATTAGCTTTCCTACATCTTAGTGAATTGTATACTAGAATAGTTGTAAATTATAATTAACTATACCATTTGGTCTTGGGGATCATAGCTTTAATAATAAATACTACATCTTTAATATATAGATATTATAAAATATATATAAGCATAAATTTATCCTCATGACTCACAAGATTGGGTATAATACCTTCAATAAAGTTTGATGTAGTGTATGTACCATTAAAAAGGTTTATATAATAATATACAATGTGATTAGTGAGTTTTTCCTATAAAAAAACCGATAACCCTCATTGGGAATTTTAACAGGTTTAATAACAATTCTATTTTTTTTAATGTGTTTAATAATTAGGAATTTCTATCTAAATATCTAATCCATTTGTCATCAAAGGATTCTTTATAGTCGTTATATTTTAGAGATAAGATATTGGAATCCCCAAGGGGATCTCAACTTCAATTTTGAGATCAACAAATGAATCATAGTTATTGTTGGATACATTAATAATTTTGAGTGAGGATTATGGACAAGTAGTTTAATAATCCAAAAACATGAATTACTGCTTTCTCTAATATTTCATTTTCCTCCTGAGAAAAATATGTTTTTAAAAAACAACACATGTCATCATCCTTATAATCCATATCATCCCATATATCTTGAACAAGGATTCCATAATAATGAAGTGGAGACCAAGCGTTGTTAAATATGAATGGGTAATGAGGATTTTTGTCTCTAGAACACAATCTAATCAATATATGATGGGGGGTAATAGTTTTTTTTTTGAAGAAAGAAGGATTATATTAATGGAGAATATCAGCATTCGTACATAAGCAGAGCCAAGAAGGGAAATTGTCCAGCCATAGTTGGTTGACATCGAAGGGGCCTGAGGCCGCCAGCTGATGGGCCGCATTGTTTCCTTCCCTTTTGGTAAAGGAGAATGTGCAACAGGAGAAGCCTTGGAACTGCGAGCGGATTCTTCTAACGATAAATCCAAAGGACTAGAGTCCGGAGTCACCGTGGTTAATAGCATTGATGACCGAAAGGCAGTCAGACTCGATGCTGATATCATCCCATCAACATTCCACAGCGAGCATCATCCCTGCAAGAAGGGCATAGGCCTCAGCAACTGCAGGTTCCCATAAGGCATGATGTGGTTCATATTTTGCTGCAATGATCTACCCTAGATGATTTAGAGCTAAGAGGCTAAGAGAAACAGGCCCATCCTTGGGGAGAGAAGCTTCCACGTTAATCTTAAGACTCCCTTCTTTTGGGGGGTCCAGTGAGGGGGACAGGAGGGGGCAATGCCTGGAAAAAAGTGTCCTTTTCGGACCTTCCAGCCCTCAATCCATGAAGTGGCTCATTCAATCCAGAACATGGGAGGCTAATGAACATGGTGGAAAACCGAATCGTTATGCCGAACCCAAATTATTCAGGCCAGGGTGCAATGGGAGCTTGCATCAGACGATTAAAGAGAGGAACACCAGCGCATCAAAAGATCGGAGAAGTCAGAGGCAATGTCCAGTGAAGCATCAGAAGCCGAGCCCCATTTATTCCAAATTTCCTTGGCTCCTGGGCAATGAATGATGGCATTCCAAGGGGTTTCAGGAATATTTGGGAAAAAAGGGCAGGATTCAACACTGGCCATATGTCGGAAAACAAGGAGGCTCATGGTAGGGAGGGTGCCCGTGCACACCTGCCACCAAAATTGGCAAATTTTTTGGGGGACTTTAAGCTTCCAAAGCGTTTTCCATGGTCCCTCATCATAGTCGCGAGAGTGAATGCCAAGAGCCAGTATGTACCCAAATCTCATCGTGAACTCGCCTGAAGAATCATTGGTCCAAAAAAGATGGTCGGGGCCAGCATCAGGGACCCAGGGGATGCTTAGAATAATTCTTTGGACTCTTTCATTAAACCATTCCTGGATTTTTTCCACACATCATCCCGGGCCCTGGTCTGAAAAGAGGCAGTTGATAGTGGCGTCTTCAAGACCTGGTTGAAAGGGGGATGTGTCCTGCACACCATCCTTATTGAACAGCCAGGGATCGGTCCAAATGTTGACAGATGAGCCATTTCCAATCATCCAGCCCAGTCCTTTTTCCAGAAGATATCGGGCCCCCCAAATACTTCTCCAGAGGAAGCTAGGGCGGGGGCCAAGAAAGGAGCCACAGAAGTCTGTGTGGGGAAAGTATTTGGCATGGAGTACCCGCGCACATAAAGATGAAGGATGATTAAGAAGGCGCCATCCTTGCCTGGCCAACAGTGCATCATTGAACAGAAGAAGATTCCGGAATCCCATCCCTCCCTCCGACTTGGGTTTGCAGAGTTTCTCCCAGGCCAACCAGTGGGGTCGGTTTCAGCCATCATTTTTCCCCCACCAGAAGTTGGCAGTATGTGAATGGATCAGGTTTATGATGTCCGTCGGGAGCTTAAACATCGACATGAAGTAGTTGGGGATAGACTGAATGATAGCTTTAATGAGGGTTCCTTTGCTAGCTTTGGAGATGCTTTTTGGAGTCCAGCATTGAATTTTTTTCTCAATACTATCCACCAGAGCTGCAAAAATTTCTTTTTTTGACCGTCCAATCACTGTAGGGAGTCCGAGATACTTCTGGTGTTTATCGACCAAATGGATACCTGCAGATGCACAAAGCTCAGCTCTCTTGGCAGAAGGCACCCCTATGCTAAAAGAGATTTCTGATTTTCCGTGGTTAACAGACTGTCCAGACGCCTGATCATATTGCTGGATCGCTTGGCTGATCACCTGGAATTCATTAACAGTGGCTCTGGAGAAAAGGAGGCAGTTTTCAGTGAAGAAGATATGTGACACTTGTGGGCTTTCACGGCAGACCTTTGCACCATGAATAGACTTGGAGGATGCAGCCCTGGAAATGAGGTTAGAGAAAACATCAGCCACCAAAATTAAGAGAAAATGGGAGAGCGGGTCTCCTTGGCGCAGGCCACAGGTTGGGGTGAATCCAATGGTGAGCTCCCCATTGACCTTGATTCTGAAAGAGATGATCGAGATGCAGTGCATGATAATTTCTATCCATTTAGTGCAGAAGCCCATTCGTAGCATCACAGTTCTAAGGAACTGTCATTCCACTTTATCATAGGCTTTGGTCATGTCCAGTTTCCAGGCCGTGGTTCCTCTTTTCATAGTGGAGCATGTTTTCATAGAGTGGAACACTTCATGGGACACACTTTCATTATCAGTAATCGACCGCTTGGCCACGAAGCGCTCTGGTTTTCGGTGATAATATTAGGAAGCCAAGGACGCAGCCGATTGACCAGGATTTTTGAGAAGATCTTATAAGAAACATTGTAGAGGCTAATTGGTCTAAAATCAGGGATCGCCTGAGGTTTCATGATTTTGGGGATGAGGACGAGGACCATTTCGTTGATGGAGGACATTCTTATATTCCCCGCCCGGATGTTTTTTATCATTTTGCAGATGTCGGGACCGATGATGCGCCATTATTGTTTAAAAAAGGACGTGAAAATCATCTGGTCACGGGGCTTTAGTGGGGTGGATATTCTTCAAAGCCAGGTGTATCTCATCATTCGTCACATCTTTTGTAAGCTGCCAGTTAATCTCCTCGGTGATCACAGGTCTGATGCATTCTTCCACTTCAGCAGACATTAAAGGAGTCCCCATGGAGAAGAGGTTCTGAAAATAGTATACCAAAGCTTCGTGAATGCCACAGGTGTCAGAAACTTTGCTTCCATTAGGTTGTGAAAGGCTCCTGATAGAGTTTTTCCGGTGCCTAGCAGACACTTTCAGGTGGAAATACCTTGTATTAGCGTCGCCCTCTTTAATATGAATGTCATGCGCTCGCATAGCCCAAAATCATTCCTTAACACGAAGGGCCCCATCCAGCTCTCTTTGACTGGCACCAATCCTGGAAATGTTTCCATTGGATGGGGGTTGCCTGAGTAAGTTGTGCAACTTCTTTTCGAGGATGTCACAATGCCAATCAGGTTGGTGGAATTTCTTGTTGCTCCAAGATCTCAGGCCGGAAGCAACCTGTTGGAGATTGCGGCCAACATCTTCTTGGGAACTTTTCCAGCTTGATCGGACCACCTCTTCGCATTCCTAGTCATTTTCCCAGAAGCTCTCAATTCTGAAGGGTCTCCTGAGTTGTCAATTTCGTTCACCTTGGAAACAGTCAATGAGAATTGGCAGTGATCCAAACAGTTAAGGGCCATGTAGCCAACATGAAACATATTGAACAGAGTGATCCAATCAGTAGAAGCTAGAAATCTATCAAGACGCTCAACGATGCGAGTACCTTCAGTATTGCTGTGGAACCAAGTAAAAGGATTACCTGTGAACCCCAGATCAACCAGGTTCGCCTTAGTGACCACATCTTTGAAGTTAGACCTCGAGACTGGGTGTCGAAAACAGCCGCCTCTTTTTTCCTTATGGAACATGATCTCATTCAAATCACCTCCAAAAAGAATAGGGCTAGGTAAATCACGTCGCAACTTACAAAGAAGGTCCCATGACTTCCCCTTATCAGAATGGGATGGCCAACCATAGAATCCCACAAAGGTTCAGGGTGGGTGTAAGTCAGTTTGAATAGTCACAACCACGTGGTGCATGGAGAAAGACAAAATTTTAACGTCAATATTGTCCTTCCAGAGGAGACAGAGGCCCCCTGAATGGCCTTGCCAAGGCATCGGAAAACAGCCTTGGAAGCCACACTTCTGAGCAATACCATTGATGTCATTGTTTTCCAGTATGGTTTTGGACAGGAAAACCATATTGGGGTGACTTTGAGCGCAATTACGCTGAAGCATTCAAACTGTTTGTGGGTTGCCAAGCTCATGACAGTTCCAACATAACAAAATCATTGCTCTAGGCGGGGCTGGGTCTTGCCTGCCACTGCCTTTGGTTCCTCTGGACTTGTTTCTCCATGTGCTTTTTTCCATATTTTGGTTGGATTTCTCTCTGCTTGGCATGTTCCATTTTGTCTTTTCCTGACCCCAGGCTTAGGGTCTGCCATGTGACTATCATTGTCTCCTCATTGCACTCTTCTCCATGTTCGACGGGTAATTAGGCCCCATATTGGAATTCCCATCATTCCATGGGCCTCCATTGTTATAATCCCTGTTGTGGACGATTGTGGGTTAGGGTCCAGATCTGGTGGTTCGGTGTGCATCGGCCTTGCCTTTGCGTATTGTCTTGATGGTTCTTTTTTGCATCGTTGTTGACCTTGTGGATGTTTGAGTATTATCCTTTGGGGGGTAAGGATGGACTTCTGCTTCTATCTGAGTGGGATGGTCAGCATTAGGTAAATCCAATGGTCCAAGCATAAGGGCTTTTTCAACTGTGGGTTTCGCCTAGCTGGCATGTGCCAACGTAAGACAGTCACGGTCCTTTTTTTTCGTCTCAAAGATGAAAGCATATTAATTCGTTTTGGCATGGAGCCAAGGGCCATATTGGAGAATGATGTTACTAGATTCAATCTTATGTTTTGTGGTGCATGTTCTTTCCAGATGGCCAAGGCGACCACAGAAGAACCAGAAGATTGAGAGTTTCTCGAACTTAAATGGTATCAAAGTGTTGGATTCTTCAATTTTCAGGAACATTCCCCTCATCAAGGGCTCTGACACTACAATTTCCTCCCTAATCTGAACCTCGGGACCCTAATGCATTTGGTCTGAGAAATCTCATTCAAGAAAGTGACCTAAATTTTTCCCTATTTCTCTCATGATTCCTTCCGTTCTTTCATGGAAGGGAATTCCTTTAATACGTATCCAGAAGGAGGAACGGGTTAAATTCACTCGCTGGATATCATC
The DNA here is from genome assembly GCA_963277665.1 of Viscum album. Classification (NCBI taxonomy): domain Eukaryota; kingdom Viridiplantae; phylum Streptophyta; class Magnoliopsida; order Santalales; family Viscaceae; genus Viscum; species Viscum album. The sequence continues at coordinate 1,420,933,180 of OY728156.1, read as the reverse complement.
CCCCCTTTGTATTCTTCCATGAAGAAGAGTTGATTATCAAAGGACCACAGTCTTCCCCACACGATTTTGTCTCTTATCTTTCTCGTTGAAGAATTCAAAGATGAGGCGGTTGATCCCCACTACCAGGATAGCCACTCCTGCATCAATTTTTCAGATATTCTCAAAGGTGTTTTTGAGAGCCCCTGATTTACCGATATGTTTTCAACGAACTTTCCCACCACAAGCATAGACATGAGTTTTTTCAAAAGTGTGTCTTCATTTCTCCAATTCTCGATTGGAGCCTTTTCTTTGTTTGTCAGAGACAAACTCTTCCATTGATTAACAAAGTCAGCATCCACAGGGCAAATCAGAAGTTGAATTAGCAAACCTTGACCAACACCATGGCAATCCCCCACGTCCCTGGGACACGAAACTTCGAAACTCGGTAAAATCTCCAGAAACGACCTGACCACAAACCTCATACCTTCACAGATGGATCTTCGGGAATCACCCCCTTCGCGGCGAATCACCTCCTTCGCGGCGAATCACCCCCTTCGCGGCGGAACAACGCAAGCTGAGAAAGGGGTAAATCGGCCACAGGTCACCATCGGCCTTCACAGTTCCTGCCAATTCAGCACGGAGCAACACCCACGACAGCAAAACGTAGAACCTCAACACGGTAGGCCTTCGTGGCGGAATAATTCAGATCGAACACGTCACGACGGCCACTACGCGACTTCAGAGCGTGGTGACTCCTCGTGGCAGGTGCTGCGTGAACCAGACTTCCCTGCGGCGGAATCTTCGTAAAGCTGTGAGACCGGAAACCACCCACAAGCCGCCGCTAACCTTCGCGAAGCAGGTGCGATAGGCGATTAGGGCTAGGATTTCTTCGATCACTTGGGAAAGACTCCGGAATGTGAACGTTTGGGTCAAGAAGCAGAAGAAAAATTTGCGATTAGGGTTATGCTCTCCACGGAATCTGGTGAGGGTCTCGAACTGAGAAACCACGGATCTGTAGAACAAATGGGGCTTGGCAAATTAAGATCTGGAACTGCCCTCCCTGTCCCAGATCTGGAACCAACGAAGAGAGACGGTGACAGGCAGGCTTTCAAGACCCCGTGGAAAGCCGGAGCTGTGCCATGAAGGGTTCGTGGATCGGCCCGAGAAGAGGGGAACGAACCACTGACACTGAAAATGAGCGAGGGCGGTAAATCGCAGAACTGGCCCGGGGACACCGAAAAGTTGCTTCATATGCTGTGTATATTTGTATCCCAGCAGATTTTCATTAAATAGATTGTTCTAATCAACAAATTATGTAAATTTACTATATGGTAAAGGTAAATTAAAAACACCCCTTATTATTAGGATTAACAATTATTATTAAATCCCTAATAAAAATCCATGGTCTAGCGATAGAACATGATAAATAGTCAATGTCCTACCATAAATCTCTTCGATCGTTATATATATTTAAACAACAGATAAAGGAAAAAAAACATTGATATCCTTCGTACATTAAGCTACAACTAATAGTATGATCATTATGAATAACTAGTGAATATCCAACTAGAATTATATTTAATAAAACCTAAATTATTTTCGTCTAAAAAATGATTGACTAGTGAAAATGACATTATGTCCTAGTCATTAAAATGATTCATTATTTAAATAGAAAACCCTCTTAGGTTCATCCATGACAATAATGTGTAATTATTTATTTTGAGTAAAAAGATTTAGTTTGAAAACTATTTTATAGTTGATGAAGACCAATATAGATCCAAAAATGATTCTTATAATTATTTATGATTTGGGTTAGAGACCCCTTTTCATTCCTCCATTTTTATTTGTCTCCTATATTTCCTTGTACCTAAATCCTTTATCACAATAGATAATGGTATGTCTTCAAAATATTTTATGTTAATTTTTTTTAAAATTTCATTAGGATCCAAGGATTCATTTTTTTTCATTTTCTATATGGATATGATATAGACATTATTATGAATTAGATATCAATAAAATAACTCATGCACCATACTTCCCATTGTCTTATACCTTTCATTTAGGTTTTGTGCAGATCAAATTAAAATCTTGATAGGTAGAGGAAATAAATAAAGTAAACAATGTTCATTCCTTCAATTAAGTCTTTCTAAGAGTGTCAATAGGGATGTGGGTGAAATTGTGCTTTTAAGAATAACCATATAGCCTTCATCACGAGATGTTTTATCCAAAATACATTCTTTCTCACGAGGAGTACAAATAGAATATTCTTGATTTTCCTTATTCAGTTCATCCCTTTTCGCTAAGTTAGTGATAATTCAACACCTTCCATAGGTCCACTAGAATTCGATTTAATTATAGCAGTTTTAGTGGAAATTGATGTGCTAGTAGAAACATGAGGATCAAAATCATCACATAATTTCTTCTACAGTTGAAGAACAAGATGATGTATACAACCCAAAATCTAATAATTTAGAGTAATATCATACATAAGTGACACCATTTTCTTGAACATATTATGAGGATCATAATTTTTAGTATTTTACTACTTTTCAGTCATCTCATCACATGATACATTCATATTACTTTTCAAGGAAAAAAATTCCTGGGAGTTTTTAAAATGTTCCAACATTAACTTAGAGAATTCACTTTTTTATGAAATTGTATCATTTTCCTTTTAGTTTTTATTATACTATTTCCACAAATTTCCACAAGGGTGAGATTTTAATTTCTTATTTATAATTCTACAGTTAGTAATTGAGTGACCCTGGATTTTAAAGACCTCAAAGAAAGAGGTATGTGATCATAATCTACCTTAATCTCAATCTTCTACTCAATTGCAATCAGAAAGATGACATATGGTAGTTTGGAATCCATGATAGCATCCACGATGATCCAATAATATAATCAAATCCCCCATTAAGAGATAACTATTCTACATTAATAGTTATACTAATACATAATTCAATTTCATTGATTATTAATAAATTCCAAAACAGCAAGTTCAAACCATAATGTTCAAACCAAATATTAATAGTGGATTGTTTCTTTTTAAAAGGATTTAATTTACAATCCCATTCATAGATTATGAGGACACACAAGTTGACATGATTATTAGTTATTCTCTATTCCACATTGATCTCCTCCTTGTAATAGGAGATAAAATGAAAATACCCATTTTTAATTAGAATCAATTTCCAATTTCTAATATCTTAATAGTGCCTAATCCAAGCTATCAGACCATTAGAAGGCCATGGATTTTCTCACATTTTATTGGTGATTAAACCGAAGGGTGAGAATATTCAATGTGAAAATCTTTTTTGAAGGGACTTTTCATCATCCACTACTAAAAACCCACTATTCTAATGTTTAGGGATTTAGAGGGATTTTGCAGTATACACATTTACTGAATTCGAACAACCATTAAGGGAATCCATGAAAGAAACTACTTTCTATTATGAATGATATTTATTAGTTTCTTTATATATAGAACTTTATTTTATTTTATTTTCTTTCCAATCATTGATGGTGAACTCCAATGATGGATCAAAAGAATCAATTAATCCACCACAATATGTAACCATATAGAATCACCATGTTCGATTTGAAATCATACATTTACACTCTCTCTATCTCCTCTAAATTTATTATTTAACTATAAGATCAATATTTTGTCCCAAAATATATAGTATTTTCAAAACTCTATTTTTAATATTCACGAAAAAATTATTATTTTATTAAAAATATCAAAAAATCAATATTGGAAAATTTCATCTTGATGATTCATAAAATTAAATTCATTTTTCATAAACAATTATAAAATATAAGTTATTTTGGTATTTTAATATTAAATCAATAAATAATGTTTATAGAAAATATGATAAAAATAACTTATTAATAATGCATACATTTAATTATTTACATTTCCGAATTTGAGTAATTATGCTATAGAATTTTTATATTTATATTTATATATTTTATTCATTGTAGATATTACTTAACATACATTTTATTATTCTAATGATTTCATAGTTATTATACTAATTATGTTTCTATTATATTATAAATGGTACTATTCTAACTATTAACTCATAATTCCTTCAATCATATAACAATTATACTTCCTACAAATACAATTTATTTCTTTTATTCAAAATTCACTAAGATTCAACTCAAGTTCCTTTATAAATTATTTTTAAATTATAATATTAAATATAATATAATGTTTTATTTTTATAATAATTTTAATGGTTTTTATATTTCTTGAACACCATGTAACAATGGATTTCAATTTTTTATCTTTTTATTATATTCCAATTTTAATTCGTTTAATTTTATTGGTTTTATTTATCATTTTTTTCTAATTTTAATCATTAATGAAATAAAATAGTTTTTTTTTGTTTTATGGTCCATGTGATTTAATTATAAAATACCATATATAATTCATTATAAGAAAAATCTATCCATGTTTGAAATATATATATATTTATTCATGTTGAAAATCAAAATCATGGTATAGAAATGTTTTATTTAATATACTATTCTATAGTAAAAATGTGATGAACATACAAAAGCTTTTGTGACTAGGTTTTCAGGATAATCAAAATGATGATATTCTATTTGGGATATTGTTAATTATTTTAATGAAGATGATAATTTTATTGAAATAAACAAAATCTCATATACTTCACATGATTGATAATATTTATTTTGAAGAAGTTATGAGCCTTCATGGGAAACCTAAAAATATTGTCTATGATCATGATGTGTTATTTACATCACGATTGTGAAAGATCATGAAAAAATATATGGTTTCTCTAATGATGTTGGGTATGTGTTATCATACCTAAATCAATAGTAAATTTGAGAAAAATATATAAATTCATTGGGATATGATTCATTTATATATCATTGATCATTATAGTGGATGGGATGATTATTTTCCAACTTATTCCATGAATATGAAGTCCATTTTCTATATTGTTATGTAATTTTAGATTCAATTTCAACACAAATTGTCAAAAACATAAAGTATGATGGATTGGAATTCATTTTAAAAATTTATATTCTCAAAGGATGTTGATTTAATGTTTTGTTTCTTATTTCAAATGTTCAATTATACTCATGAATGATGGATTTCCTAACATTTAATGATATGCACTTCTAAAGTGAGGACTTTGGGTCACCTTTATTTATTTATGATATCTGTTCAATTTATAATATCCCACTCATAATCTAGGTATCTCATGATCCCAGTGAAACCTTCCTCTTTATAAGGGTTCAAATTAATTCTCTTGCTGTGAAGGATATCTATTGCTTCACTCACCTCTTTATCTAGTTCATCTGTTTCTACCTTCTTGGGTTTTGTAAACCCACTAATCCTCCATATTTTTTTCTTAGGGTTTTTATGTCAAGTAATCACTTGAGATTATCTTCATTCCTTAATTCTAGACCTGACATGTCAGACATCATTATATATCCTCATTTATGGTATTGGTATTTTCTTTGGGAACTTCTAGAGGTGACATTCAGTGGTTTCCTCCTCTAGATAAGTGGTGCAATTTTCATGGTATTTTTTCCTATTATCATGGATCTTTATTAGATCCCCCACCCAGTTATTATACTACAATCATTGTTTGATCTAACATTCTATGCAAAAAATAGTCTGGTGTTATAGTGTTCTCATAGTGTTTTGGGTGGTGTTGGTGGAGACATCGACTATGTATTAGGAGGTTCAATCAGTTATAGTTTTTCATCTCTTTTTTGTGTACTGGTGGTGTCTTGATTTGGCATTCTCTCCTTGAGTTTCATGAATTTTGTGAATGTTTTGTTCCTCACTGGGTTATTCTATGGGAAGATTATACTACTAGAGACCATAGTTCATATCCTCATCCTATTGTTTCTCTTACCAACTCATCCTGTAGTTATTTAACCCATCTTGGTCAATCATGTTATGAATAATGGTGGTTTGGGTTTATGAATATGGGTTTTGAATTACATTGATAGTGGTGTTTGGTTTCGATGTGGTTTGATTTTTCTGGATTGTTTACACTTTATCCTCACGATGATGGTATTTCTCTTATGTGTTGTATTTATTTGTTGGTGACCCTTCCTTAGATGATGATCTATTGTTTGTGCAATAGCATGGACATTGTATATGATATTTGATTATAGAAAAAATGTGTTTTATATTCTATAATATTATGAACATACAAATAATAGAAAAAAAACAAAAAAGGTATTTCATTAATGGTGATCATTATATTATTCAAAATCATATCCAATTAAAATGAAAAATATTAAAATGGGGAAAAAATATAATATAGGAAAACTAGAATATTAAAATATGGAGAATTACGATTTGTTAAAATAATTTCTCTCATGAAAAAAAATATTGGAGAATTTTAAATATTAAAAAACCAATCGACATTTTTAAAAATAAAAATATTGAATCTTGAGATGATTTTAGATGAATGATTAATGAATAGGCTAAAAAATATTTATAATAAGTAATATAACCATTATAATAGTAATATAGTCATTGGAATAGTAACTTGGCCATTAAGAATAGTAATTTGATCATAATAAATAGTAATTTGGAATTTTTAATTATAACATGACATGTAAATATATTTTTTATAAATTAATTTTGTTAATATTTTTTTTATAATGTTATTAAAATGATTCAGATTAGAAATATATGAAAACTATTAGTTTAATGATTATCATGTGTAATTTTAATTTATTTTCAGAAACCCATATTTTTTATTTATAATTACTAATCAAAATTTTTTAACTTTTTTTAATAAAATTAATTTCATTTTTAGTGAAAATGTATTAAAATTTTCCAAGGGTGATTTTTTGATAATTTCTTGAGAAAATTCAATTTTTAATGAATAGTAAAAATATAGTTTTTTCAAAAAACCATTTTTTATGACATAATTAGGATGTAATAATGTCTTAATAAAAATTAAATTTATTATCTTGACACAAAATATATTTAATAAGACAAATTGTCATTTAAAAACAATACAATTTATTTCCTAACCTAAAATGAAATTTTCAAAGTCCTAATTCTAAAATGTCCCTTTATATAAACATTTTCATAGTTTTCTCCATTATTTTATATTAAACTAATAAATTTGAATTATAAAGTATTTTAAGTATAAATATCTTTTTATTTTATTAAAATATATTTAATAATGTCAATAAATTTATTATTTAGAAGTTTTCCATCAATAAAATAATGTATTCATTATTAAAACAAAAATATACATATCTCCTCAAGTATTAAAACCCAATTTCCCTACCCTTTGAAAACCTCTTCTCCCTAAGTTACAAAATCCTAAAACCAACCCAATATACTCCTATTAATTACCTCATATTACTTAGTTATGTTTTATAGTAAATTAACTCGAATCATTCAAGGAGTTTAGTATTAACGGAAAGAAGATACATTGATAATATGGTTATATTTCATTAACTTTTCTTCACATTTTGTTCTTCACTTTCACTTTTTTATCTATTCATTTCAAAAAATAATGTAAGATTAATTATATAGTATATTAAAATTATATTAATGGTTTTATCATAATTTAATTTTTATATTTATGATATATTTCTATTCCATTCATCTCTTACCTCCTCTTTTGGAAATTCCCCCTCAACGTTCGGTTAACCACCTACATGTATAATGAAAACTCAGTACTTGTAACCAACCTCATGGATGGATAATATTAATTATATATAATATATAAATTTTTAATCATATTTATTTTTAGAATAAATAATTAATTATACTTATGTATAAAAAACTATGATGAAAAATAGAAAAATTGAAACAAAACAATATAATTTAATGAAAAAATGACATCAAAACAATTCATGTTTTACAAAGAGTGTTATAAATTATAATCCAATAATTATGATGGATAAATAATGAAATAAATGAATTTAATTCAAACCTACTTTCATTTGATATAAAATATGATTACTATACATCATGTGTAAATGAGACAAGACATTGTTGGATTTACGGTAGCGTAATCCTGGACCCAACATCTTCTTCAATGGTTATCTCATCCTTAACATAATTATATGCATACTTGTTCCAATTAAATAATTAATATGCCCTTACACTATTATTTATAGAATTTTTTTTGTGGATATAAATGTTTATACCTTATAGAATGGAATTCTTAGAAAATTATAATTTTTTTTAAAATACTTCATATTTCAAAAACAACACCGTGACTCCTCTTACATTGTTTCTTATTCAAGGAACAATAATTTTTTCATAAAATTTTTTATCCCTTATTAATTTGGTAATCCTAAAGGTTTATCCTTAAAATCATTGTTTATTATATTCTTTGGAAAAACATTATTTCCCATTAGTTTACTTCATTACTATAATGGTTATACATTTTACTTCCATCATACATGTTTGATTATTAGAATTTTATGATGTGATTGGTGGGACCAGAATTATATACCCTTCCAATTCATTGGTTAATGTGATATATCTCATGTTATTTTGTGAAATCTTTATTAAAATTATTCTTTCTTAGTTTATAATTATTATTTTATGTTTTTTCACAAATTTTATATTTGAACATGAGACTAAATTGTTCACAACTATGTGTGGTATTTGACCACTATGTTATGATGTTTCATTATTATGCATATGAAACATTCCATTCAATTTTCAAATTATTCTCTCATTCTTATGATTATATTTCAATGGATATGATATGATTAGGATTATTAGGGTCACCTATTTACTATTGATTCATGTCTCTTATTCCATATATGTTATCAGTCTCCCCACTAGGCTATTTGGTCACCTATTTATTTGATGTATATCCATAGGTCCTTACATATAGTAAGGATAAAATGAAAATTTTTATAAAGACATATAAATAACAAATTCCATAAATTTGATATATATATACAATAATTCACTCTCATAAATTTCAGGATAATTTTTAGTTTAGAGTTTTAGAGAATTTTGGAATACCTCTAACATAAAAACTTAATATATTAAATAGAGGACACTTTTATTCATTATTTATTTCTGCCGTAATATAAATTATAAAAAAACATTATTTAATTTCATAAAAAATATTCATGGCAATGAAATTTTCTTCTTATTTTCCATTACCCATACTTAAGTCTTGTGAAAAACATTTTAAAACAAGGGTTGACCACAAAAAGCATCGTACTGGATATAAAAGGGATGAAAGAAATAATCACATTAGTGTTTGAATACATTTAAAAATATTATTTTAAAAATTAAAAATGGGTTCAAAATAAACATTTTATTACCTAAGAAATAAACTTCACTACAAAAATCTCTTCATAAACATTTTATAAGAAATTTTAATAGAAAATAAAACTCATTAAAGTATATTTTCATTCAAAAACACATAAAAACTCCATTCACAATATTAAAAAATTCACAATTACAAAGTAGAATATACATTCCTTTAAAAATAATATCATTATTTAACCTTGAAAATAATTATATATCTATAAAAACTCATAGTAATCATAGAAAAAATAGTTGAGTAACATTAGAAACCATTTTACATGTCACCGTTACAAAATGAAAAAACCATGTAGTTATCTTCAATATCCAATGCATTAGAGGTCTATCATGTACCCACCCATCCTTGGTTTATAACAGAACCACCCGTATTTGGTTAATAATATAACAACCCATCCATTGTTTATAAGATAACCACATCCTTGGATTACAATAGACCCACTGATCATCATAAATAAATATGAAGAACCATATCATAGTAATAAAACATAGAGGCTTGTCTTTTCATCATTATACTTATAAAAATAGTTTTTTGACACATAATTTTTTTTCCAGATATTTAGATACCCATTACATTTTAAAATACATTTTGAAAATAAATATAAAAATAGGATTGAGGGATATCCTTTAATCAAAAAATGGATTCCTATAATGAAATTCATATATCAAATAACATTTAAGGTGGTTTGAAAATTCATTATTTTTATATATGTAAAAAATATAACATTCCCTTTTCTCCTTTTCAAAGGAAATAAAAAAAATCATAAAGTGATTACTTTTGAAAAAAATAAATTCAAGTAAAAAGAGACATAAAATTTAATTCATAATTTTTTATATCTATTACAATACATACAAATAATAATTTTTTAAAGATTTGTACATGGAAGAAAAAGAGTAGGAATAAACACTTTTAAAGTGGTTTATTTTTAATAGAATCCACCATAACTTGAATCTGGCTCATCATATACATTCTTTATCCTCCTGAATAATACAATTATGTTAATTTTTTACATTACTAAGAACCAATTTAACTTTATCATTCTTTGTTACCAATTTATAATCAATTAATCAATCAATTAAGTTCATTTTAGACATTTTGACAATATATTTCTCATATATACAAAGTGGCTTTAGTAGGTTGACTATAGTCAAATAGGTCATAATTTAACCATAATCAGAATAACAATCATAACTTATTTATAATATTTAAAAATAAATTATTGTTTTAAAACTAATAATAAAATATTCTATTAAAAATGAACTACATTACCATCATTAATAAAATATGCCATACATATGTATGAGTGACATTTCAATTTTTCAATGATAATTAACGAAATATTATAAGTATCATATTATCCTAAAATATTTATAATTATCTCCAAATACCATATTATTTATTTCCATTCAATTATATATATCATCCACGTGATGTAGTCGTGAAAAACAAAACAAAACTTTTCATGGAGATGGTAGTCCACACGTACTCACGAACGACATTATCATTTTTCAGTGAATCAAACATCTGAAAGTATAATATATATAATATATATATATAAATAAAAATTTATTTAATGTAATATATATACATTAAATCTATCATTAAAATATTTCATAACTTTTAGTGATGAAAAATAAATTACAACGGTTCAGGAGGCAGTAGTATACCACACAAACGATCAATGATTTTTCTTCTTATTTTGATAATACAGAAGTTTCATTTGTATATTGAAAAAACATAATAAAATCTAAGTATATATGTGATACAATAGTAATTATTAAATCATGGTTTAATAATAATTAAAGTTGGTGGTAGAAAAAATAAAAAAATTTCTGGTTACGAACTGTACCTCTCATTCAGAAAACCTCATTTGATTTAATCAATATTAACTTTAAGGATGATATTCTAACTAAAATAGGGACCCTCGAATGTTAGGATGGGATTTAATACAAATAATTACTTATCTATTGTCCAATCCAAAAGGATTTTAATAAATTAAGAAAAGATGAGAGGAGGTGTCCTTTTATAAGAGAGGAGATCTATGGAGTATGAAGTCTTGAAGGTTGGATTGAAGCTCGACACAACCTCAAGTGATGACACTAGATTGACTGGTACCATAGGTGCACTGAACATGATGGCAGAGTCTGAAGTCTTCAAGGCTGGATCAAAGTCCAGCATGATCTTGAGTGGCACATCTAGATTGAACGGATCTATAGAACTGTTGAACTTGTTGGCGGTTGATGTGGGGAATCTGCCTGGTGCAGAGCCCGCTAAGGATTTGGTCCCCGGGAGGGAGGATGAATCAAACAATGTTGCTGAGGAGGATTTAGAGGAAAAGGGGTGCTGGGGCCTTGGTCTAGCTCCAGGGTTAAAGAAGTAGTTCCAACTCATATTTGATGTTTCTGAGGAAGGCGGTATGGGGAAAAAATCCTTTTTCAATCTCAATGGTGGGTCTAATTCTTCCATTCGAAGGAAGGGAAACATTTCACACGTCAAATATGATCAAGATATTGTTTCACAAAGTCTCAAAATTGGTTATTTCTCAATTATTGCAAGGATTTTTCTTCCTAAGGGCTCACAGCCTCTAAAAATCGATGAACTCCAGGAGCATTTTTAAATGATTTGGGGATTCTCATATTAGAATTGTGTATCGCTTGGTCGAGGATATTTTCATATGCTTTTCCCCACACAAGAACTTAAAGTACAATCCTGGGGTTCGGTTTAATTTCAATCAAACCTGGGATTATACATCTTCGGGAATCGGATAAAAAATCCAACCCTTTCGAGATGGGAAACACCACTACACAAATATGGGTTAACGTTTATGGCTTAAACTAGAAAATTTGGCCTAATAAAAATTTTTATGACATTTATTTGTCTATTGGAATCCCAATTAAAATGTACAAGGAAATGGAAGTGGCTCTCTTTGATCACATCGCAGGGTTCTTGGTAGAGGTTGAACTCTGCGCGACACTAGTTAACAAGGTAATGTTGGCCACTGATGATGATATTATTGAGTTAAAGATCATCTATGAAAAATTTCCAAAGCTTTGCAATCAATATAAGGTTATTGGAAAATAATTATATTCCTGTAGACGCTCTATTATATACAGTTTTTGTACACTGCGTGGACATGATTCCAACAACTGTCTTATGAAGAGCAATCCTCCCAGGAAGGCATATTCTTCCTCGGATAGCTATGGAAAGTATTGTCCCTTATAAGAATGATGATGATATTGGAATTGCTATTGATAATGTCAAGCATATATAAGATGTGCCAGGACTTATTTCCAAAGATGTTTCAAATCAAAGGATTGAAGATGGTAGGCCACCAAAATCACATCCTGGTCTCACGACAAAGTCTTGGGCTCCATTTTCTCTGAAGAGGCGAATGTCCAAAATGATGAAACTTCCCAAAAAGGTAAGAATGTTGACATGAAGCAAATCTCAGCCTCTCGGAAACCAGGAAGTGATGATGAATTGATGGTTAAGAAATAAAATGAGGAAGAAATTCAAAAAGAGGTTAATCAACAGCTCTCACATGAAAGTATGGCTGTCTTTCGGAAGGGTAATAAAATTTTAGAATATGAATCTCCAATAATTTATAAATATTGTCCCAAAATGGTTGTGGATAATGAGGAATTTTAGCTTGTTTCATACAAGAAGGTGATGTCTCTAATTGTACACTCAGTTCAATCGACAGAGGGTAATCCCGCCTCTCAAATAATTTATTGTTCCATAGAGTAACATGATACTACATAGGGCTCCACTTCAACTAAAGCACTAAAGGGGGAGGGGATGAAGACTCCATATACATGAGATACATATCAACACAAATGTGAGGAGAAACCAGGAGATAGCCCTGGCTCTGATAGTACTGATGCTGAGATGCTACTTGAGTGGCTTAAATCCATTCCTCGAAGTAGGGGGAGATCGCGCGGCAGGGGACGAGGTCGAGGACATGGTAGAGTTGGTTGGCATGAAGTTAGTGAAGGGGAAAGGTAGCTAACTAAATTATTGAAGAAAAATATTGGCATTTAGATTATTTTTGGTGTTTTTTCTATGTTTTCTCGTTCTCCCTTGGACTTCTTTCTTTTTATTGTTTAATAAAAGAGGCACAACCTCCGCCTTTCTCCAAAAAACAAATATCATGATAACAATGTTTCCTACTCTTTAGGTGTCAATATATTTACTATAAAAGAAATAGAATCCATTAAATTGATAATGGTTGATATCATAAACTCTATACCAATATATTGACCAAATTTAAGAGTTTTATGAATTATAAATCATACAATAAAACATTAATTATTATAAAATATAATTAATGTTTTTTTAAATTCATTTAATTTTATTTTATACAAATAAATAAAAATATTTAATTCAAATATATAACTTTATCAAACCTAAAATAATTTATAATTATCTAAAAAATTCATGATACACTTTAACTCACTCATATAATAATATGTCTATAAATTTTTAAATCATTTTACTGATTTTTACACTACATGCACAAGCATTGTGTCATTGTTTCAGAAGCATTTATGGTAATTATTTCCCCACAAAAAATTAAAAATGACTTAAAATGATGGAAAACTAAATTATATTTCAACTTTATTTTTATAACTAAATATATATATTATTTCTCTCTATTTTGAAAATTTACAGATAATAAAAAAATGAGAATTTTATTTTTTACTTTTTATAAATAAAATAATATAATGGTAAAAAATCATGAAAAAATGGTAATAAATTTCATATATTAGATATTTTGATGTTTATGGGTGATATAAACTCATAAAATAAAATTAAGGATAGTTTTTGAATTATTTTTAGTCCTTATCATATTATTTTTAACAATTTAGTGCCTGTTTAACCCAATACTATGGCAAAAAAAACACTATAGTTACTATTAAGACCATCCAAAAATAAAATGGAATTTTTTAAAAAAAATTGACCTCCCTTATTCCAAATATGGAATCCATTTTTAAATATTAAAAAATAATTATTATCAGAATTAAATTAAAAATTCAACAGGAATAAAGTGATGAAAAAGTTTTTTAGAAAAATTCTCATTTTAAGTATAAAATGTATTTACACTTAACTAATGAATTTTTTTTATTGAAAACCCATAACTATATATTTTTAATTCAAAATGAAATAATAAATTTTTTAAACTAATAAAAAATAATTTTATTTCATAAATAATCTAAAATAAAATACAGTTTTCTATATAGATTAGTATTTTTAGTATTCATTAAAAAATAAATCTTTCCAAAAAATTCACAAAACATCGTTCTAATATAATTTTGAAAAAATTAATGATAAAATTATTTTAATTTTATCAAATTAAAATTATATTATTTTAAAATCATGGTTTTAAATAAAACCATATAATGTATGATAATATAATTTGGTTAGAAAAATGCATTTTACGTTTTGACTGAAAAATAGCCTAATATTATTATAATGAATATAAATCTATAAAATCTATCTAATAAGGATTTAAAATGATTTATATTTACATTACATGATTTTTTATATTCTTCCAAACTATCTAAAATTATGTCCTTATAATTCTATTGTAATGCCCCGACCCTAGTTACCTAGAGTCAGTGCATTATTACATAACATTGGCATGATCACAAGGAAATCATGTCCCGAAAGGCCAATAAATTTATTATTATTAGAAATAAGATTCATATATAAGTTAAACTTTACAACTTGAAAAGAAATACAACACTAATTTTTCCCATTATAAATATACAAGCCTCCTAGATTAAGCATGTAATTCACTTGTAATTATCTTCTTCATATTTTGGGGAAATAAAACATAAGAAAGGGGTGAGCTCAAACGCTTAGTAAGGGTAATCAATAAAGTAGAATATAACATAAATATTAAGAATGGTTAATAATTGAAAACACATGCCTTTACCAGTAATAAACATGAACACTTTTATGGCAGGAATATGAGTTTAGTAATTAATGCCATAATAAAACCTAATAATGGGTATTCTACTAGTCGAAAGACCATGTGAACCATCAATATTATTTTCATAATGAGGGAATATATAATGACAGAAATTCTGAAACATTTATTCAAGGCCTCATCCAAGATGTCTAAAAATGATTAAGGGCTCATCCAAAACCATATATCATATTGGGAAAGGCCTCGGCCAATTCCATATCTAGTTGTCTCATGATACCTACTAATGCATCGAGGAGCTATAGCGGTCTCCACATATCACTTACTAAGTCCAATACATTCCTCATATGAAAAGGTTGAAATATAACATAAACATTCGTATTAAAATTAGCATATAAAATGTCAATACATTAACCGTAAATCATGAATGGTATAAAAATAACACATACACAAGAAAACATATCACAAAATCTTTAATAAAATATATAATATTTTTATCATAATGAATCGACTTCAAACAAATTTAAAATCCATCAAAGGATGTTGGCATAAATGAAATCAAAACTATTTGAAAGAAATATCCCTTTCTTTGTTTGAAATCATTTAAAGTAATATAATTATAAAAGAAAAAATTTATTTTAAATATATTCTTATAATATTATAAATGAATCTTTGACGATGTTTTATTGGTGGAGAATAACTGCACCCGCCGTATAAGTTAATAAAAATGACATTCTTACATTAATTTTGTCGAAAAGGTCGTAAAGTAACTTGTTTGGAAAATGACTGAAAGATTCCTTTAAAAACATATAAGTTCAAATAAGGGTATAAATGACTTTAAACCATTGTCTTGTAAATATTAAAATTGTTTTGAAATACATTTTTAAGAAACATTGATTTGGATGAAAAAGATGTCCCATTAGATACTTACATAAAAACAACCTCGGATAATAAAGAGACTGTAGAATTAACCCTTACCTTGTTCTTTTCCTTTATTGAGGGTATGTTAAACTCTTGTATAATGGTTAAATAATTGTTATTAAATTATTTAAGAACTATATTAATTAAAATGATATCATATATGATCTTCTAATATTGCTTTGTTAATAATATGTTAGTACTATCGTCATTTAAGTTGTTAACTGATTCATTTTCCTTTATATACTTTGTTACATAAGTAATGATTGTTATGGATAGGATGTATCTTATTCATATTCAGAATGATATTAAGTCTTTAAAAATTATTTTTAATCATCAATGTAAAATTAGTCTTGAATGGATATGATGGGGAATGAATCTCATCGTGTTCGTGGAGACGGTAATCCGTACGTTCGCACGAGCGACAATATCATTATTTTGATATTGAAATAATATATAATTGGATGTTATATAATATATAAATAATAATTATCATGTTATATTTATTATTTACATCAATTATACATCATTATTATACCAATCCAAATAATAATGTATTGAATTACAACTACACCATGACGTGGAGACGGTAAGCCGTACGTACGCATGTATGGTGACATGTCATTAAATGGATGGATATAATAATGAATATGGTTTTACCATATTTATAATAACATCAAATTATATAGAAGATACTGGAGTTATTATTTTAGAATGGAAACAACCAATAAAGAGGAAGTGGATGAAGAGAGGAACTCGAAAGAGGTGATGAAATATTTACCTCTTCTTCGGGTTCTTCCATTTGATTTGATCAAAAGGGCTCCTTTCGTTGGATTTCTGACTAAAGGAGTTCCTCTAGGATGAATTAAGGATAGTTGGGAGGGGATTTGGGTAGGTTTTGGCCGATAAAAATGGTTTTGAAGGTGTGAATTTTAGAGAAGGGAATTTCCCTTTTATAAAAGGGATGAGGGGTACCTTAGGAAAAGATTGAAATATTATTTTATAATAAAATCATTTTCGATTTCTAATGCCTAAAAAATGAATTATTTAAAGGATAAGGTTGGTATAGGTCGAAAAAAACTCAACCAATTTTTTTTATATAGGTTTTGGTGACTATATTAACCTTATCTTATAGATTTAACTCTTAGTTAAATAGTTCGACATTTACCATGTCTATTTGTATTTTGATATTATATGGTTAATAAACTTACTATAAAATTCCAAGAGAACCCCAAGTGGTTAATTAATAATATATATAATATTATTTAATCTCTTTGGTCAATCAATAGATTTTTAGGAATATAATACCAATTAATAATATAATATTTGTTTTAAAAACTCTTTTATGTCAATTTTGACACTATTTGGTATTTTTTTCTAAATTAATAACAGCATTATTACTTGAAACAAAATTCATTTAATAAGATCTAACATGTCATATTAACCTAAAAAAATATTGGAATTCATAAAAAGTATCAAATTACATTTATTTGGGTATTTATAATATCAATTATTTTAATATTTCATTAATATGGTAATTACTACATTATCATTGTGTCATAAATAAATTAAATTATATAATGTATAAATATTATAAATAAAATACCATTATGTAGGAAATATTTTTATATTTCTAATAAATATTTATATTATAAGATATAACATATATAACCTTATGTAAAAAATGTTTTTCTAAAAGATATATGCTTATGTATTTTTTGTATTTACTTTAACTTAATTAATATAAAGTATCATTATCACTTAAAAGTGGCTCCATGGGATCCCAAAATCAACCCAAGTATATACATGGTCGGACATGTACCTGAAAATAGGGTTAGGACACGTGTTTGAGTATTTTAATATTATTATAATATTATTTTATTACCTTTATTTACCGGATTTACCCTTTAACCATTATAAATAAAATATTTACCGAAGTAATTATTCAAAATGTCTAAAAATAAAAGTTACCTATTTACACAATTTGGACCTCCTGATTCTAAATATGGAGTTATTTTTTTCTAAATTCAAAACATAGAAGTGGAAGAAATTAATTTAAAATTAATTCCTGTTGTCAAAACAAAAAACGTGTTTGTAAGAAATAATAAGTATCAAAAGATTGACACTTTATTATGTCAAGTTTAAATATGAAATTATGTCCAATGACCAAAATTGGATTAAATGGTAAAAATATAATCTAATTATACTTAAAAACAACTCAATAGTATAATTTATCGCTATAGATTATTTTGATTAAAAAAGTTGTTTTTAATTAACATTTTGTATTTTTCACTATTCATAAAAAACTAAATGTTTTCATAAAAATACCAAAAATTCACTGTAAGATAATTTAGATATTCCAAACCCAAAAATTAAGTCCATTTGGGAAGACAAAATTGATAAAATTTCAAAATTTAGGTATTATTATTCATAACGGTTAGTTTGATTGGTCGTGATGTGTTAGAATTTTGAAGTTGTGTACAACACAAACTATTGCATTATTCAAAGGGAAACGTACTATGAAAGCTTGGGGTGTTACATATATTCACTAATTGAACAAGTGGGTTTATATTTTACTCGTACAATTTTAATATTACCATGTTACGTCGTCAACCATATGGTTTTTAAATAAAACCATAATTTTGTGAATTAACTTATAACACAATATATGATCTTCATTTTCAAGAAAATGAATATTACATTTCTCATAATAAATGTTATGTTCCCACTGAATAACCTTATGTACCAAAAAAAGAGTTGAAACTGAAAAATATTTTTATAAAATCAAAACAAGTAATACATTGTATACCAATAATGAACTTATAGGTAAGGAAACATGATAATAAAAGTATCAAATATTCTCTATAATATCTTAAGTTATAATAAATCACCATCATAGTTTCCCTTTTCTTCCAAAACTCATAACAATTTTTCATGGATACACTTTTTTAAAAACATGATCACCTATATCAAATGAAAGACCAGTCTTATGGTTATCTCTATAAAACATCATTCTACTTTGATATATCCTCAAATGTTTCTAAATCATATTCACCTCCTCAACCTTTTGATCCAAAATATCTTGTACTATTAACTTCTTTTCCACTAATTTATCCCAAAATTATGGAGACTGACACAAATTTAAATATAATACCTTAAAAGGTTCTATAAGTATACTCTAATGGATACTGTTATTATAAAAAAAGATAACTAATGAAATATGTTGATCCAAACATCCCTAGTAATCCATTAAATGATAAAAAATCATGTCATCTAAGGTATGAATCATTTGATTAGACATTCCATAAGATTGAGGCCAAAAATTTATATTAAAATTTAATTTAGTGACCAATGAATTATGAATTCCTTTATAAAAATTTTACATAAACTAGGGATCATGGTCAGATACAATGGTGAAAGGAAATCCATTCCACATGACTATCTCCTAGAAATTTAAGTGAGAGTGTTGATCTAAAGATATAGCATCTAAAATGGGATGGAAATTCACAGATTATATTAATTGATCAATAATAACCCAAATTTCATTATTATGGTGAGAATTATTTTTTAATTCCACCATAAAATCCATGGATATAGTTTCCCATTTCCACTATGGCATTGGAAACCTTTTAATGTTCCACATTATTAAATTATATTCAACCATTACCTATTTACAAGTAAAAAATTTCATTGTAAATTCAATAATATCTATTTTCATTCCTTCCCACTAGTAATACTCTAAATGGCCTATATATATATATATTAGTGATACTTGGATGAATATAAATTTAAGAAATTTTACCTTCACTCAATAATAATCTCTTCAACTAATAATCACAGAGGACAAATAATCATTGCCCAAATTTGATAACATGTTCTTTTCACCATTAAATTAAAAAAATATAATCATTCTAAACCAATTATACTTTTTCATATAAATCACAATATCCCTTCTGAGATATCATTATTCTCTCTTATAGAGATGATTTTACTAACGTAAGAAAAAAAATAGTTGATGTTCCTGGATGAAACATTTCAGAAAAAATCATCCAACTGCTAACTAAAGTGTTATTTCACAAATTTAAAATTGATAATGATTCATGATATTGTTAAATAAAATTACCATCAAATTGTTTTATATTCTATGATGGTATCATATCATGTAATAATATTTCATAATTAGTTCGATCCACCTTATCTACCTAATGTTAAATTATTTCTGATTGAATATATACTTTATAATTTTTTGATCAAAATATATTTCACAGTTTACTCCAAATAAATGATACCTCTAACTTTTTCAATAATAAATCATAGTATATAATTTCATATCATATTAAGGTTAATCTAACTCATGAGGTTCAGTTGACATGAAGCATAAACAATTAATTGATCATTTGGCATTATAACACAACCATGTCCATTCAATAAATCATCACTATAGTTGAAAATTCCCATATTAATTAATGTAGGGAAAAAACATGATCATTAAAAAATATCATTTTTATTTCCTAAAAAAATCATTCAAATAAACTTATATCCTTTTCGAGTTAACATATTTAAAAGGTTAGATAACCAAGAAAAATTTTCTATAACCCGCTGAAAGTATACCTCTAATACAAGGAAACAATGTATCTCTGGGAAATTTGTAAGTCTTGTAATGTATTAAAAAATATTATTTTTAGGTGGGTAAAAAGTTATTCCACATTTTGAAACAATATGACCATGGAGAGAAATAATTTAAAAATAAAATTTACACTTAATAAATTTTCCATATATCCTCTTTTCTTAAAAGTATTGAAAAACAATTCTTAGGTTTCTATTATGATCCACATGAATTTTAGAATATACCAATATGTGATTAATGAACATATCAAAAACTTATCTAAATAGTCATGAAAAAATCAATTCATTATATCTTTAATTAAATATAGTTCATGAGATAACATAATGGGAATAACTATTAACTCACAACACAAATATATTGTCTGAGACACAATATTCAGAATATAATCCTCCATAACAATAAAATGATGGTACACTAACTTGATATCGTTTGTTGTAAAACAATATTCTCCCTAGAGATGATCCAAAAAGTCAATTATATGAGGAAAAGCATACTTCCTCTTAAAAATGTTGTTAGTCAAGGATCCATAATCAATGCAGTTTCTCTTTGATCCATATTTATTTTTATTAAAATAAACAAGTATTCCCCTTGGTAATGTTGTAGGATTAATGAAACCATTATCTAATAACTCAAAAAATTAATTTTTAATTTAAAAATGTTCTTCATGATCCATTTATCAAGGAGGTTTTATAATTGGATAATCATGATGCACTAAGTCAATAATATGTTCAATAGAAACATAAAAATGTTATGTTTTGATAATTGCATTGTATCATGTGTTTTATTTATTTTTTAAGTATTAATAGATTTAATAGTGAGTTAATTAATGTATTCTTAATCTTGAACCTATTATTTAATTCAATTATTAAATTATATTTAATTATCGTGTAGTTATTATTCATAACCTGTTCTAAATGTTTTATTCTGATTTCTTAAGGTAAATAATTCTTTTGGGATCATAAAAACATTTATACATGTTTTTTAATAATCCCATTAATTAAATAAAATTTACACCATGTATAAAATTCATAATCCTTATAGCCAATTTAAAATTCATAAAACCAATTTGTGAACTACATAACTGATTTTCCAGAATCGGTAACACACCATATTTCGATCATATATTTAGATATAATACTCCAAATTTAGTGATTATTATTTTTCAATATCATAAAATATTTTTCTATAATTCATTATAATTCATTATCTAATGCATCTATTTTTTTCTTCGGAAATTATATTTTAATTCACTATATATGTTTATTCTTTTTGTTGCTGGTTTTGAGAATTGTTTTGCAATAGTTTTTTCATTATAATATGAGTTATATAAATCCAATTATGTTGATCCATGATTAGTTTTTATATAATTAAATTGAGTAAATATAATTAAATAGAAAAAAATATGATTATAAAATCAATAAGTTCTATTTTTTATCCGAAAAATGAATAATTCAATCTATTTTTGGTTTTTAGGAATACCCTTACAAGAATCTCCAATTTGATAAATTCATATACAATATTCATGTAAATAATAAATCTCCTGAATGAATTTTTTATGTGAATCCATTATGTTTATTCCCCTATAATTTTAGTTTTATTACATAGAGAAAAATGCTTACGTAAAATTCACCATAGTGAATTTGGCTATGTAGTTTAGTGAAATCATATTTAAAATTATACTCTGATTTTCATTGTGTTTCATAAATTTATCTTCTAATTCATTTTAGAAAATATTTAAATTGATAAAATTAATGAATAAATTCATATTAATTAGCTAGAACATATCTATAATGTTTCCTATTTTTTAAAATGTTTTTATGAAGATCAAATTTTGTTTTAGTTTCAAGCATTAAACATATATCTTGAAACAAAAAATTCACATGTATTATTTTATATAGATTTCATTAGAATTATTTATAAAGTAATATTATATGATATTAAAAAAAATTAATTATTTTTTAATATAATGAATTTAATTATATAAAATTTTTATATTCTATATTTTTTTAATACTCCTTTTAATTCTAATGTTTTTATAATTTCCTTTTTCAAATTTAAATATTCAATTTTTATAGAATTTATCATTGATCTATTATTCTAAAGACGATTTCAATTATTTAATTAATGATAAAAATTTGGATTTAATCATTTTTAGTTATTTTAAATATTTTATATGAGTTTAGTTATAATTATGCTAAGATAATATTCCCTATCTCTCTCTCTGATAATCTGGTATTATTATTTTTGAATTTTATATTATCTAATGACTACATAGATGTGGAAAATTTAATTTTTTAATGGAAATTGAGATTTGGTTTTTTTATAGGTTCACGAGTGAAATAATTAAGATTGAATACATCTTCGATGTGTGCTTTCATTATTTTCAATTAATACAGTGTGAATAGTGTGGTGGTGATGATGTCATCATGTTCTATACATTATTCATGTAATAAACATTTCTTACTATAGTAAGAATATCACTCATGGACTAAACAAAAATATATATGATTATTACTAAATTGATGAGGCATCCCGTAATATTTATCATGAACCAATATCTAATCTTTTAATTAAATATTCCTTGTTCTAATTTGTGGTGTCTCTAACACTTCTTCCCCTATTTCACATACACTTATTTTTTTCGTTATCATTTTACAATAAAAAATTATTATTCTTCACTATAATCTGATTTGAGACATATATCCTAATTTTAAGACTGTTTAGAATGTTCCTTCAATTGTGTAACATTAGTGTTTTATTATGGGTAGTGAATCCCGATACAAAACTCATTGTGGTAGTGTGGTTATCCCTCCACTTTGTATAAAAGGACTTCATAATTGGTTTTTGATTCCCCTTAAAAAATCATTATAGTACATAACATATTTATCACTATGTGGAGAGTAATAAGAGTATACCCGGTCTAATTTGGACCATACTATTAATAGAAAATATTCTTACATTTTTTTTTAATTCTATTACTTATTAAATTTTTCAAATACCATTCATAAAAAATTAGATAATTAATTTAGTTTAGTTTTTTAATTTTCTATATTAACCCCCAATTGAGACACATCTCTTACCCTATTTTTTCTAATAGTTAGTACAAGTTCCTAACCCTTATAATGATTATTTACCTCTCTTATTCTTTTTATAGATACCTAAAAGTTGGATTTTGATATTTTTTTTTGGATTTTCAAATTATTGTTTAGATATAATTGTTTGTATTTTATTATGAGAACCTTTTTCTAGACCTTACAGTCTAAGAATAAGATCATTAATGGGGTATGAGTAAACATAAATTATTCTAGGATTTCTCATATGCCACTTACCTTGATGGAAATTATTATGTATAATAGTGATCCAAAATGGAGGCATACTACAACAAATCAAGTATAGAACACTCATCCATCAAGGTAAAATCATACAAACTACCATAATCTAACATATCTACATTTATAGAGATTAATTTTATTTGATATGTTTTAAATTAACAATTTATATGTATTTAATATTATGCTATTAGTAGAATTGTGTGTATTCATGTGTCTTCCTGTAATAAATATCATTATATTTGGTTGATTATACTAGTAACATAGCTTGTCCTAGATAATTTTTTTAAAACCAAATTAGAATGCTTCGAGATATTTACAATGAAATCATGACGGGGACAGACCAACATGTAAACAGTATGTTCCACTGATTCATAAAAATTATGAATAGAAAGAATTATGTTAGAGAATATTTTGAAATCCCAATAATTATTGAATGATTCGTAAAAGCACTAGAAAATAAATGGAATTCGCAGAAGGATTCCATTGATTAATGAATTAATTTAATATAATACACTCTTAAATACCAGAATTGATCACTACTTTAGTATAAACTAAAACTGATGATCATAGTTGAAGATGAGACAAAAAAAGAAAAGGTGTCAAGTTTAAATATATACAATTTATTTCTATTAACTATTCTCAATATCATATATATGATAGTGAAAAAGAAGATATGGTTTGAATTTTGACTGGATTTTACAAATGAATAAAAAATAAAGGAATCTAGAACTCATTTTGATGAAATCCTCGAGAGGGGAAATACACAGGAGATAAGAAAAGAAATAATAATTATAATACATCATATATTACTAATTTTGAGTGTAGAAAGAATGTTAATATCTTGCAAGAATTTTCAAAACTATTGAATAAATAAAAATACAAGAAGTGGGATGAAATGGAATTAACAACAAGTTGGAGTTAAATATAAGACTATGTTCCTAGTGAATAATGTTAAAATGAAAAATAATATGATAATTTGTTCTTCAAAAATATCTTAATGATGTTATTGGTTCTAGTTTTTATTATAGATGTTATTATTCAGTCTATGATTATGAAAATTTATATGTTTTTTAGTTAAATAATGAAATTGAAAATCTGAGAAAAAGTGTTTTCATTTATATTAAATTATATATTAAAATTAATGAAAATAATGATAACATATTTTTTGAAAATAATTTTTTTTAAAAGCGAATTAAAAGTTATGGTATGTTAGATCTATTTCTCATTATAATATTCATAATTTTTTTAAATATATTCTAGATTTGAAAGAAAATTTTAAAAATGAAGTTGAAATTATTAAGAAAGGTTTTCTTTCATTTATTCTTGATCATTGAAAATATCATCAAATGATGTGTTTGAATAAATTAGATAAAAATAATGATGGTATTGAATATGATATAATATTTATTAAAATTACATAAATTAATTTTTTTAAAAAGAAACAAGGATGTACTTTTACTGTTGCATGTCATCATTGTGTGATGAAGGCTCACTAAAGAAAATGAATGTTCTATAAGATTCAAATAGTCTATGAGATTAGAAAAACACATATTTATAATTTTATTATCTTCGAGTAACATAAATTACTTGTATAATTTATAAATAGGAAACTAAAAATTATATTATGAATTTGATTAGACTGAAAGTATATTGAGTACCGAAATATTCATGTAATTGATTTTTGTAGGAAAAATTGCATGGATGTCCCAACAACGACATAAGGTAAATGGATAGTGGATGATCTAAAAATAGGAATAGAGACCCATAAAGGATTATTACTTACAATATAACATGCCAATAAATTATGATATACTTATTTTTAAATAAAATCATTCTCCTTGATATCATGTGTTTCATGAAACACTAGGTTTTTATGAAACATGATACTCTATTGAAATATTATTATTAAAACAACACCATTATAGCTTATTCATTTAATTGGTATTTATTAATAACAGTACCTAAATTATGAACCATCTATTTTACAAATGAATAAAAAAATATTGCTAATATATTTAATATAAATAAAATATCAACCATGTTGAAGAGAAAGATATGCTTTTGGAAAAAATGATTTTTTTTCTTCTGAAAGGCGTGTTGTTCGCACATTTCACACATAAATTAAAATTAAATTTTACCAATTTTAGAGAATGTAATTTAAAATTTAAAAATTATTTTTAAATAATCCTATCAAAATAACATCAGGTTAAATGTTTTGTATATTTATGAAATATTTCATTTTTTGATTAATAGTGAAAATACCATTCTTTATTAAAGACTATATTTTCATTTAATTATTTTAAATTTCATTTTTTTTAAATATTTATTTAAAATTAAAATAAGTAATAGTATACATTAATTAATCTATATAAGGTTATTGGAATCTATTAATTTTTTATTTTGATATATAAACTTTTTCTACATTTGAATTTTTTTCTTTTGGAAAACTATTTTTGACACATGTGTGGGTTTAATTTTAAATTAAAAATTATACTTATATGAGTTAAATTTGTTAAATTGGGTTCGAAATTTGGAATATTTATAATTTATATTATCTAATAAGGTTAAGTTAATTTTTTTACCACAATGAATTGTAAAAGCAGTAAAAATTGTTTACCACAGTTAAGGTAATAATAGGTTTACTGGGTAGTTAAAAAAATATAAATGTTAAAAATGACCTAAAATATAACTAATTAAATTTAAATAGTTCTATTTTTACCACATATATAATAAGTTTCTAAAATTGTATATTTTGGATCATTTCGGAATGATAAAAATGTTAGTGGAATTATTTCTTTTCAAAGATTCCTTGCGTGTCCTCTCCTCCACTTATAAAGGCCTCCCACTAGCCTATCATTTTTGCACTTCAAATATAAATTTTTAGAGAAAAGTTATGCAAAAATACTTCCATAATTTACCCATATTATCATACAATACATGGTATTGTAATAACTCTATCCTTGTAAGGATTTTGGTTTAATCTAAATGATTTTTTGGAATAATAGTTAATGTCCTTAAATAAGAATTTTATATTATATATTTTTTCAAATTCTAAAAATATATTTAAAATTATGATATAGTAACCTTGGTATATTAAATATCATGGGATATTTTTATTTTTAGAAAATTCTATAAATTTTTCTCCCTCACATCAAATGGAAAACAAAATGGTTGATCACATGTAAGGCAGACCACTCTCTCACGAACCGATGTAATTAATTTTCTGTCACCACTTATCATGGATGTATATAATTATTAATATAAATATTTTATGTTATATTTCAGAAATAATTATACTTTTTAATTTTAATATCAAATATTCCTTCTTAAGTTTCATTTAGTATATAATATAATAACATTACTCGTGCGTATGACAGACTACCCCCTCACGAAGTGATGTGATTAATTTTTCCCTTACAATTTACATATACTGTAATAATAATTTTGTTTATTTTTTTAAATTATATTAATCATATATTTACCATTAATCAAAGGAAACATGTCATATACCATTTAAGTTACCATTCATTTAATAAATTATATTGTTGTTCGTGTGTATGGTGAACTACAGCCTTGCAAAGAAAAGTGATTCATTTTTTCCCTTCAATTTACATGGAAGTTAAGAAAGATTAATTTTATTTTTATATATGATATTAATGACAGATTAATAATTATGGAAGATAATTATATAATATAATATATTACCTTATCATTCATTTAATAAATGATGACATTGTTAGTGTGAATGGTATACTATCGCATTGCAAAGCGATGAGATTCATTTTGATTAAAAACATACCATGAATGGTATATTAAAGGTAATATAAATAAATAATTTTATATTTATTTTATAATTATAATCATGTGATGATAAAATAACACCTATATTCATTCCATAATTATATTCAATTAAAATAATCATTACTCGTGCATATGTACAACTTATCATCTCTATGATTGTAATGTAGTTAATTTTTCATCCCTGTATTTAATGGTTGGATAAAAAAGAATAATTTATGTTTAAAAATAATAATAATTTAATATTTACCATTTTGGATATTATTAATTAATAATCTATTTGACCATAGTTAACTTAGCAATGTGATTTTAGACATATGGGTCATTAATCATTATAACATCTCACATGAAATTAACTGATTAAGTAATTGAATATATCATAGTAAAAATTTAAACATAGTTAATAATAAATATGAATTTTTTTCTTAAAGTAGAAAATAATTCACATAATTTTAATATTTCGGAAGTTAAATAACACACGTGACAATTCAGGTTTGATATAAGGGGTGTCTTTAAACCGACCATTCATTCAAGTTATGAAATTTCTCTCTCTAAGACACTTTATCTCTCTATATTTAATGTTATGGAATGATTCTAAATTAAATATATATATGCCTATCACATATATACCAATATTTTTCATCCTTTAATTTATGGGGTAATATATAACATATGACCATTTCTCAAATGCCTCATTATAAAATGTCTTTTTATGATGTTGCATATGATTACAAAACCCATTTTCTTTCCATGGGTAGTTATTATGTTATTCCTTATGATTTATTTTCTTTAGGTGTCACACATAGATCATGAAGATTTTATGATTGGTTCACCAATATCTCTCTCCAATTTAGTGGGTAAGGTTTTAGTCTCTTGAGTTTTCATGTACGGGATTAGGGATTCAACCTATTCCATGATGTTAGTTTATCCACCATATGATATTTTCAAGGAGGTTAGTCTTGACTAATGTTTTTTCCATGTTATATATTTTATCCAAATTCCCTATTACCCCATGTTATTGTGATACCATGTTTTTTTGATATTATTCCATGATATTAATTATGATCCTTCTATTTTATGATATCAGGTCATGCCTTTGACTATCATGTTATGTTTCCTTATCATGTTTATTCCCTTATTGGGATTTTGATATCACCCATTTCTCTATGTAGTCCCTAGGTTATCCCATGATGTTTTGGGATCTGAAATTGAATTTTCGATCCTACTATCAAGAATAAAATAAGTATAGGGATTTTTTATGTTTCTTTTTGATATAATTTAATTTTTTTTCTAAAGACACTATACATTTATGATCCTTTTGTTGAATTAATGGATATTTAAATTTTGGAATCAAGTAATAACATGTGTACAATAATTGGGTCTCCATATTTGGTATCAGAATAATGTTTTAGTTAACCATTGAATCTAGGATGGGAAAAAATTTGTGAGAACCCTATAGCTAGGTATAAACATGAATATACATATAATTATATGTATATAAAAATATATTTAAATGTTTTTGATGTATAGAGATAATAATTTTCAAGAAAACACATATCTATCCAGATACTAAAACAGGATTTGAATATATTACAGTGGAAAATAGGGGTAATAAACTTGAAATGGATCCATTTTTCGGGACTCATTCATCACATGGGTTAAGAAAATGATCCTTGTTTCACACCTAGATTGACAGTACCCAAAGATATTGATTGGAAATTAACAAACCCTTTAAAACCCATTATGAAGGATGTGAATTATTTTTAGGTTAGAAAACATAATAGGAAACAGTACCATGGATAATGTAGATTAAAACCAAGAGGATATTGAATCCAGACATACATATCATTCATGATTTATTCATTTTATGTTTATAAGTTTCCCTTTAGTATGTTAACGATTTCACATCTTGTATTTTGGTTTCTTTTTTTAATAGTGGGAAATAGGGAAAAATGTTCCAAATACTAACATAATAGTCATTGTGTTGAATTTTCTAATGATAATCCAAAACATATGGATGTAAGGGATGAGATAATAATGGAAATACTATAAAAACTAGCTCAAGTTATGAATAATAATATAAAATATGCATAATTCCCAACATCTCCTAAGATGGATCATGTTTTGGTTGATTATTTTTTAAGAAAAATGATTATACATATAGTGGATCTTATGATTCCCTATAAACGAATAAATTATTAAATACACTGAGAAGATATTATCTATCTTAATATTCATGGATCATGGAAATTTTATGGTGTCCATATATCTCATTGAGGGGGAAGCTGATTAGTGGTAGATAATTATCAATAAAAAAAATCCAATCAGTATACTGATTCTATGGAATGAGAAGACATCAAAAAAAATATTATTCAATAAAATTTTTACTTAATCTCTCCATCATAAAATAGAGAGGGATTTCCTCATTCTAAAAACAAGAATAATTGTTTATCATGTTGTATGAGGCTACACAGGGTTTGCACAGTTTTCCTTCGACTTAGTTATCATAACCGAAAGTATGGTTGATCAATTATTTATTAGGTCCAATTCAAGTCCATGAATGTATTTTATAATTCATTACTTTTATAGTTCTGAATAGATTTTCCATTGTGACCTAATAATTGAAATGGTTATTGGTAACTCTCAGTGGTCTTATGGGAATGGATGAAAAAATTATTAAATGCTGATTCATTTGGGACAATAAAAAGATAATGACATTGGATAATGGAAATCCCAATATCCCACATGTAAACAGTGTGGGAGGAAACATCCTAGAAACTACCAATGTAGAGTTAGAATACAATTCATGTATAGAAAAAAGGGGAATCAAGATAATCAGTATCATAGGGAAATGAAGAATCCCACTAATGATAAAGAAGAAATGATGTTTTAGATCAACAGAATTCCCAACATACAATATTTTAACTATAATTAATGTGATCATTATTCAAAAAATATCTAAAATAATGGTTTACAAGACAATAATATATAACAACCATTAAAGAAGAAAGGAAGTGTGTATGTTATCACTAAGGCTAAGGTGGAAATGGAAATAATGGGGTGAAATGTATGTTAGCTATTCATTCAAGAATAGTGAGTGTACTTTTTTATTTTGGTTATATGTATTAATTCATATCTTGAAATTATAGTACCACTATGCAAACAGCACCTCAAAATATGGGAAATGAACTATTTGTGAGATAAAAAAAGAGTGGGATTGTTGTATCCCGTGTATATAATGCATCCCAAATCAATGTTTATGAGCATAATATTTTGGAAAATATTGGATTACTAATCATTTTGGTTCTTTATGCTATTTTTAGAACATATTAGCTATTCTTATATAAATCCAACATTAACTATACAGATAAAGAGATCACTCTTAACATTCCGAGGTAACCACCCATAATGTGAAAGTGTAAGGTGGATGGTGAATCTATCCTTGAATCTTATATTTGATAATTTTAATTATTAACTTATGTGGAATCATATATATATAAAATGATTAAGTAAAAGGAGATAATCATAACTTAAAACTTTCCTTTTGTCAGAAATTATACTAATATATTCCCTATAGAGTTTATTAGCCTTCCTCCTAACCGTGAGGACGAGTTTTCAATCAAACCAATGCCTATATCTCTACCCATATCCATGAATCCTAATATAATGGAAAATTTTGTGTTAGAATAACTGAAGAAGAAGTCATAAGAGAATATGGAAAAGGGTTTTATATGATTAAGTTGTTAACCATGTGGTACGACATTCCTCTTTTTCAAGAAGAATTTTGGGTCAGTGTGCTGCTGAATTGAGTACCATAAACTCAACAAAATCTTGATAGAGTAAAATTATCCCCTTCCATGTATAGAATAATTGTTTGATAAACTACATGGAGCTTAGTATTTCTCTGTGACAGACCTTCAATCAAGATATCACCTATTAAGTGTGAATAAGGATGATATTCTCAACAGTATCATTTGAATAAGTTATGAACAATATGAGTTTATAGTTATTACTTTTGGACTCACAAATGATTTGATAATATTTATGGACATGATGAACACAGTATTTATAGAGTACATAATCAAATAGTTGGTAGTCTTTAAATAAGATATTATTATTTTCTCCAAATAAAATATAGAGCACAATTAATAATTAAATACTCTACTAACGTATTTCATAAATGAGTATATATATGAAATGTATGGTATATGTGAGTTTTGGATGATTTAAGTATCATTATTGGAGAATATTATCATAATAAAATATATCTTTTTGGACTGTTATAAGATAGAGGAAATCAAGGAATTTCCTTGAACAACATTTGTAATAGAGACTTGTAGTTTCCATTGATTAACTGAGTATTACTAAAAATTTGTAAATATTTTTTCATAATTAGAAATATCACTAACTATGCTATCATAGAAAGGATAAAAAAATTACTAGACCTATGAATTTATAGAGTTCTTTAAGAAGCTAAAAAGAGGCTTATCAATGTATTAGTAATTGCACTTACCTCAAGTAGGGAATATTTTCTAGTTTAATGTGATGATTTAAATTTAGTTTGGGATATGTAATAATTCATAATGAAGATATATAGACTATTACTCATGGTAGTTGAATGTTTAGGAGAAGAATGATCCCATTCTTACTATTGAGTTGGATGCATTGATGTTTTAATTGAACATCTTGTGACATTATATATATGAGTATAATTGTAAAATCTATAAGTATCATGAGGCTGTAAAATGAAAATTTAGATATAATTATATTTTCATTTTATAAGAAAAATGATTAATGGTGATAAAAGGACTATGACTACTCAGTCCATTTCCATGCTGGGAAAGAAAACATGGTGTATGATTCTTTAGGTAGAATGGTTCATGAAATTTAATCAAGGATGAGAATTGAAAAGGATCCAATATTATTATATTTTAATAGGATGGATATGATAATTGAAAATGGATATTCATACTACCTTTATCAAATAACAATTTAGCTATCAATTAATGAGAGCATCATGGAGGTCTATAAAATGATTAGGTGTTGTAGAAAAAGTTAGAAAATATTTCAGAGTTATTCATTGATGAAGATAGAGTTATATGGTTTGGTACCTGAATATGTGTCCTATGAAGATCAAATGCGTAGATGGAAATTTTGGATAAATCACATATATCTTCTTTATATATTCATCTAGGAAGCACTAATATGTATACAGATCCAATGGAAATATTCTGCTGGGATAACATAAATAGAGAGATTTCATAATTTTTATCTCAATTCTTGGTATGCCAGAAAGTAAAGGTTGATTAAAATAAGTTCATGAGTATGATGTAACTATTTCCCGTATCATCTTTATGTTAAAACATAATGATAGGTTTCATTGTATTATTCTCCAATACATCTAAAGGATATAACATGATCTTTTTGGTAGTCGATCAACTTACCATGTCAAAAAATTCATTTATATCATGAAAGAATTATATGAATGAAAATTCAAAAATTTATATATAAGGGAAGTTATATTATTGAATGGAGTTCCACCCTCTATTATATATAATTGATACCTAAGTTTTACCACAATGTTTTAGAGAATCCTTTTGAAATAAGTAGATATAAAACACTTTTTTAAAATTTCTTATCACACCCTAATGAATTGTTTGTCTGAGAGAACAATATAAACAGTAGATGATATGATGAGGTATTCAAATATTTAATATAAAGGATGTTGTTATCAACAAATTCCCCAAATAGAGTTTTCACTAAACAAAATATTCCATTCTAGTATTCAAATTAAACTTTATGCTTCTGAATGGAAAGTGATGTTAGACTCTGATGCACTTGGATGTAGTTTAAGAGTGAAAGATGATGTGACATTATCTTTCCCTAGATATGATAAAGAATATTCAAACCATTAAACATCACATTAAATATATGATATGTCGATAGAAAACTTATGAAGATAACCATTTATGAGACTTGATGTTTTATGTGGGAGATAAGGTTTTTAACCAAATTTCTCCATAGAACAAATTCATCATGTTTGGGAATAGGCTAAAGATTATTACAACATAAATAATCCTCATTGAGATCTTTGATTTCATTAGTGTAGTTTCCTATTGAATAACACTACCACATAACCTATCTCAAGTACAAGATGTGTTCCATGTATCACCTTTAATGAAGTACATAACAAACCCCTAACAAGTACTGAATCCAGTAGTGCAACTATCGGAGAAAGAAAATTCATATAAAGATAATTTTGTGATTATCATGGAATATAGATATAAATTTCTATTTACTGAGACCACTCACCTGGTCAAATTTTTGTGGTAAATCATGAGTTTGAGGAAGAAAATTAGGAACTGAAATAGGCGATGAATCAGAAGTTCCCTCATTATAAGCTGGACATAAAATTTTAGGGTATGAACAGGGATAACTAAATTATGAAATATATATTTTACACAAGTAAACAATAATTTCAGTGGTTATCTGTGGATCAATTATAAAATAAGAACCATTTGAAATAGAAATAGATGATTTCAAAAAAATTATTTTATTCTATAGTGATGATTAGTTGCGCTTTGTGCACATTATTTGAATATAACTTATAAAAAATTAAAACATCTATTTTCCAAAATGAATTTCACTTTTAAAATAAATATCTTAAAATTATATTAAGGTACAATTTATTTTCTATTTCTAAAAAGTATTATTTTTTTGATAAATTGTGAAAAATAATAATTTTTTATTAAAAACCACAATTTTTTATAAATAATTTAAAAGAAATATATTATTTTAATGGGGTCTTAAAAGAAAAATTAGCTTAATTATATGTTAATCAATAAAAATTTGTTATTTTAATAAATTCAATATTGAATATGTATATAATTGTTTTTTATCTTTTGAATGTTTATCATCAAGAAAACCATTTTTACATGTATATGGGTTTAATTTATAATTAATATCAACCAATTAAATTAATTAAATTTTTAAAAAATACATTCCATGTCTATAATCTGATTATGTTTTATTACCAAATAAGGTAAAAATAATTTTGGACCATAATTATTAGTGAATATAGTAAATTTTTTTACTATTTTTAAGGTAAATACTTCTTTACTATGTGTTTAAACCAAAATGATAAGGTTTAATAAATACCCATAAAATGTATAATTCAAAATTTATGGTAATAATTAGACATGATATATTCTATTTTTTGATAATTGTCCATTTTACTTGTGTTGTTGGAGAAAAATGTGTGTGTAATTTTTCCTTTTCCAAAATTCCACTATGTCATCTCCCCCACTTTTAAAAGGCCACACCTCTTATCTACTTTACACAATTCCAAAAAACATTTTTTTTAGAAAATACCTACCCAAATAGATTTCTTATTTTTATCACATTTTTATATAATCCATATATTTCCTAGAAATCCAACAGAGGAAGTGATTTGGTTTAAACCAGAAAAAGTTGTCTGAAGAAGAGGTAATTCCCTTTACAAAGTGTTTTGCATTATATCTAATTCAATCTATTTAAAAAAAATTAAAAAATTGTGAGATAATATAATCAATATATTAAATATAAATATTTTTTTTATTTTAATTAAATGATCTAAAACAGTATCATACTCCCTAAAATGGAAAATGAAACCATTGATCATGTGTACGATTGACTACTGCCCGACGAAATCATGTAAATAGTTGTCTATCACCGCTTCTTGTGGATGGATATAATGATGTATATATTTTCTATATATTATATTTATGATATAATTAAATGTATAAAATTATGATATCATGTATAACATGTTACCTCCCATTCTATAGAAAACCTGATAATGCAGCTCATGTGTATGGTGGACTACCACCCCACGATGTGATGTGATTCATTTTTCACTTAATATTTACATGGAAGGTAACAAAAGGTTAATTTTATGATTATATATGACAAAAATTAAATATGAACCATTTTTAAATAAATATATCATATAATTTCAAACATTATCATTCATTTAATGACTAATAATGTTGATCATGTGTATGTTGGACTACCACCTCATTAAGAGATGTGATTCATTTTTCACTGACTAATTTATATGTAAGGTAATATGGTTTATATTGAAGTACATATATGATATAAATGACATATTATAAATTATATAAAAAAATGTGTGACAAAATTTTATACCATATCATTCATATAATTAATGATGACATAATTCGTGTGTATAGAAGACTACCACCTCGCAAACCAATGTGATTTGTTGTTTTTCAAAATCACCTGAATGGTTTGAGTAAGAGTAATTAAAAAAAATTCTTATAGTTATGATATAATTATATTACTTTAAAAATAGTATAACACTTACCTTACTTCCTCCATTATCATCAAAAAATGGAAACATTGCTCATGCGTATTTATGGTCTACCATGTTCATGACTGTAATTAAGTTCATTTTTCTTAATAATATTTCATTATTAGATTAAAAATTTTAATTTATTTGTAAAAAATAATGCTATTTAATGATTTTAATTTTATATATGAATAATTAATTGTAATGTTGATTGTATTTATAATACCAATGTGAATTTGGGCATAAGATTTGTTTATCCTTAAAATGTACAACATGATATTTATTAGTTAATTAATAGAATATGACATTGTGATAATTAAAATAATTGGAATATAAAATATGATAAAATTTTTAATTCATCTAAAAAACAAAAAAATGATTTTTTTAAAATAAATAACTCACATGAAAATCATTCAATATGTAAGGGATCTCCTTAAAGAACCCTAACCTTATATTTATGAATATTCAATCTGTAACTCAATTAATCTCAAAATTTAATATTATTTAATGATTATAAATTCTTTATATATTTATCTAAATAATATGGCTATATTATTCATGCATTATTTAATGTATTAATACATTCCTTAGGACCATTTTTTAATTTCCATCATTATGAAATTTCAATTAAAAATGATTTGATAAAGTATTATGCAACCCATTTTATTTCCATAGATAATTATTATGTTAGGAATTATGATAGATTTTATTTATATATCAAAAATCGATAAAGGAAATGTTTTGATGAGTTCATCCAAATAGCTCTCTAATACCTCACACAAATCATTAGTCTCATGAGGTGTCATGTATGAGACTAGGAAGTAAACCTAATCCATTGTGTTACTTTTTACACCATGTGATATTCTCTAGTAATTTCACCTTGAATCATTTTTATGTCTTCTTATATGTTTTTCCACATTTATTATGAGTCCATGACCTTATTATAACATTCTTTTTATGATATACTTTCTTGAAATTTCTTATTTTTTTCCTCTTTTATGATATCATGTTATACCTTTAACTCTCATGTTATGTTTACTTACCATGTTTATTCCCTGACTAGGATTTTAAGTTCAATAATTTCTCTATTTATTCCATAGATAATATCATGTCATTTTAGGATTTCAAATAGATTTAGGATCTCACTAGGGAGTGTAAAATATAGATCCAATGTTTCATGTTCCTTTGATGTAATATGAACCAAGTTTTCTAAAGACACTATTACTTTACAATCCATGTGTTGTATCAATAGATATTTATTTTCTTGAATCATGTAAAAATATGTGTCAAATCCTTGGATCTCTATATAAAAAAAATATTATAGTGGATTATATATTTTTGGAGATAATTAAAAAGGAAATGTGGATGGTTATGGAAAATTTGGTATTTATAATTCAAATTTAATTTCTAAAGTTTTATATATTGAAGCATTAAAACCTTTTAAACTATAACATCTATATTCTATTATCATAGAATGGATTTAAAATTTAAAATTTTTAAGTGTTCATTTTTCTAGGCCAATTCTTTATTATTATATTATAATTTAAATGAAAATATATATAATAATTATTTATATGAACTAAATGTTGAACCTATTTTGTGTTTGAATGATGTACAAAATTATATCATTATTTGGAAATGATTATTAGGTAATGTTAATTTTAAAATTTTAGATAATCTATAAAAAAAAGAAAATGTTCTAAAATTAAATAACTTCATGAAATTACAACTTCATGTTTGTGAGAATTTAATGAAAGGAAAACAAATAAAATTTTCTTTCATACCTTTCAATCAAATTATTTTTAATAGGAAATTATAGTTACAATATCCTGATCTATTTAATCATACTCTAATTTATATCTTTCGAGGAAATAAATATACATTATTTATTATTGATAACTATAGTATATTTACATGGGTTTACTTTCTTTGAAATTAAAATTCCACACTATGAAGATTTATTGTTTGTTGTAATCTAGGTCAAAATGTATAAGGTTTCATGGTTTTTTATATTTAATGTGATAAAGGAAGTTAATTTTATAATTAATTTTTTTTAATTTTTTTTTGAAATTAATGGTTATTATCCTAACTTTTATGCTTCTAGAAGAGGAAACAATTTTTTTATCAAATAATAAAATAGATCTATTTTTAAATGCCTAGAAGTGTGTTATGTGTATATAGTTTTCCTGTATATTTCTTCTAGTTATAATTTAAAGAGAATTATTTTTATATCATTATTAAATAAATAATTAATTGAACTATTTGAAGGTAAAAATCCTAAAGTTGTTTATTTTTATGTTTTGGATTGTAATGTTTTTATAAAATATTTAGAGTATAATATTGATAAATTTGATGCTTAAATTCATGAAGGTTGATCTTATAGGTTTTAAAATAATATTAAACTATATATAGTTTATAATAAAAATCTACGGTTATAGAATAATCTTTTCAATTTAGGCTTTATGAAAATAATATAGAATTTAATTTTTATTCTAATATTTTTTTAATGAGTTTAGATAATTCAATTTTGGTGATGAAAAAATATTAGATAAGGATGAATAAATTGAGGGGGACAATAATAATTATCTACCTGATCCATGATGATGGAATGTTAATAAAGATAATATTAATGAAAATTAAATTTGAAATATTGATTCTGGAATTAAAACTATAAATTTTTAACTCTTTTTCTTAAATTATACTTTATTTTTTAACAATATTCCTAATAATTTTATTGATTATTTTTCTACTTATAAATATATATATTCATTTAAATACAATATTAATTATATCTTAAGAAAAATTACTTTTTATTTAGTATAATGTTGTAACAATAAGAAACAAATGGTACATAAATGAATCGTTTGAAAAAAGATACAAAAATATTGGAAGATTATAAAAATAAAGCTTGGATTGTTTCCTAAGTGAACTCTCATGAATATTCTATAGAAATTGAATATTAATTTTTACCTTTTTTCAGGGCTAGAGGCTATTAGAAACTTGATAGGATCTGATTTTTTCAAGGTTTTATCTTATATCAAATGGATTTTAAAAGTTCTTTACTAATTATTTTTATAAATGAAAATTATTATGTTTCTCTAACCCCTTATTTGGAAAATTAAATCATTTCTAATACGGTTTTCAAATTTTCTAAAGAATTATACAGAATAAAAAATAATAATGGGTTTTGTTTAAGAGGCATTGTTTATTTACTTTGAATAACTATTTCAAGATTGGTAATTTTCATGCTATAATTTTATTAAAATAATTTCTAATGATATTTTAATTGTGAAAATTTATCATGATGGTATAGTTAATGGTTCTTCTAGAGAGTTTTTTTGTAATTATATTTTCTAATGTTATGTCATATGAGTCTGACTTGAGAATAATGGGAGTGTTAAATTTCTTTCATAGACATAACATTTCTACAATGAATGTAGGAATTCTTCATAGTCAATTTATTTTTGAGAAAGAGTTGGTTAAAAATGATTAGTATTGACTCTTATAAATCAATTAAAACTCATATCAGTACTATTTTTAAATTAGATGTTGTTCCATCTAGTAAATCTATTGAGATAACAATTTATAGAGTCATAATTAGTATCTTTATTTTTTAAAATACACCTAGACATGATATCAAGTTTAGTGTTTGTTTTTGTGGAAGACTTCAAAATTATCCTTAAGAGAGTCCTTTTAAATCTCTCAAAAGAATAATTTAATTGTTAGTTGAAATTTTAGATATGATCTTTTTATTTAAAGTATAAATGTTTTGATTTAGTATCCAATTCTACTTTTATTTATGGATTCTATAAAATTGACAAAAAAAATATCATCAGGTTTGAATCATTTAATTATAAAGAGATTAATTTATTGTTCTTATAAGAAGCATTTGTATATTTTTTTATCTATTGTAAAAGTTGAGTATATCTCTAATGCTAGTTTTTATATTGAAATATTATAGATTAAGAAACATTCAAGTTATTTTGGTATTTAACTTTATATATTTTCTATTCCATTTGATAACATATCTGTGATTTCAATTTCTAGTAATCCTTCATGAAATTATATAAAAAATAATATTGATTCTAGATTTAATTTTATTCGAGCTCATGTGAAGAAGGAATATTTATTTAGAGTTTATACATATATAAAATAAACATGTAGATATATTAAATAATATTTTAGACATGTATCTTTTAAAAAATCATAAATATGATATTGGTATGTTTGAATCATAATTTTTTTTATGTTTTTATTTTTTTAGGGTTACATTAAGTATCTTTATATAACGACATTTGTATATTTACATTATATCTGTAAAATATTGAATCTATTTTTCAAATTAGTTTTTTTAATTTATGTAAATATATATTTATTTTATAAATATTATAAGACCTCTCATATATCCTATATGATGGAATCATACTCTTTAAACCTTCAGTTTTCATTAAATCTTATTTTTGAATGTATTTCTCATTATTTTAATCGAACACAATTTAAAAAATTTATCTACTACATTTACTTATATGTTTCAATAGTTGATGAAATTATACTATCACATTTGAAATATTATATTTACATATAAATATTTTAAAATATTATATACACTAATTAATGCTAGATTCTTTTATA
Source organism: Viscum album (assembly GCA_963277665.1). Taxonomy (NCBI): domain Eukaryota; kingdom Viridiplantae; phylum Streptophyta; class Magnoliopsida; order Santalales; family Viscaceae; genus Viscum; species Viscum album. The sequence goes on along the minus strand of OY728156.1, from coordinate 1,420,892,292 downwards.
TTTAAACAATAATTTTTTGAAAATTTCAAAAATTGTGAAATGATTTTGAAATAATATGAGGTTTTTTAAATATAAAAAGGGTGATAAAGTTTGAGGTCTCCTTAAACCACATTATTTTTTTATAATTATAATATATTATTTACTTTATTTACCTTATTTACATTAAAATTATTAATAATTTATGTTTTAAATTAATTAATATATTCTTAATGTAAATCATATGATTTTATTCATTCCTTAAAACATATTTATTTTCCAAGTTTTGATTTATTGTAACATATTATATAAGTTCTATTTTTGAGTTATTAGGATAAATAAGTCACCTAGGACATTAAAAAATCATTTGGACATGTTTTTTTATTCCCCTTCATCAAATATACTATGCATCATCGATATAATTCATAGTCCATGCTTCCAATTTGAAATTCATGTAACTGATTTGTGAACAACATAACCAATTTTTTAAGATATATTTCCCTCTGTAGTTTGAAAATAAAATAACATGAAGAACTAAAATTTGAGTGATTGTTGGTTTTATTGTAAATATAAGAATATTTCATACATTTCATTAGAAGTCATCATCTTCTAAATCATTATCTAGCTTTATGAAATGAGGATTAAAGTTACTAAATTATTTCAGTTTGTTTTCTTTTATTTTTGAGAATTTTATTATAATATTTTTATGATAAAATGAGTTATATAAACATGATTAAGGTTATTTTTAATTTATTAGAAGGAAAATTATATTTTATAAATATTATTTATATTTATACACAGCTTATTATTCCTTTAACATGGTCTAGTTTTGGTATAGAATTTTAAAAGTCAATCTACTTTTAGTTTTCAAGAATTATCTTTTTAAAATTGCCTATATGGAAAATTAATTTATGTGACTCTCTTTCATAGTGAACTTATTATGTGAATCCCTAAGATAAATTCATATAAAATTTCTATTCACTTATATTGTAAAAAACGTTTATGTGAAATTATCCAATAGAAATTTGGCTAAATAGTTATGTGAAATCCTTTAAGAAATTATACTATATTTTTCATTATGTATCTTATATGAATTTGATGCAAGTTTATTTAATATAATTAAAATTTTCAGAAGAATTTAAAAATTAATATTAATTATTTAGAACTGATGTGAAGTATTTACATTTTTCTAAACATTCTTTTATAAGGACCGCAATGTGTTTTAGTTTCAGGCTTGAAACTTACATCTTGAAACTGAAAAATTGTTTAAATTATTTTATGTTAGTTTCTTTAATTTTAGAATTTTTAAATTAATATTCTGTGAAATTACACAAATTAAGAAATGTTGTTATATATTTAATGTATCTTTATTAAATTATTTATTCTTCATATGTTTTCTGCTCATTTTTAATGTAATTTTTATTGAATTTCATATTTTAAATTCCAATATATTTTATTACTAGGATTTATCATTGGCTTATTATTTTAGAGAATGTTTTAATTATTTAACGAGTTATTTCAAATTAGTTTGAATCATTATTTATTTTAAATAGTGGATGTGAGTTGGGAGAATATTTCATAATGATAATATTATTTTCTCTTTTTATCTCTCTCTGATAATCCAATAAAATTATTTTTGAATATAAAATTGTATAATGATAGCTAAATTTTTTTTCCCTTATTTTTAAAAGGTAAATGAACTTTTATACATTATAGAGGTTAAAAAGGTGAATTAATTATGATATTTTACATCACTGATATGTACTTTCATAATTTTCATGTGATACAATGCGAACAATATTATGGTGTAGACATCGTGAATTGTTGTGCATAATGCATGTACTGAACATTTCTTACTACTTCTGGATGATGTCTTTAGGGATGAATGATAACATCTATTACTACTACATCCTTGATGATATATCATAATACATTTATTAATAAGAATAACCTATGATTTTTTATCTTCTTCATCCGGATTTCTTGTGATTGTAACACTTCTTCCCATCTTTCACAGTCACAAATTTTTATTTTTATTATTTTAAAATCAAAATAATTCATCTTCCATATCATTAGTTTTATCTTCCTAGATTCTAAAATAATGGCTATTTGGTATGTGACTAAAATAGTCTAAACTAAGTGTATTATTTTCGGTTTTGACCCATATAAATTTCAATGTGTTAGCGTGGTTATATGTATAATATCATGAAATTGATTCTTTAATTGGGTTAGCATTCCCATTGAAAAATCATTATATTACAGAACATATATCTTCCTAATATGAGAGGTATAAGAGTATAATAGTTATACATTATACTAAACTGCTATAAAAAACACCCTTGTGTTATTTATTTCATCCTAATTCTAATTATCATTATTAACTATCCTTCATAATTAATTTTTTATAATTAGTTTTTTTGAATAAATTTTTTAATCTAGTTGATTAACCCCCTCTAGAACATAAATTAATAACCTACCAGAACTAACATAGTAAACTCAACCTCTTAATCATGAATAATACCAGCCAAAAAATCAAGAAAATACATCCACGTATTCATTCACTACAGGGACATCACTAATCAGAGTTATTTTAATCTTTTCAAAAACTTGAGAGAAGTAAATTTCATTGCAATTTATAATCAAGTTTTCATCTTATAGGTAGGTTATAAATTGTATAAAATCATTTTATAGAACATTCCTTGCCCTTTATTATATCATATCATGGTAATAAAATAGTTAATCCATACCAAAAATAATATCAAACTAAAATATGTATATTTTAAAAATATTTGTAGCAAAACCCATTATACTAATAACAAAAAAATGATTCTTATAAATGATGGTTGGTTTAATATTTACACATGGAGTTTTAACAAAAATTTCTTTATTGTATTCATTAGGTGATATTCCCAATTTAATTTTAATTTTTTTTGAAATGAACAAATGAAAATATCAAAATTAAAATGGTGTATTGATATAATTCAATTAATATAGTAGAATACATATCATTAATTCATTTTTTGGGCCAACATCCATCATAGTAGTAGCATAATATTTTTACACACCATTTTTCTTTTGATCACAATGTCTTCCACCCTGAGTAACCCACTTTAGACAATAGTTAATATAATATCACAACTAAATGCAATTAAAACATTTCATAGATGGATTCTCATTATTTGTATTACCATTATGAAGACCCTTTTATTTGGAATCATGAGCCATATTCCAAAAAATAACACATAAAATAAATTTCTATGATTTCATAAGTCATTATATGAGGATTTTTTACCAAACTTGTCACAATATGGGAACACGATATTCTCACCTCCATATTTATTTAATACATTCTTTCACATTTCCTTCCAAGTAAACCACTTCTTATTCATATTTTCATGAAATACATGGTCATAGTTAAAGTTTATTTTTATCATCTTAGCATATTAAAAATGTCAAACATTACTTTTAAATTCAAATAATGACAATTCCCTTTGATATATTGTTGAAATTTCAACCGTTTACCCAAGATATCTCACATGCGTACAAAGACCATATAGGGGTGAGTAAAAAAACTCAATATGACACCTTGAAGCAACAAATCATACAAAAAAGGAAATACAATCATCTCAATATTGTTATATGTCTACAATACATATAAAAATAATATCCAAATATAATCAAGAAAAACACACAGTATAAAGGTAAGTCACAACATTAGTATACCATCCATTTCATTCCAGATAAATGGATCCATAATGCTATCATTTGGGATCAAACACTCTAAGTCCAAAATTACTAATTATATTCATTTAAGAGGTACATCTCATTGGGTATTTCCATGATAAAGAACATACAGATAGTATGAAGAGTATACGATTCACAAATAAGGATCACATCTAAATCCATGAGGTGATACCAGCAACATAATCTGTATTAACCCTCTATGTAGAGGATTTGTACCAGTGTAGTGTTGGTCATGATAATACCAAGAACTAAACCTAGGGCACTAAAATGAAAAGGGGATCTCACTATGGGCCTCTTAGAGGGATTCCAAAAACAATTTCTGTGATTTCCTACTAAAGATATCATAGTCATAGAAACATGAAATGATTCCATACCAACCTTTAGGGAAAGGATAAGGGGGAACCGTAAAGAAACTTTTCCAATATGTGGATCACAATAGATCCAAACCATGCATAAGGTAGTAAACAACATGTATTAGGGGTCACCTGTCATGTCCCTTAACCCCGGGTCCTACTCGTGTAAAATTATTGTGTCTCAAGCCATGTACTCATAGTACATAAGAGTACACGACATGTATATGTGTTACACACTGTTTAACTATATCCAATGTCATGCCTATGTACTGTAGCTGTGTGCCAGTATTCTGTGCCCAACCCGATATCCATGACTGTGTACCGGTACATGGGGTATCCCATGTATATAGTCAAAGTCATGTTCTATGGGGTGGGGGGGTGTACACACTATGTAGGAAACCCATGTACCCCACCCTGTGCCCATGGACTTTCCCAAGTGCATGTCAAGTCATCCAAAAGGGAAAATATGTCGTGTAGTCATGGACTATACAATGTGTGTGTTAGATTTTTATAGAAACTATCCTTCTTTCTCCCACTCTTTCCTACACCACCATATCCTCAAATCATAGATGAAATCATGCCATTATTCTAGGATTTTCTTCCTTAAGCCTGAACATCACTCTAACAACTGATTCTAATGTCTAATCCATTTGAAATATTCATTTATAGTTCATTCTTCATTACAAGATGAAGAATGAAAATGGAAGTGACTTCAAGAATCCACCATCATTGAATTCACTCCATATTCATCATCTCAACTCTATCATTCTATTTCCATCCCAAAAATATTATTCTAGATATTTTTGCCAAGAAATGGGTGTGCAACCATAAATTGATAGTGATTTATATAGTCATGGGCCAAATGAATAATGCCTGTAACAAATGATGAACAGTAGGAGAAAATCAAAAGAATAGATTTGAGGAATGAACCTTAATCAATTTAAATGTTGATCTAGATAAATCACCCTTATAATGAAAATGAAAATATATCAATCAAAAATATAATTCTACCAATAATCCTCGTATCATATGTATCCTGCAAGACAGTTGAACCACAGATCAATATGTTCATTGATTGGTCTGCATTCATCATAAAAATCAATAGTGGGGAATAAACAAATCAAAATTAACACCCTAACTAAATTTAGTTTCATTAATGATGATGAAATACGAATCATCTTTATCGTTTAAAAAATATATCAAATCCCATGTGTGTCGATCTTCGATCCACAATTCCATCACCAATTTCTTGAGAAAATTCACTAGAACTCTCTCCATGGGTCATATGGTGTATCCATAGTGTGGGAATAAACCATTGATTCCATCATAATAGTCCCTATAAAGTATAAATGTTCTATGACTCAACCAAACACAATAAAATAATTTTACTTAATCATTTTTATTCATTTCGGTGCCTATGAGGAATTTTTCACAAATGACCTGCGCCAACTGATGTTAAGTCTCACCTATGGTAAATCATGTGGTATTACCTCAATTGTTCACTCATAATTATATTTAAATAACCCATTTAGAATTTATTGCAACTTTTTAGGAAAACTATGTGTGTGTTCTATTTAATATATTTAATATATTTGAATCATTTATTTGTGGAATATCGAGCCTCCAAATTGTATTCCATCCCAGCACCTGGTCTTGAAAATGATCTATATAATACCCAAAAAATAATACATAGAAAATATGATACAATATATTATCCCTACCTTTGGGCTTTATTACACAAAAATTAAAAAACAAGGATACTCAAAAATATGTGGGTAATGAGAATGAATCTGAACCTCCCACTCTCATGCACTCTCTTGGAGATTCTCATGATGCCACTGAACATGAAATAATGGAATCAATCACCCGCGAAGGATTCTTTCATGACAATACTCAATATTTATTGGGTAATCAGCAAAAAAAATTCCATCCTCGATGTCTATCTCACCCCAGTAGATAACATGTGATGGGTTATGCACATAGATCTTAAGATTTATCATGTAAAAGACATATTGTACCCAGTATAACTGCATAGGTATAGCTATGCGATTCACCACCTCTCCAAATATATTAATTATATGGGAATGTACAATGAACTTCAGATATATCATGTTGCACTAAAAAAATCTCTATAATCCGTATCGACTTGAAACCCATCAGAACAAATGTTCTCATTCCTCAAACTCCAAGGGCCTCTGTCCTCTGTCGGCATAAATTTTTTTAAGGAATTATATAGCCTTCATCTGCTACTGTATAATTTTCACTATGTTGGTCATTTCTCGCACCAAATCTGGGCCAATGGGTGATGACTCTCCAGGGTCATTCTAGCAATGTGGTGACCTGTTGGGTAGTCTTTACAAAGACTCAAATGGTGCCACACCAATGGTGGAATTATAGTTGTTCTAGTATGGAAACTCATTAAATGGTATAAGTTCCTCCAAACCATGGTTAAAGTCCATGATTTAATCCCATTACATGTCCTCCATAATTTTAATGGACTGCTTAGTCTAGCCATCAGTTTGGGGTTGAAACATTGTTCTCAAGCATAACTTGGTCCCAAATGCCTCTTGTAATCCCTTCCCAAATAGAGATATAATTCTAGAATAATTATCATAAGTAATCATCTATGAAATTACATGGAGTCAAAATATCACTTGAACATATAAGCATCACAATCTCTCTATTAAACACTACTCTCATGTAGCTAAGAATTGGGATGAACTGGTGAGTTGTTCTATGATCACATAGATGGAATCATTTCCCCTAGAAATTTGAGGTAATATTTCCATTATTTCCATAGATATCACATCCAAAATTTATTATGAAACCTTAAGGGGTTAAAATATACCGGATGGGACATGGGTTTTAGCCTTAACTTACTAACAATTAAGGCATTGAGAGGAAAAATTTCATACATATTTCTTTATTTTAGGCCACCAAAACAAACATCCAAGGTTTTAGTATGTATTTTACATCCCTAGATGTACCACCAAAGGATACTTATGAAATTATCTTCGAAACACCTCCCACAATGTCACTGGTAGCATTGTGTGTCCTCTAAAGATAATGATTTCATCCCCTCCTTTAGAAAATCTATTAGGAATATGACCTATGGATATATGAGAATGTAGGGTATCAAAGTCAGTATCCCCAGTCTTTTACTCCCTAAATCATTGTAAAATTGGAGGGGTAAAAACCATTGACTAAAGGTAAGAAGTTCCATCTCCACCCACAAAGGAAATCATAATTGAGTTCAACTAATATGATGCCTCATTCGACAATTGTGAACAAGATCTCTTTATTAGAGAATCTACTACCAAGTTACCCTTCCCAAGAGGATAGAAAATTTAAAATTAATAATCATATATTAACTCTATCCATTTTTTTAGCATCAAGTTGATATATTTATGAGAAAATATCACTACTGGAATTTGGGTTTTTCCCAATGGCAGTATACCAACGGTTCAATTAAACCGTTGGTATACTCAGCCTTTTCCAACAGTTTACTGAAACCGTTGGCAAAGGGCATTCCAGTGACCCATTTCCCAACGGTTCTATAGAACCGTTGGGAAAGGGGTGCTAAACTTATCCCTTTCCCAATGGTTTATTGAAACCTTTGTGAAAGATTTTTCCCAAATATCAACCCCGATCTGCTCTCCCTCATTTGAGACAGAGCCCTAATTATCCTCCGCTCCCGTGCTCTCGCGAACCCCCCGTTCGAACATCATCGACCCCCGTCCGAATAGGTACACCCCCCATCCGAACAGGTAAAAATTGATCTCAATAAAGTTGTTGTAGTTGTTTTAATGAATTGATTTTTCCATTAATTAAAACATAAACACTATGGTTCCATTTTTATAGAATCTTACATGCCAATGGTGGAAAATTTTATAATGCATATAGATTCTATTATTTTTAGATTTCTTCTCTTATGGATATGTGTTGGTTTTCCACATGGAATGCCTTGGATACTTACTTAGCATGATAGAGGGTTTCTTTTGGAAATTTCCAATGGAAATTACATGATCCTATAAACATTTTGATGAATTTTCCTAACCTAGATGGATTGTCTGATGTTTCTCTAATGATCAAGGACGGAATGTTTGGAGGACATCACAAGTCCTGACTAGTTGATCCTAGAAGCAATTTCATGATAATGGATGTAATGCCTATAGGGAATCTCTTGATTTTGGTGATCTTCTCCATTTTCATCAAAAGACATGTTTGACACACTGGGAGGGAAACTCTAGAGTCAGTGTGACATGTCTTGAAGGGTGATTTATGTCCATAGTGACATGATTTGAGGACATCACATGACCTAGTTGGTGTGCCTGGAGGGTGTTAAGGGAGCCATCTAACATTCCTGACATTTAATATGAGACTGAGATAATATGTATTGATTCCCCTATATAGAAGGAGATACATATCTATTGGAAAACATGTAGTCTGTATGGTGAGAATTAAAGGCTTTTCATTACAAGGGTGGCATATTCATGGGTGCCATCTGATTTTATTTGACATGTCAAGGGGACATCAAATGATCAAAATAGGTTTCCAATGGAATGTATTGTGAACAGGATGAAATTTCCTAGTGCAATAAAATTTCATAGGTGATGCATGTTATGAACATTAGGGTCAACATATATTTCCTTCACCTTAGTCTCCCATATTTTAGTATTTCATCCATCCTTTTATCCCAAATTCCATAGATTTATACATTATTTTATTATATTATGTCTCAAATTATCTAAAATATGTGTTTGATGTTCTTCACGTTACCTATCATAATTCCTTCTCATAATCTATAGTGATCATGGGAAGATCCCATGCATGATTCATGATCACTCAAATTATTCTGCAGATCATACATAATGGAAGCCTTACAGGACGTGAGATGATTATATCTATGAAATCTACTCAGGTACCTGGTGAGGAAGTGCATATTAATTCAAAAAGGTAAATCGCATATGAGGATACCCTAATAATATGGTTATGGGATGAGGCATGCTCTGATGTGATAACAAATTATGTTCTTGTTGGTTTTACATTTTTTAAATAACACATTAGTATGTTTTTTTCACATGTGTAGTTGATACCATGATTATTTTCTTCCTTTATCGTTTACTTAAATGTATTTTCTATTAAAGTTCAATCCTATTGAATTGTTTATAACAAAATGACTTATATGAATTCTTTTTACAGAATGGACAGAAGTTGGATGTATGAAAACGATCTTATCTCAAGCGATTTTCAAAACAATTTGGAGAGCTTTATAGATTTTGCATTTCACAATGCATCAGATAGTGGTCGCATACACTGCCCATGTTCCAATTTTGTTGGTAGACCTTGGTTGAGTCGTGAAGAAGTCAACTACCACATAACCAAAAATGGTTTTCAAGCAAACTACTTTGTGTGGTATCACAATGGGGAGAAAATGAAATCTCAAATTGGTGATGATCGAAATGAAAGGACTGGAATGGAGAATTTGTTAGATGATCAGTTTCCGTTTATTCGTCATCATGAAAAAGAAAGGATTTCGACTCAAGAAGACGTCGATATGAGGACAACTGATGCATCGAGTGAAAATGATGATATTGATAGGGTGAAAAAATTGAATGATGCTGCCACGACTCCAGTATATCGACAATGCGATAAAATGAAAAAGCTGGAATTTTTAATCCGATTGTTTCATGGAAAAACTATGTATGGGATTTCTAATACAGAAATCAATTACATTCTTACCCTCTTGAAGGATTTACTTCCAGATGATGCAGATATTCCCTCAAACCACTATATGGCATGGAAGTTAGTTGAAGAACTTGGATTTTCCAGAAACAAAATTCATGCTTGCCCGAAAGATTGCAGTTTATTCTAGGAAGAAACCGCTGAACGAAATGAATGTATAAAATGTGGAACATTCTGCTGGAAGTCAAAATCTGATGGAACACCATCCCGCGTTCCACAGAAAGTAATGTGGCACTTTCCATTGATCCCCAGACTCCAGAATCTTTTTATGTCTGATGACATATCAATAAAAATGAGATGGCATGATACCGAGAGAAAGAAGACTAATGATGAGTTGGTTCATCCTGTAGATGGATTTTCATGGCAGAGATTTGATGCTCGACATCCTGATTTTGTAGCTAATGTGCGTAATGTGAGGCTGGGTCTTTCATGCGACGGTTTTAATCCGTTTGGGCAGATGCTTACTTCGCACAGCACATGGCCAGTTTTTATACACATTTATAATCTTCCCCCATGGTTGTGTATGAAAAAATCTTTCACTTTCACGAGTATACTCATATCTGGTCCTTCTGATCCCAACATTGATATTGATGTATACATGCAACCTTTAATAAAAGAGTTGAAACTTCTTTGGGATGTGGGTGTGCGCACATACGATGCATGTTCAAAAGACATATTCAGATGCGTGCTGCGCTTATGTGGATGATCAATGATTTTCTGGCTTATGCAATGATGTCTGGATGGAGCACGAAGGGAAAACTGTCATGTCTAGTTTGTATGAAGAATACATGATCCAGAAGACTGAAACATCGTTGTAGTTTCAGTTTTATGGGACATCGACGATTTTTGCCAAAGGATCATCCATATAGAATGAATCGTCGAAGATTTGATAATACTATAGAGACCGATGATCCACATCAGCGTATGTCTAGAACTGATGTGCTTAATGAATTGAAAGATTTCAGTTTTTCGTTCGGGAAGGGTCAAATGAAATCTGGAAAGAGAAAGAATGTTTCCACAGAAACCTGTTACAATTGGAGGAAGAGGAGTATCTTTTTTGATTTGCCTTATTGGTCAACCAATTTGCTACGTCATTGCTTAGACGTAATTCATATTGAAAATAATATATGTGAAATGTTTCTTTCAATTCTTCTAAATGTCAAGGGGAAGACAAAAGATGATTTACGATCTTGACGTGACTTGGTGGATTGGGGAATCAGACCAGAATTGCATCCTGTGCGTATCAGTGAAAATAAATGGCAACTTCCATGTGCTTCTTATGTGATGACACCTACTGAAAAAAAACAATTTATGGAAGTATTAGAGACTATTATAGTTCCTGATGGCTATTCAAGCAACATATCTAAACGGGTCAACAGAAGAGAGTTGAAGCTAAAATCTTTGAAGACTCATGATTATCACGTTCTACTGCATGAGTTGCTTCCAATAGAAATCCGTCATCTTTTGTCCAATAATGGAAGGGTGGGTGTTATTCAGTTGTGCCATTTGTTTAGAGATCTTTGTGCTAAGAAGTTGTCCAAGTCTTTCTTGCAAAAAATGTTGACAGATGCCCCATTAATTTTGTGTGAGTTGGAGAAAATATATCCCCCATCATTTTTCACATGCATGCTGCATCTGAATGTCCATATTCCAACTGAAATACATCTCGGAGGACCTGTTTCTTTTCGTTGGATGTATCCAACTGAAAGAAATATGTTCACATTAAAGTCTTATGTTCGAAACAAGAATCATACCAAAGGTTCTATCGTGAATGGTTACTTAGCTCAAGAATATATGGATTTCTGTTCGATGTATTTGTCTGATCTTACTACAAGAATGAATAGAACAATGAGAAATGAAGAAGAAAAATACGAGCAAATTGAACCCAGTTTTCCATCACTTCCTCAAACAAGAGGAATTCCTGGATCATATACATTGAAGACATTAATCCATGAAGAGTGGGAGATGGCACATCGCATAGTTTTGTTCAACTGTGATTTGTTCGATGACTATATCAGGTAAAAAAATTGAATATGTATATCTTACATATATATCTGTTAAACTATTCATATTTTTTTATCTACAGGGAACATAAAACAATGATAAATAGGAATCATCGTTCTTTATCTTTGAGAAGGAGAGAGACTTTCCATAGAAATGAGTTTTCTGCTTGGTTAAAATTGAAGGTAAAAATATTACTGTTTAAATTAATTATTTCAATATTTACTTAAGTTTAACTATCATTTATATTGCAGGTATTGAGTTTGTCTGCTGACTCTGTCTCTGAGGAAATAAGAGCTTTGGATTTTGGTCCTAATACCGTGGTTCGTGACTGTAAATCAATTGTTATCAATGGGTACAGATTTATTGTCACTGAACGAGCCAAAAACATGAGAACACAACATGATGGTATTATGGTTACTGCCACAACATATTGTTATGCCAGTGCATCAGATAGTAGAACGGAACTTGAAAATGTGGGTTATTATGGAGTCGTTGAGAAAATAATAATATTGGATTATTACTCTCATGGACGAGTCACAATGATGAAATGCCATTGGTTTGATTCGATGACGAGACATGGCACATTTATTGATGATTGTGGATTTCGAGTAATTAATATGACCCGCACTCTTGCTATCGAAGAACCATATGTGTTGGCATCAATGGCTAAACAAGTTTTTTATGTCAAAGATCAACTTCAACCTGAATTTGGTGTCATAGTTTAAGTAATTCCAAGACATATTTTGGATGATGCTGATGATGGAATTGACACTGTCCCTATTGCCATTGGAACCAATCCATTTATTTCTTTTGATGACTCCAATAGCTCAATTGTCAGAGTTGATTGTGAACCTGAAGTTGTGGTTGGAAATATATAGAATCATTCATCCATGTTCTCAATTCTTTTGGTTTACCTCGAGTTGGGTTGTTAAGGTTGGTAATATTCATATTTATTTAGTATTGATCACAAATATGTTTTAGCTGACTTGACCATTATGTGAATTTTCAATGTTTATTGGTTGCTGTTTTATTTGAATTGCATTTTCTAATTTGGAATTGAACTGTATTCAAACCAAGTCAAACAATATTTCTAACTTGGTGAACATTACAACTTGTATGTTTTATTAAATTCATTCAAGCTCTTCTAAAACAATTGATAGCTAAATTACCAATGAATCCACTCATTCCCTCATATATTTAGTTTTTTGGTTTACACATTAATTTAGTTTTTCTAATTAATTACATATTTGTTTTCAAATGCAGGAAATGCAACCAATTGAAGAGAGACGAAGAAAAAAAATGGCGGAGAACAATCGTCGGATGGAGGAGCTGGGCATTCCACCATTAGTGCCTACAGTGAGTACTTTATTTCAAATATATATATATATATATATATATATATATACAGAATATATAATGTCATGTGATTAATTTTTTTGTAAACTTTTTTGTAGGATCCACCGTTACGTCGACAGTTATTCGACGAGGAGACTAGTACTGGTCCTAGTACTCAGGCCGGTGGTACGAGGAGGGTTCGTACCAGAGGTGGACGTAGAGCTGCGCGTGCCCGACTAGACCCTGCCCCTCCCACTGACATTTCAGCCTTCCCACATTCTGATCTCGGTGTGTCGTTAGGGACACACGGGGTATTTAGGCCTCCCATGTTTTCGCTACCTTCTGCATCTTCTGCCCCATCATTTTCACATCCCATGATGATTCCCACTCCCCAGTTAGCATTAGGTCATACAGCTGTTCCATCTTCTTTTCCTTCTACTTCTGTCTCTCTGAGCTTTTATATTCCATCGTCTTTGACTCCTGTTCCACCAGAGGGTGTTCCATCAGGTTCTATGGATCCAGCGCCACTCATTGATCAGACTAGCGCAGGTATATTTATAAAACCCTAAAATTTTTTTATAGCAATATTTATTTTCATTACAATATGTTTTGATAAAATATTTATTTTTCTTTCATGACAGATACATCTACTGACAGGAGGTGGGGGCGGGGCCGTACACGCATGCGTTCGGTGTGGAACCGTCGCACACAGGTAATGGTGGAATATAATAAAGACAATCAGATGGTTGAGAAAACAGGGCAGCAATGTCGGAGTTTTCTGGCGACGCTTGCCAAATACTCCGAAATCATTCCCGTCAGCCCACTTTCGTGGAGACATTTTCCACATGAGGTCAAAGATAGAGCTTGGGCAGAGATATGAGTAAAAAAAATATGTTGTATTTAATGCCATGAATTATTTTTGTATTTATATGAATTAATATTTTGATTTCAGCTTCGATTTAATTTTCCTGATAGTGAGGGTGCACGACTGGAATGTCTAAAGGATTTAGGCGAGCTTTGGAGATCCTACAAGCATGAGCTGTATATTGGCTGGCGTGCTAGAGTTGGCACTGAGTTAGAGGCGGTACCAGTCGTGGATGATTGTCCTATAGAGCAGTATCGTCAGATGATTACTCATTGGACGAGTATCCAGTTTAAGGTATGAATTACATTTGAGGTATTTAAATAATAACTTTCAAGTTTTGCATTAATATTATCCTTTACATTATCGAATTTTATTTAGGAATCATCTGGAAAAAATAAAAAAAACATTGATGGAAAAAAATACCTCCATACACTAGGACACAAGACGATGCCGGATCATGAGAGGCAGCAGGTATGACAATTGTTTATAAGTTTTCTTTACGACTTACATTTTCTTTTGTTTCCTCAATTATTTAATCATTTGTTAAAGTTTTTATATAACTTTTGTTTTCAATGTCATTGTAGAGGCAAGTACAAAATATTGAAGGACGTGTGCCTCGAGAAAAATTGTTTTGCTCGAGTAGACGAAAAAAGGATGGAAGTGCTGTCAACGAAGTGACTCAGCAGCAGATTGTAAGTTTTAATCTGTTGATTTTATATTTTAATATCTATTTTTTAACTTAATAATATATTTATATTTGTAACAGGATGCTTTAGAGGCCCTCGATGCCCAAGAAGTAGACAATTTTGGGCCATCTGATCACTTACATCAGGTGTTGGGAGAGGATCATTCTGGCAGAGTACGCTGCCGACCTAGGATAGCCCCGACGAGGTATTGTCCTGCCTCAGGTACGAGTTGTAGTGCCACCGAGCTGCAGTAAGTTAGGGCACAGGCAGAACAGGCTGAGAAAAGGGCCACAGAGACGGCAGAACAGTCTGCTAGGGAAAACAGTGCATTTATGAAATTTATTGAAGTTCTACATCCAACACTTCCAGCAGAGGCCAGCCCAGTGATTGATGAATACATGTCGTTGATACATTCTATATATGGTGCACCAGGTGGCAGTTCCAGTGGTGGTCAGGCCGATGTCCAGCTTGAAGATGATGATGTCGAGGAGTCTGATGTGGAAGAGGAGGGAGATGAGGAGGGCGAGGAGGAGGGCGAAGGTGAGGAGGAGGGCGCTGTGGAGGGTGAGGATGATGACAAGGACGATGACGAGGGTGATGATGATGATGATGATGGGGATGGTGATGCGGATGTGGGACATATTGATCCGTTACATTTTTGACTTATATTACTGAGATTTGATGTTTAATCTATTCTAGTTGTTGGTTTTATCTAGACTCGTAGTATAGTATTGGAGTTGAGTTATTTTTATATATTGTCTGTTTTTATGGATGTTGTTGTATTTTAATGGTTGTTTGTTTGAGAACTCCCTAGACAACCCCCCTCATTCTTGGACCCTGGACAACCCCCCTCCCCCTTGGACCCCGAACACCCCCCGAACACCCCCCGGACAGCCCCGCGGACATCCCCCTGGACAGCCCCCCGTACAGCCCCCCACCCTCCACCCTGGACCCCTGATAGCCCCCCGGACAGCCCCCGGACAACCCCCCACCCTCCCCCTTGGACCCCAGACAACCCCCCAAACACCCCCCGGACAGCCCCCGGACAGCCCCCTGAACAACCTCGGACAACCCCCTGAACAGCCCCTAAACAACCCCTGAACAACCCCTGAACAACCCCCTGAACAACCCCCAGACAGCCCCCTGAACAACCCCGGACAGCCCCCTGAACAACCCCCAAACACCCCCCGGACAGACCCCGCACAGCCCCCCCACCCTCCTCCTTGGTCCCCGGACAGCCCCCCGGACACCCACCGGACAGCCCCCCCGGACAGCCCCCCGGACAGCCCCTCCACCTTCCTTAATTTCATTATCTCTGAAATGTTTCATAGCACGATCAACTAAAATCTAATCCATACTAAATATGATATAAAAATATTCTATATGAATTTCCATAAGATTTTAAGTGAAAACAAAAAGTGACATACGAAAAACTGACCAAACGCATTCGAAATGTGTTGATGCTTTAGGACAACGATCTATGGGTCATATGTGATGTGTACGAATCAACCTCGCCTCAATCTGAGGCGCGTTGTGGCCGGAACAACTCAAAGTGTATGTCTTTTGTTTTAAAAGGACATCATTTTAAGTGAAAAACATCAACTGGCATATGGAAAACCGGCCAAACGCATTCGGATTGTGTTGATACTTTAAGACAATGATCCATGGGTCATTTGAGACGTGTACGAGTCAACCCCGCCTAAATCTGAGATGCGGTGTGGTCGGGACCACTCTAAGTGACTTTCTTTTGTTTAAAATGGACAGTATTTTAAGTACATACAGAAAACCAACCAAACACATTCGGTTTCTGTTGAAACTTTTGGAGAATGATCCATGGGTCATATGTGATGTGTACGAGTCAACTCCACCTCAATCTGAGGCGCGGTGTGACCGACACCACTCAAAGTGTCTCTATTTTGTTTAAAATGGACTTCATTTTTAGTGAAAACAACAAATGACATACGGAAAACCGACCAAACGGATTCTGATTGTGTTGATACTTTAGCACAGTGATCCATGGGTCATATGTGACGTGTACTAGTCAACCCCGCCTCAATCCGAGGCGCGGTGTGGCCGGCACAACTCAAAGTGTATGTCTTTTGTTTCAAAAGGACGTCATTTTAAGTGAAAAACATCAACTGGCATACGGAAAACCGACCAAACGCATTCGGTTTCTTTTGAAACTTTAGGAGAACGATCCATGGGTCATATGTGACGTGTACGAGTCAACGCCACCTCAATCCGAGGCGTGGTGTGGCCGACACCACTCAAAGTGTCTCTATTTTGTTTAAAATGGACTTCATTTTTAGTGAAAACAACAAATGACATACAGAAAACCGACCGAACGGATTTTGATTGTGTTGATACTTTAGAAAAATTATATATGGGTCATATGTGATGGGTACGAGTCAACCCCACCTCAATACGAGGCGCGGTGTGGCCGGCACAACTCAAAGTGTATGTCTTTTGTTTCAAAGGGACGTCATTTTAAGTGAAAAACATCAACTGGCATACGGAAAATCAGCCAAATGCATTCGTATTATGTTGATACTTTAGGAAAACGATCCATGGTTCATTTGAGACGTGTATGAGTCAACCCCGCCTAAATCCGAGACGCGGTGTGGCTGGTACCACTCTAATTGTGTCTCTTTTGTTTAAAACGGAAAAGATTATAAGTGAAATAAACAACTGGCAGACGAAAAACCGACCAAACGCATTCAGAATCTGTTGAAATTTTAGGAAAACGATCCATGGGTCATATGTGACGTGTACGAGCCAATTCAGGCTCAATCCAAGTCACGGTGTGGTCGGGACCACTCTAAGTGACTTTCTTTTGTTTAAAATGGACAGTATTTTAAGTACATACAGAAAACCGACCAAACGCATTCGGTTTCTGTTGAAACTTTAGGAGAACGATCCATGGGTCATATGTGACGTGTACGAGTCAACGCCACCTCAATCCGAGGCGCGGTGTGGCCGACACCACTCAAAGTGTCTCTATCTTGTTTAAAATGGACTTCATTTTTAGTGAAAACAAAAAATGACATACGGAAAACCGACCGAACGGATTCTGATTGTGTTGATACTTTAGCACAATGATCCATGGGTCATATGTGACGTGTAAAAGTCAACCCCGCCTCAATCCGAGGCGCGGTGTGGCCGGCACAACTCAAAGTGTATGTCTTTTGTTTCAAAAGGACGCCATTTTAAGTGAAAAACATCAACTGGCATACGGAAAACCGGCCAAACGCATTCGGATTGTGTTGATACTTTAGGAAAATGATCCATGGTTTATTTGAGACGTGTACAAGTCAACCCTGCCTAAATCCGAGACGCGGTGTGGCCGGTACCACTCTAAATGTGTCTCTTTTGTTTAAAACGGAAAAGATTATAAGTGAAATAAACAACTGACAGACGAAAAACCGACCAAACACATTCGGAATCTGTTGAAATTTTAGGACAACGATCCATGGGTCATATGTGACGTGTACGAGCTAACCCGGGCTCAATCCGAGTCACGGTGTGGTCAGGACCACTCTAAGTGACTTTCTTTTGTTTAAAATGGAAAGTATTTAAAGTACATACGGAAAACCAACCAAACGCATTCAGTTTCTGTTGAAACTTTAGGAGAAAGATCCATGGGTCATATGTGATGTGTACGAGTCAACGCCACCTCAATCCGAGGCGCGGTGTGGCTGACACCACTCAAAGTGTCTCTATTTTGTTTAAAATGGACTTCATTTTTAGTGAAAACAACAATTGATATACGGAAAACCAACCGAACGGATTCTGATTGTGTTGATACTTTAGAACAATTATCCATGGGTCATATGTGACGTGTAAGAGTCAACCCCGTCTCAATTAGAGGCGTGGTGTGGCCGGCACAACTCAAAGTGTATGTCTTTTGTTTCAAAAGGACGTCATTTTAAGTGAAAAACATCAACTAACATACGGAAAACCGACCAAACGCATTCGGATTGTGTTGATACTTTAGGACAAAGATTCATGGGTCATTTGAGACGTGTACGAGTCAACCCCGTCTAAATCCGAAATGTGATGTGGCCGGTCCCACTCTAACCGCGTCTCTATTGTTTAAAAGGGACAAGATTATAAGTGAAATAAACAACTGACATACGAAAAACCGACCAAACGCATTCGGAATCTGTTGAAATTTTAGGACAACGATCCATGGGTCATATGTTACGTGTATGAGTCAACCGTGCCTCAATCCGAGTCGCGGTTTGGCCGAGACCACTCTAAGTGTATCTATTTTCTTTAAAATGGACTACATTTTAAATACATACGGAAAACCAACCAAATGCGTTCTGATTGTGTTTATATTTTAGCACAACAATGCATGGGTCATGTGTACGAGTAAACCCCGCGTCAATCCAAGGCGCGGTGTGGCTGGAACTATTCAAAGTGTCTCTATTTTATTTAAAAAACACATCATTTTAAGTGAAAACAACAACTGACATACGGAAAACTGACCAAACGATTTCAGAATATGTTGATACTTTAGGACAATGATCAATGAGTCATTTGTGACGTGTACGAGTTAACCTCGCCTCAATCCGAGGCACAGTGTGACCGATATCATTCCAGGTGTATGTATTTTGTTTAAAATGTATATGATTTCGAGTAAAAATATATGGTGTACAAAAAACCAATCAAATTATGAATTGAATTCCGGATTCCACATATGATTGTCATCTAAATTTTAAATTGAATTCTAAATGAATTATGTATGTTTATAATTATGTTATGAATTCTAATTTAATTATGGATGAGTATATTTCCAGGATGAATTATATGTGTTGGTTGGTTGGTTTTCATTATTTAAATGTGTTGGTTTGTTCTCTATATGTATGCATTGAATATGTGTTACAGTTACAATAATTGGATTGAAAATTGAATTGAAAATGAAAATTGAATTGAAAATGAGCCCAAAACAGACCTGCTGTGCCAAAATGAGCCCAAAACAGACCTGCTATGAGAATTGCAGGCTGCTGTGCAATTTGCATAGAAAATCCTATGCCAACGGTTTCAAACCGTTCACATAGCCCATATGGAGCTGTTTTTACCAACGGTTCATTAAACCGTTGGTAAAAACAGACTATCCCAATGGTTCAAACCGTTGGGATAGCTTTTGAAATTAGTGTTTTTACCAACGGTTGGTAGAACCGTTGGTAAAAACCTTTACCAACAGTTTTCAAATCGTTGGAAAAGAAAATATTCATGGGATTCCCCAACGGGCCAAACCATTGGGAAAGGCTTTTCCCAACGGTTTGGCACAACCGTTGGGGTAGGTTGATTTTTTCTAACCTATCCCAACGGTTCCTTGTAAACCGTTGGGAAAAGCATTTCCCAACGGCTTACTTCCCCACGGTTGGTAGAACCGTTGGTATAACATATACCAACGGTTCTGCAGCCTTTCCCAACGGTTCAGAACCGTTGGGAAAGGATGGATTTCCAGTAGTGTATATACATGAGACTCTTTTGATCAGACTAGAAAAAAAACTAGTCCCCCAAAAGGTTGTATCACAACATCATAAAAGAGAATTTTACCACAACTAACTCAATATCATGGGACATGTAGTTATATAAACGTGGTGTCAACTAGAATGAAACATATGGAATAAATTATTTATTCTACAATAGAACACAACCATGTTGAGTTCTGGATGCATTGCAGAACAGTATGTAGTTGACAACGTCCTCTGAAAATCTAAATATGGGATACCTCTTAAAACATTACCTCAACTATTATAAATCCTATTGGAACCTTTCCATTGACATTAAAGGATACCCTTTTGAGTCAAAGCTATCAAGGGTGCTGATATTTGGGATAAATCAGGTATAAATCTCTAATAACAGTCTGTCAACCTAAATAAGCTCCACACCTTCATCACACTCTTAGGTGGATCCCATGCTAACACTGCCTTGACCGTGGCCAGCTCAACTACAACTCTTTATGTAGAGATAACATGTCCCAAAAAGTGGATTTCTAGTACCCAGAAATGGATCTTAAAGAGATTTATTTAAAGATGGTTCCCTCATTATATGTACAGAACCATCCTCAAGTTTCTCATGTGATCCTCCTCAGATTCTGAGTACATAAGGATATCATTGATGAAGACTACCATGAAAAAGTCTAAGAAAGGATGAATGGTCTAGTTTATGAGTCCCATGAACACTTATAGGGTGTTCTTCATGACAAATGGAATCATTGAGTACTCATAGTGACTATAGAAACATCTGAATGTTGTCTTTGGTATATCTTCATCACATACTCATAGTTGGTGATAGCCTGACAAGAGGAAAACATTCTAGAATCACTGCACCACTTTCAACTAATCTTAGAGGTCATCGATACTCTATTGTGGATACTTATTCTTCATTGTCACCTTATTCAAGCATCGACTTTCCACACACAACCTCAATTTCCTATAAAACGTTTTGGAAAACAAAACTAGGGATTCCTAGGATGAAACTCTAGATCTCATGAAGACCTTCCGTTATAAGTCCTCCAACTGTATCCTTAGCTTGTGACACTCTGTGGGAGCCATCTGATACACTAGTGCAGATATCATTGTTTCTATAGGGTGTAAATCAATGTATAAGACTACATATTTGCAATGAGGTAACCATAGAACATCTTCAAGGAAGAATTCCTTGTACTCCACCACCTCTATATGAAACTTGAAACTCACAACAACTACCACCCCTATGATCTAGCTATCCAATAGATGAGTAATTGACTGGAACCTCTTATGCACGAGTCTACCCTTTTCTGCATGGGTTTCCTTTTCACCGAAAAAGAAAAAATGTGTTCTTTCCCAGTAGACACAATGCACCCTTCACCTAAAATAGTTAATATGGACATGAACTATAGATAACCAGTCAATGAAAATAATTACATACTAAGGGCTTGATGTGCCTACTATGAGATCCAAACCAAAACTCTCTCCTCCAAGAGTCAAGTCACACTATTGACACAGGTGAATGATCATTGATTCATCTCTAGTAAGAGTTTCCAATCATAAGGTTCAAGTCAACAGTGCAACTATAATCTCTAAGTATAAAAAACGATATTAGAATAGAAAGAATTAATATCATGTGTGTCCATCAAGGCTGAAACTAAATTATAAAAGACATATATCATACCATTAATCATTCATAGAGCCTCAAGGTCGTACGCTTTGATCACTAGAAATTGTACCCTCCAGTATCCTCCTGCTCCATGAGCCTACATGGACCACCTAGGGGTGGTGGTGGTAACATGTCATAGTTTCGACCACCTCCTGGTTCTCTCTTAGCTCCTCTACCACATATGCCCCACTGTAAATATGCCACCTCCTACTACTTCCTCTACCTCGACATCCCATCTACAATTTCTCTGTCAATTGTATCATAGGTCATATAATCTCAAGAAAGATATCCCCTCTCATCACATGAGTAGAAACACCTATCTAGGCTTACTAGATGCACCCTATGAGTTATACACTATATATCCTTTTCCCTAGGACCTCATCTTAAAATGCATCCCATGTTTAGGTCACTAAGACAGTCATTTTCTCTATGTTGCTGAGGTATCAACTCCCACTTGTACACTACAACCAACAACTAGTTGTATCTTCTCATCCAATAAAATCTTCACCAAAAAATGTCACTATAGTAACCCAACATAGGTAGGAACGCACAAAGGGATAACATTAGATCATTTTCCTCTATGAATACCTAAATCAAAGGGCTGAGCCCTAAAGGACTGATCTCGAACCATATCTATCGAGTACCTAGAGTGGTTTGTAAACCTCGATGAATACTCAGTTGTGGTCATGCAACCCTACTAGATCAATACAATCTCATAGATATGCACATCTAATAGCTTAGTTGGTGATACATCCTCTTTGAAAACTCACTCAAACTCCATACATGAAATAGTCTCCTCATTATAGGTTTGGGTCGATAAACCCCACCATCGACCCACCAGTAAACCAATGTTGATTGGCATAGCTGAGCCCAGAATGAAGTTTTCCAATTGTATGTCTTTCAATTGGTCAAATTTAGGATACTCTTTTGTTGCTGCAAATCAATCTGATTCTAATACAGAAGCTTTATGGGTGTTAAAGCATAACACTGTGACTATTGAATCCTCTCTAACTGATCACCAGTTTGTTTCTCTAACTTGAATTTTCAATCAGGTTCATTTTGTGTAACTTTTGTTTATGATTTTAACCAGTATATTAGGAGAAGAAGTTTATGGAATAACCTTTTGAGTATTGCTAAGAACATGAATAAAAGGTGGATAATTCTTGGTGATTTCAACATAGTTTTGAGACCAGGGGAGAAAACTGGGAGTAACTTTTTCCGTGCTTTATCCAGGGAATTATCCACATGTATTGATCAATGTAGATTGATTGAAATTTCTATTCTGGGTGCTTATTACACCTGGCATAGATATACTCACAATGGAAGGCAAGCTAGTAAACTAGATAGATTCTTGGTGCAAATTGATGAGCAAGGTGATGAAATGGAAGTATCTGGAATCACTTTGTCTAGATTACATTCTGATCATCATTCGATTGTAATTGATATTTGTGTGAATACTTTAAGGTCATCACCCCTACCCTTTATGTTTAACAATGCTTGGATGATGGTTCCGGGATGTAGAGAGACTGTTTTGGAGGCATGGAAGGAGTCTGTCCAAGGCAGTGCTTTGTATATTCTGGTTAGCAAATTGAAAATTTTTAAGTCTCGAATAAGGGAATTGAGTAAAAAATATTTCTCTACACTTGATCAGGATATCAAAGAGGATGATTCACACTTGTATGATTGTCAACAAGGAAATATGTCCCAAGATACTATATCTGCACAAGAAGTACAGGCATCCTCAAGGCTTGATAACTTGTTAAATCTTAAGGAAAACCTGGCCAGGAATCAGTTCAGTGCTATATGGATGAAAGAAGGTGATAGGAATTCTTAGTTTTTTCACTGTATGCACAGGGAGAAAAAAGTAAGAAGGAATCTCAAGGATTTAAGAATTGGTGATATCTTGTATACTTCTGAAGATGATATTGTTGACTCTGTGACACACTATTTTGAAAATCTCTATTTTGAATCTTCGGGAGATAATTTAGATAGAGTTTTAATATGTATTGAACCAAGCTTGGATGATGTGTAGAATAAAAAACTTACTGACATCCCTGCCACAAAAGAAATTCATGATTCTCTCTTTTCTTTGAATCTGGATAGTGTGGCTAGACCTGATGGTTTCTCCAATAAATTTTTCATGTTCTACTGGGATATCTTACATAAGGAAGTGACAGAAGTAGTAAGGGAGTTCTTTTATCACTCCTATATGCCTTTTGGAATGAATTCAAATTTTATTACTCTGAAACCCAAGAAGGAAACTTCCCTTGATATAAAAGACTTAAGACCAGTTTCCATTGGTAATTCTATCCCTAAAGTTATCTGCAAAATCATGGAAACAAGACTTGGTGGTATTTATAGGTCTCTCATTTCCCTTAACCAATTTGGTTTTGTACCTGGAAGAAATATACAGAATTGTCTTTTCACTGCATCATAATGTGTCAATATAATGAGAACTATGGTCAGAAATGGAAATATGGCACTCAAGGTGGATATATCAAAGGCCTTTGATATTATTAGGTGGGACTTTATCTTTACTGTTTTGAATATGCAGGGTTTCTCATGTAAATTTATTGTCTTGGTTAAAGCCATTTTGGAAAGTGATAGATTATCAATCTTGATCAATGGAACACCAAGGGGTTTCTTTGAGTGCTCCAGGGGTGTAAGGCAGGGCGATCCTTTATCTGGATTATTGTTTTCCATGGCTGAGGATTATTTGAGCATTTTTATTAATGACCTTGTTAATTCTTGGATTTATCAAAGAATGATGTATGGGAGGAATTGCTTCACTCCTTCACACCTTTTTTATGCTGATGACATTCTTCTCTTATCTAAAGCTGATAGGAAAACTATCACCTCTATTAAGACTATTTTCAATCACTATGAGAATGTTTCAGGTTAGGTTATAAGTTGGAGTAAATCTTTTGTAATCTTTGGTGAAGGGGTTCGAGCTGTAAAACAAAATAGAGTGGCTAATAGGCTTGGTGTTAAAATGGGTGCATTACCCTTTAATTATCTTGGACTACCCATGTTTTTGGGAAGGGTGAAGAGGGTTCACTTGGAAGGTATCTCTCTTAAAATCATCAATCAATTGGATAGTTGGAAAGGGAAATCAATGTCCCAGGCCGGTAGGATCTGCATTGTGAATTAAATCATCACCTCAATGTTTGTGTATTCCTTTTCACTCTACAAGTGTCCTACTGCTTTGATCAAGGAACTAGATGGCATGATCATAAATTTTATCTAGACTGGCTCTACTCAACAAAGGAAACTGATTACTATGAAATGGATGGACTATATCAAGCCTCTCTCAAGTGGTGGAATGGGAGTTAAGGATGTCAGGGTTTTTAATGATTCTTTGCTCAAAAAATTCACATGGAGACTCATTGCAGGTTCTGACTTCTCCCTGGAATTTCTTTATGAAATATTTACTGATAGGTTACATAGGAGGCAGAGGATTTATCTGAGATCCTCTATCTAGCCATTTATTAGGAGCACTTATAATGACCTTATGGAAGTTTCTAAATGGATGGTTTGTCCTAGTTCCCAATTGAATTACTGGACAACAAAGTGGTTATCCTATCCTATTGAGAATACAAATAATATACCATTATCTTTTAGAAACATTACTGTCTCTGATCTATAGGGAAATGCACTGGCTCAAGGAGTTCTTCCTCCTAATCTACAAATTGAATTCTCTTCTTATGAATATATGGATCAAGACACTCTGATTTGGGAACCTGATATTAATGGATTATTCTCCAGTTAGCTATCATATGTCATCCAGTGTGGGAATGTGTCATCAATTCCTACTTGGGTGGTGGGGGTTAGGAAGGCTTCCATTTTTCCAGCTGATTCCCTTCTTATCTGGTGCATCTGGAAAAACAGGATGCCAATCCAATATTCCCTTCAAAGAAAATGTTTTAATCTGGCCCCATAATTCTTTTTCTGTCTAAATGCTGATGAATCTATTGATCACATGTTTATCAATTTCTCCTTTGCTGCTCGGTTCTGGAGGTATTTGATGGATATTTTTCACTGTCACTTTGGCTTTAACTCTGTTGGCTCCTTGCTCAATTCTGTTATGCATGAAGAGAACAGTGAGCAGGTTCACTCCTTGATCATTTTTTCTACTGCTTATATCATCTCTTATATTTGGAATGCCCGAAATAATATTGTTTTCAATGGTGGAAGGCCCTCCTTCAAGGAGGGGATGATGGTGATTCACCGAAGCATTAAAATTTCTTCGTTGAAACAGTCTGGTTCTATGGACAATAATATGTCTGATTTTATATTGTTGAGAGCTCTTGGTGTGAGTGGCAGAGCGAGGAAGCCTAAGGTGATGAAATATATTAGATGGATCCCTCCAATCAATGACTACTTAAAGGTGAATGTTGATGGAGCTACTTCTGGCACACCGGGTCCTGCTGGATGTGGTGGCATCTTCAGGACATCTAGCGGATTTGTAAAGGGATGTTTCTTTCATTACATTGGCAATAGCTACGCTCTTGAGGCGAAGCTCTGGGCTATGGTGAAGGCAATCAGGTATGCTACTCGTTATGGTTGGAGGAATATTTGAATATAATCGGACTCTTCTGTTGCTGTGTAGATCCTCAAAGAGCGGTCCAGGAATGTACCATGGAGGATGCTTCCTGTTTGGACTAGTTCATTGAATATGGATGAACAACTTACCCTTGAATTCTCTCATGTGTTCAGGGAAGAAAATCAAGTGGCATATGCACTCTCAAAAAGGGAAATTCTGGAGGTGTGCTCTAGTTGGTCCTTTGTTCTTCTTGAGTATTGCAATGATCTTGTGTGCAATGGTAGAATTGGTACTGTGTATACAAGACTGTGTAAATCTTCCCTTTCCTGAGTGGTTTGTACTGTTTAAACTTTTTCTTATTTAATCTTATGGGAGCAGGTTTCACCTGGCTCTTGGGCTTTTTTGGTATAACAATAAGAATGTCTGGATAGATGAATCAGGAAAGGCATGGAAATAAAACCAATTCCTATATGATTCATGTACTATTTCATTCCCTACAACCAATGTTCCTGTGTACCTAGTTGAAAATAGGTTATTAGAGTCCTCATCTATGGATACGTCGGCCACCACACCAACACTTAAGTCTCTGGCCTGATAGCCAAACATGAAAAAATTTATGTAGTTTCTCCAAACCAATCTCATAGACTCTTGATACTAAGGTCGAATGAAGAACCTCTAATAAAAATCCATAATGATCTTTCATAATGGGTCCTATCTCGCAACTCCCTAAACCCGCCTCCATTATGCCATGGGCTAGTGACTAGTGTCAAGTAGGCATATCACAAACATTGGAGGACTTAGCCTAAGTACCTTTACACAAGAACACATCTTCAAGCCCATGAAAATGATGAAATGTAAAATACAATTAAAAACAATGCATACATACAACAAAATCCCATAACTAGAGTATGGTAGGATGTAAAAGAGTGTAAATTGGTCCAAATACAAGCCCAACACAAAGAGTCTTAATCAAAAGTCAAACCAAAAACAAAAAAGGGATAATTTCTAAAAGCTGTAAGAACACTCTTCTGTTTTCCCAGTCTTAGTAAGCACTATTTGGACTTGGTATATCCATGAATCTTTCAAAAGATCAATCATCTACACAAGACACAACACATGGAGGGAAATAATATAAGGGGTTTGTGTAAAAATACTTAGTAGGACCCCAAAAAACCACAAAGCATACAACCACGAAAATGTAGTTATCTCTACATATGTATATGTATAAAATACATATAACAAGAATATCTAGATACAATCAATAATGACAAAAGTTTAATGGTATGTGACAAACATAGTATACCAATTCTAGGATACCTGCTCAAAGGATCCATAAAGCACTTATCTCAGAAAACATACTCTGAAGTCTGATAGAAAAAATGATGTATGTTCAAGAGGTACTTCTCATTAGGTTACATCATAAGAAAGACCAATCTAATAGTCTTAAGAGAATATGATACATAGATGAGGAACATCAACAATTCCATGGGGTGATACTAGAAACTCAATATCGATTTACTCGCTATTTAAGGGATCAATGCCAACATAGTGTTGGTCACGGTGATACCAAGAACTTCACCTAAGGTATGGAGTTGAATATAGGATCTCACTACAGGTCTCTCAGAGGGATTCCAATGATCCTATCCAAGAAGTATTATTGAAGGGATCGTAGTCCTAAGAGAAAGAAACAATCCATACCACCCTTTAGATAAAGGACATGGGAATAAAACCAAATGATACTTGTCCATTATATGGAGGAAAATAGATCAAATCCATGTATAAAAGAGTACATGGAATGTAGTAGGGTTCACATGACATGTACCTTGACATTGGTCCTATCTATGTAAACGAACCGCGTCTCAAGTTATGTTCATGTAGTATATAAGAGTAAAATAACTTTTAGATGGGATGAAATTTGTGTCCCAATACCTCAGGTCCTGTTTATGTACTCCATTCGTGTGCCAGTACATGGAGTCAGACTATGTATCCATGATCAGGTACCATTACATGGGGTAGCCCATGTATATGGTACAGGTCGTGTCATGTGGGGGAGTACACACCATGTAGGCTACTCGTGTACACCACCCTGTGTCTGTTTACTCCCCCAAGTACACACCAAGTCAACCAAGTGGGACTACATGCTATGTAGTCAAGGAATTCATGATGTGTCTATCGAGGATTTATAAAGACCCTTCTTCCTCCAGCTCACACCTGGGCTTCCTTAACCTATGATCTCATCTCCAATCATGCTTACAGTCCAAGAACATCACTCATGATCCTCTCTTTTGATATAAAATAATATTTTGGTGTCTCATAAATTCAAGAAACAAATATATATGATGTTCTTCATTCCACACTGAAGAATGATGAAGAAAGATAAATCAAGAATCCAACATCATCTGAATCTATTGGTCTCTGTAATCACACCTCCATCAATCCATTTTGATCCCAGATCTATGATTTTAGATCATTATGCCAATAAATAGGTGTATAATGATTGATTGATCAAGATTTATCAACCCGTGGGAGAAAAGAAGAATGCTTGTAATGAATGATGAACTTGGGGAGAGAAGTAAAAGATTGGATTTCAGGAATGAACTTCAATCAATGTTCATTTATATCTTGATCCTTCATCGTTAGAACGACAATAGAAATAAATCAATAATGAAGATTATTCTCCAAAAAATCCTCTAAATCATACACATCCCACAAGACAATCGAACCATGGATCAATATATATATTGAATATTCTATTTTCTTCATAGAAATCATGGATTGGGAATAAAAAAAATCAAAACCCACAGCATTCCCCAATTTGGTTCAATCGTAGAAGAAGAAAAATTCATCATTGTAATTGAAGGGAAGATCTATCGAATCTTAGGTGCATCAATATTTGATCTGCAATTATATCTCCAATCACTTGGGATAATTCTCTGTAGCCATCTCCAAGGGTCATCCGACATCTCTAGAGTTATGTAGCTAACCCTTGAATTATATTGTAATATAATTTTTAAAGACAAAATGGTCACCTCATTAAAAAAATAAAATAAAATAACTATATTTCTTTATTTTATTTATTTTTTCACCCACGATGACTTTTCCTCAATTGACCCATGAAATCTAATTTTAAGTCACACCTCGAGTAAACCTCATATTCTAAACTCAACAGTTCCTTTGGAGTTTATATGAGGGAACCCATTTAGATGTTATTCAATTTTTCTAGAAAAACTACATGCATGCTATTTAATATATTTATTATATTTTAAACATTTATTCCGGGAACACTATGCCTCAAAATTTCATATCATCTTAGTGCCTAGTCTCAGAATAATCCATATAAAATCGAAAAATAATATATAAAAAATTTGAGACATTACAAGCACATTCAACATAGCATGCTTCGCAGTATGCATATCGCTCCTCTATGGAAATATACAAGTCCTTATTTTACTTCCCCATTCTGTGTACCTTACATGTGGTCTGAAAAATATTCTTCATGGTACAAGAACTACGTTATGTAAAATACTTTGTATAAAACATTTTTTTTAAAAAAACTCTATATTTTGGGGCCCAAAAATTTATCAAACACTGGGAAAATGCACCACTATAAAAATATGATTCTTCAACACCAACCATTATGATTCTTGGGCATATAGCTTTGTCAACAAACAAAAAATGACATATCATTAAATCATCAACCATATTCTACTAAAATTCTAGTCTTTTGATTTAGATAATAATCAAATATTTACTCAAAACATACTTTAAACTTGCATCATCCATGCTCAGTATAAAAAAAATAGTATCATGAATATATCATCAATGAATTAGATCATTCCAAAATCACTTATCTTATTTATTCATGAACATTATTTTTCATGATATATAGCCTTTGATCAATAATATTTAGAATATTTTTTTAAAAAAGGAAATTATTGTAACATTCATGTAATCTAGAAACATCTTTCCTTACAAATAAAATGTGATTTCAATAGAATTGTGAGTTTGATTTCCTGATTATGATGGTTAGTCTAATCATCAACTTTTACAAATTGGGTTTCTTTATTTTCTTCTCAAAATTCCTTGACAAAAAAAAGATAAAACATGAATATAACAACCATCCCAATCATCTTGGTTCTAAATGAATAACTTTTGAAATGAACTAAATTATATGAATCAATATATAAGTCTTAAAACTCTGTTATATTATAACAAAAAATTAAAATCTCTTCAGGTCATTTAGTCACAATATCTCAACCTATGAAATTGTATAAACATTTCATCTGATTATAACGATAAGGGACCAACTTTAAAACATTCCATATATCGAATATATATAATTGAGTTCATTATATAATATTTGAGGATCATTATTGGTTTAGAGTTTTTTATTATTAGGTCATAGGTTAAACATAAAATACCCATGCATTAAAAATTTGAAACTTTTACTTAGTATTCATATTCCCCATAATATATATTTTTTAACCTAAAATATGATCTCATTTCTTGAAAAATCTTCACAATTTTCAACTTGATTGTTCCTTTCCCTTACCAATAGTCATATCCAATGAACATCATATTAAAATGATGGATAAGAACAAAAATCAATGTAAGGGGAATAAAGTGGATGAAATAAATAAATTTGTTAGTCCATGAATACTTATAAAAACTGTCTATTTTCAAATATGAATTGGGATTAAAATATTCTCTTTCTTAATAAATCAACATCACTATAGTAATAGTTTAATTAAAATTTTATATAAAATATTAATGGAAAAAATAAAACTCATAATGTTTTATTTTCTATATAGAAAAACCCATAAAAGTTTTTTCACAAATTTATACATTTATCCCTTAAAAAGTAATAAATAATTTCAGTAAAACATAAGATCATTATTTTACCTTGAAATTTAGTATGGTTTTCATAAAACCCCATATAAATCATAGATAGAAGTTATAGTTAAATTGGGTTGTCATTTTCCATATAACTCTTACTAATTCAAAAACTATATGGTCGACTTCTATACCCAGTGCATTTGAGGGATATCATAGACCCACATGTCCATGGTTTATAATGGAACCTTGTATCTCGGGGTAACAACTTAACCACCCTTCTATGGTTTATAATAGAACAAATATATTCATATCCAATTTCAATGAATGATAATATAAAAATAAAATTTAAAATCATTCATTTTCATTGTTATAATCATAAAAATATTCTTTTCACCTATAAGGATATATTTTTTTATATAGGAATGTCAAATTCCAATTTAAAACCCTTTTTTAAGATAACCATAACTTAAGAAATGCTATTTTTATATTTTATGAAAACATGGATGCATATAAAATAATTCAACTGTTGACTAATTATTATGGTAGTAGGATAATCCAGTGTTCTTATATACATTATAATTTGACATTCCCTTTTTTCCTTTTTTAATGAATGTCAAAATGATTCATAAAAAAATTCCTTTTCAAAACCTTTGAAAAAAATTTAAAGAGACTTAAAATATAAATAATAATTCTCTTATGTAAATGTAAATACATATAAAAAATAATTTTTTTCAATAGGACATGGAAAAGGTGTTGTAATGGAAAAATTAAAAGAGGATTTTTAAAGAATATCCATTATCCTATATATGATTCATCACATATGATCTTTATCGTCATATATAATAATTGTTTTGGGTTATTTACATTATGAATAACATTTTTAATTTTTATTATTAATTTTTTAGCATCAAAATAATAAATTAATCAATCAATTAGGATCACATTTTACATTTTTACGATATTCCAGTCATATATCCAAAATAGATTCGATAAGTTAACAATGTGAAAAAGGTTATTATTCAAAAATCATTAGAATAAAAATCATGAAATTATTATAATTTTTTATATAAACTATATTTTCAAAACTAATAATGAAGTATTTTAATGAAAAATTAACTACATTATAATCAAGGAGATGGTAGGTTGTATATATGCATGAGTAACGTTTCCATTTTCCAATTATCCTTACGAGAAGAAAGAATGTATTAGTTTACCCTTCCAAAATTAAAATTGTATCATAAATAACATATTATATCTTTCAATACAATTATTTATATCATATAGGTAATATGTTTTTGAAAAATGAATCATATATATTTCTGGTTGTGATAGTTTACACGTATGCACAAATTCCATTATCATTTTCAATGAATAGGAGGTAAGAGAGTAAATGATATATTATATTTTAATAATTATTAATATTTAATTAATGTCATATATATAAATTAAATCAATCCTTATAATTAACCATAATAGGAAGCAATGAAGAAAACATTATATCAGTTTGCGAGGCGGTAGTCCACCATACAGATGAATGATGGAATTTGTTACCCATTTTGGTGGAAGATGATATGTATTGGAGTGATTAAATGTGAATAATAACATACTAATACATGGGGGGGGACAAGTGTTATTTAATAATGCATAACAAATATTTGAGGGAGGTTAAAATAGAAATAAAATCAAAACAATCTATTAAGAACTATAGCTCTTCTTTAGACTACCTCCATTTCATTACACCTTATAACCTATAAGGTACAAATTTTCCAGAGATTATGCCCTAAATATTGTGGGTATTGAACTTGGGAAGGTATTTCAGATGTTAATGTCTAAATAAAATAGGTTTTTATATGTGATGAAAATATGAGAGGATGTTCCCTTTTATAAGATAGGAGTGGGAACTTTATATATTTATTAAAATAACAAATTGATATTAATTTATTTTAATTTTAAAATTGATAAATTTATTCACATTGAATTTAGTTGATTATGGGTCATAATAATCTCATTAAATAAAATTTTTACGTGTTTTGGGGATGGGTTAATTCTTATCTTTTTGTTTTAACCCATGTTAACCCTTTTGATGATTACCCAGATAACGACATTTTTTAATTTGTAGGTGTCTATTAGTAATAATTAATGTAAAATCAACCCAATAATGGTCCTTTATTTATAAAAAACCCATATTACAATGAATTAGGTGAATATGAGATTTTAATAATTTGAAATCATTTAATAAAACATTATTTATTATAAAATTTCATTAATGACAATTTTAAAACTATTTATTTAATTTGACATTAAAATAATAAAGAAAAAGATGGAATTAGAGTATAAACATTAAAAAATTAAAAAATAAGTTTTATGTATCTTTAAATTAGTTAGAAACTATAAATCACTCAAATAATATCATTTCTAGACTTTTTAATATATTTTAATTGATTTTTCTACTGCTTGCACAAACACCATGTCAATGTTGCATAAAAAATTAAGGTAATTATTTCATCATAAAAAATTCTAAAAAAATTCCATGAATAAATAATAAATTATTATCCAAATAAAAATTTATAACAAATCATATCCTCTATTTATCACTTTGTAAGAACTTTAGAGATAATAAAACTAAATAATGATATTTTTGAACTTTATTTAAATAAAATAATAAAAAGGTCAAAATCATGGCTAAATGGAAGCAAAAGGTCATATGTTTGACATTTTTATCCTTTTAGACGAGATATAAGAATTTTATAAATTTACATAAATGGTTAGGGTTAATTATTCTTCATATCATATTATTTTTACCCTTAATTTATCATTTAACCCTTAAGCATAATAAAAAAATTACTAGTTAATATTCATAACATCTAAAATTAAGACAAAAATATTCAAAAAAATTTCACCCCATTACTATATATTTGGAATAAATTTTTAATTATTCAAAAAATTGTAGTATAATATTTTAATTAAAAAGTAAATCAAGAATACACTAAAGGAAATGGTTTCTTAGAAAAAAGTCCATTTTAAGAGTAAAATGTTTATTATACTAAATTAAAGTATAAAATTAATTTAAAAATTTAGAATTGAATTATTTTAAATAAATATGAACTAATTAAAATTAAAAAAGAATTGAAATAGTTATTTAATTTTTGAATATTATAAAATAAAATACAATTATGATTAAAAAGTAGTATTTTCATTATTCATTGAAAAATAATCCTCTTTATAAAATTTGAATAAATAATACTTGGATACTTTTAAAATTATGAATTAATAAATAAAGGTAATTCTTTCAAATTAGAATTATATAATTTTCAAATAATTATTTTAAATAAAATCATATGATGCATGAAAATACTTTTTGATATGAAATAAATATTTTTTATATTTAAGTGAACAATTACCTAATATTTTTATAGTGAATAAATTTATATAATATATTACTAATTAATACAAAAAAGTTATGAAAATGACTTATATTGACACTAACTTGGTTGTTATATATTTTGATGGACTATTTAGTATTAATTAAATAATATTTAAGCTTTACTATGTATAGATTATACATAAACCTTGTTTTCCAAAGAAACTAATACTTTTGATCATGAAATGTATTACTATTATGATAATTTTCTAAAAAAATATTTTATAGTCATTTATGGGAAATTTGGGTTTCAAGAGTTTGTATTAATGGATAGATTTGATAATTTTTTTATGAGTGTAAAATATAAGTGAAAACTATAAGTGTAAGTTTGAGTTTTAACAAAAACATCCTAAAGTTTTGGTAAAGTATAATAGAATTTTTTTTACGAGTAATGAAATCCCTATATAGACACTACTGGTGGATGTACCTCTGACATAGATTTACCCATGTGAAATATATCTGAAAGGGCTTGTTGGGTATATAATTACTCTTGACATAGTGCATGAAATATAGTCCTTACTACACACCAGGTTTGACACTCTTAGGGGATATTATTTTTTCAATAATAAGATCTATTAAAACAATTATAAAGGATATATATCTAAAGAAATTATTTGTCATAATTATGGAAAATATTAATGTATATGATAATAGAAATATCATTTTAGAAAAAATTCTAAAAAAGGGATCCTATAAGATATGACATTATAATTGATTTTATCTATAAATTAAAATATTTATGATTTACTGAATTAATTATTGTTTAAAAAATTTATATTTTATAAAATGTTTGGAACTAGGTAAAACCATAACAAAAACTAATATGATGGATAAGGAAATTATTTATGAATCTAAATTTAAAATACAATTGGGAGTGGTGTTCAAATATTCATGAAAATTCATACCCAAATTTTATAGTATATGAATAATAACGTGAACCATATGGAATGAATGACATCACCTAAGAAGGAGAAACCAGCCATAATATTCATTATGTGACAACAATCACTAAAATTTTGTTAATATTTCAATATTATTTTCATGTAATAGTTGGTTAAATTAATTGATAACATATATTATTTTCAACTCTACTATGAGAAAGAGAATGCCACATTAGATTCCTATAATTTCAATGAAGGGATAGATCAAAAGTGGTAATTTTTAATGAATATGAGTCCAAAATATGGAATAGATAAAATAGAGTGGGAATAATTTAAAAATATATTTATTGAAAATTATATTCTGAAATCCTTTCGAAAAAATATAAATAGATAATCTATAGAGCTTATGAAAAAGGATATATAAATTTTCAGTACTTATAAGATGAATTTAAAAATCTTTACAAGATATAGCTTGGGATTTTTATTGACAAATATAGAAAAATATATAGATTCATTAGTGGTTTAAATCATGCCTTTGAAGGGATATATCCATTTGAGTCTTTGGGAGTTACAATGAATTTGTTAAATATGATCTCAATGTAGACATGAAGTTTAGAGAATGATCCCATGGATATGAAGATACAAAGAGAATAATGGTGCTTCAAGATAGCAGATTGAATTGTAAAGGAGGAAAGAAGATCCAACCACATTAATGTTAAATATGTGTGATTAATTATCATGAGTATTGAGTAAATAAAGTTTCGTTATGACTTTTCCATTTATTCATGTTTTTAAAATCACAAACACTCAATCTTAAGGAAAATTTATTTTCCCCAATTTTTTATCTTATTAAGGAAAAGTTTCCTTCCCTAAGGAAAATTTATCATTATCATGATTTCATTATTCATATCATAATTTCTCTAAAACTAACTCATTTCATTTATAAGTATAAAATTTGGTTTCATATCTAAAATGTCAGAATCTTATAAATACATAGATATAGAGAATCCTGTTATCAGGATCCAAATTCAGGTTCTGCATTCTCAGAATTCAGACTCCGAACATTCTGAGTTTAGACTCCGAATTCTTTGAATTCAGACTCTGAACTTTCAGAGTTCAGACTTCAAATTATCTAAATTTAGACTTTGAATAATCCGAGTTCAGACTCTGAATTCTCTGAATTTAGACTCTAAAATTTATGATTTCAGACTCTGAATTCTATGAACTCAGAATATGAATTCACTAAATTCAAACTCCTAAATTTCTGAGTTCAGACTCCGAATTCTATGAATTCAGGCTCCAAGTTATATGAATTCAGACTCTGAATTCTTATGAATTCAAACTCAATATTTCCTTAAAATTCATATGACAGAATTCTATAGAATTTAGGTTCCAAATTCTTCTAAAGAACGAATATGAATATTCATGTATTATATACATCGAATGGTTTTTGGGTTAGGCTCCCAAATTTTATTTTTTCCATGCACTCCAAAAAATTGAATTTAGTTGAGCAACCATATTTTTCTTACCCTCTTTATAGTTATAAAGTGATGTCATGATTTCTGTTTCTAACCATCCATTGTTTGAGTGACACGTGTATAGGTCTCTCCGAAATTCAAGGGAAAATGTGACCATAGGAGAATGGAGTAAACTGTTGAATATGTGCCTATAAATAAGAGCTCATTTGAACAAGCTCAATTATGTTGATCAATCTAGAGATTACATGTTGCTGAAGTGATTTAGAGAGATAGACACTTTATTGCTTTGTGCATACTGAAAATCTTGTTCAGAATTGCTTCGTGCAACTCTGAATGTTGCTTAGTACATTAGAGGGCTTTCGGAGATAGGAAGATAGAGGTTATGACTACCATGAAGTTCGAGGGCATTCGGGGATAACAAGATAGACTCTGATATTCATATAGAGGGCTTACCCTGGTGTGGGTAAGACTGAATTTCTTGAAAGTATAAATCAAGGAACCTTTATACAAGGTTTTTGGATACCCTACTCTTTGGGTTAAAATATTTACTACTTATTACTTGTATTGTTTCAAGTTTTCTGCTGCATTTTGATTGTTAATGAAAGTATAACTATCTTATACTTTCTTATACTTGTAATTTGATTAGTAATATTCAATACGCTTTAAGGTAGAATAATAGCTTTGTAAACTTTTCTTAAGTTTCATTTCCGGAACCACATTTTCATAATCAAGCAAGTTTGTAGAACTAAGAGGTCTAGTGAATTTACCTTGTTTTACTTTGTTAAACATTACCATCTTTTAAAGTTCAAAAGTTATTTTTTTAATGTATGTAATTAAACCCCCTCTTGTATATTGAGCATCTAAATCATCATTTTTGATCCTACAGTGAGAATTATCTAAAAGGTAAAAGGAAATAATTTATTTATGTTATAGAAGGACACTAAGCTCAAGAGTGTCAGAGAGACATGATGTATCTTTCCCATGTGACGGTGGAAAGGAATACACCACCCAATGCCCCGCCCATGATTTGATTATTCTACTATTATAAGAAAATGAGAAATGAAATCCATTGTTAAAACTATGATTCTTTGAGTATAATAAACATCAAAACCCACAAAATGTGATGGAATAATTGAATGATTATACCGTGAACATTGTTTATTAGAGCATGAAAATTAAGTCATATGATGAAAAATTCATATTCACTCAATAATGTAAAATGTTTTATTTGATTACAATTCTAGACATTATTTATATCCATCATGATTTCTTTGACTATTTAATCACATAACTAATACCATGAAGCATATATATCCACAAAACACCTAGTTTTTCTATCATTACCCCCTAAGTATTGTATTATTATACTCTTTTCCTTTATGGGATGATTCTTTCATCAAATCTCATAATCCTTTCACAGGTGGAATTTAATTTTCTAATGGGAATGGATTGAATCTCATTATATAGATATCAAATAAAACATTTTTATAGTAAATCTCTTTCTATATTCTAAACCATCCCATGGTCATATAAAAATTTATGTAAGATCATGAATCTTGTTTGGGAAATCCATCGATAGTGTGGGTGTTGATACCGAATGAAGAATAATATTTTTCCAAACTGGTTGTGTTGAATGAATATATCAACCTTAAAGATGTGATTGTTATAAGGGAATATAATGATGTATTTCATGAAGAGTTTCTTTGTGTTACCCTACATCATGTGGTATACTTTTCAATAGATCTTATACTTGAAGCCACTCTTATATCCAAATTACCATAGTGGATATCCCTGGTAGAATTAATGTTAAAGAACCAGTTATATGATAATTTATAACAAGTATTCCTTTACTCTAGTGAACCACCATGTGTTGGAGTGGTTCCCTTTATCATGAAAAATGATGGATCAATGCAGTTGTGAATCAATTATTGGGATCTCAATAAGATAACCATAAAAGAACAAGTATTCACATCCATGGATTCATGAATTATTCAATAAACTCTAATTAGATCATTACTCATTAAAGGCAGATATTTATTCTAAATATCATTAAAATAATGTGACGAATAATGATATTCCAAAGATAACCATTCATATAAGATATAGACACTATCTGTTCAAAGTGATTCCCTATAGACATAGTAATTCCCCTAAAATATATGTGGATTTGATGAATAGATTAATTATATAGTATATTAAATAATTGTGGTAGTAATAATTAATTATACTCTCATTTAATATAAGAGGAATGAGGAACATAAAGAGCATCTAAAGAAGATTTTGTAAAAATAAGAAATGAGAAAATTTATACAATGTTCAACAATTGTGAATTTTGGATGTTGAATGTTGAAATATTGGGGGATGTGATTACTAGTGAGGGGATTTTAGTTAACCATTCAAAGATAAATTTAATTTAAGAATCTCCTAGACGATCTAGTTTCATGAAATTAAATATTTTTTTGGATAATATGGGTCAAATTTATGGATTGTGAGAAACATCTCATGATTAACTATTCAAATAACTATATTAACATAGAATGGGAAAAATTATACCTGAAAATATGAATTTAAGGAATCTTTTATGGAGATTAAGAAGAGACTAATCAGAGTAAATGTAATCAAGCTACATTCATGTGGAGAAGGTTCTATGGTATATAGTGATATTTTAGATAAATGAATGGGTTTTTGTACTCATGTAAAATGAGAATGTGACAACTTACACATGCCAAATGTTGAATATCTATTAGAAAAACTACCTGATACAAGATTTAGAGATAGAATTTGTTATATTTACTTCAAATATTAAAATGTACCACCACTATAGTGAGAACTATTACATTTATATATCCTAATAATCTAACATATATTTTAACATAGAAAGATATCAACGTGAATCCTTGTAAATGGTTAGAGTTGACTATGGAATATGCTTTTTATACTCACTACTATAATAGAAATCTATATAAGGTAGATAATGCCATAAGTAGAAAAGAATACAATAATCTTTCCATGATATATATTTAAAAATAAAATATCTTTATGGACATGAAAAGTATGGCCCTATAATTCAAAACAACATGGAATGCTTCCAACATTTCCAAAATTATTTCTTAACCATCTCTCTAGTAGAAGATCAAAGAGGAAAAAGGGATGATTTAGATATTTAATCGAAGGTGATATCTATAAATTGAGGTTTTTTTATTTACAAATCATAAAATAATGAGTCACTTGGTTAAGAACAAACCATATTATATATTCATCACCATAGATAAATAATTTACAATTTAATAATTCACAAAGCTCATTAATCTCCATCTTTCCTATAAGTACCATGACGTATCGTGAAATTCAAGAACAAATCTTGTGGGGCATCATGGTGAAGGAGACTGATGATCACGTGTCAAATTGATAGGTATGTTAGAAAGTTTAATTTGAGAGATATAAATATAATTGGATGATAAACCATTTCCTATACACATATGAATATAAGTAAACATCACCATGGACATTATCACTGGTCTCTCAAAGATATTCAAAGGAAAAAAAAATAAATATGGGATTTGGTGGGTTAACTCACTAGGATTACCACATCTATACTATTTGATATTATTTCTCTCTTGAAAAAATTTCTTTGATATACAAATGGGAATGGTGAAAAAACATAGGGCACCACTATTGATCATTTCTAATCATGATCCATGTTTTGGTTCTAAATTTTTTAAAATCCTCCAAAATTATATAAAACCAAAATGAAATTTAGTATGGATAATCTCCCTTACACAAATGGATAATTTGATAGGACCATTAATAAATTCACCAACTTGTTAACAGCTTTCTCAATGTAATTTCAAGTTGGAGGGGATCATGATATCCCATTAGAATATTTTTGATACAATAAAAATTGCTGCATGTGTATTAAATTGGAACTATATGAATCTCTATATGAGGATAGATGCTGAACTCTAAACTACTGGGATAAAGATGGTGGACATATGATACATGGTACCAATATTTAATAATAAATAACATAAAAGGTTCAAACCATCCAAAAATATATAAAATAATCTAAGAGTCAGCAAAAGATTTATGTTGAAAATCATCAAGATTGAAGTTAGAGGAATTTTTTTCCTATGAATATAACCATGAAAGTGAGTTTTGTATTTTGGAATGGAAGGAAATACTAGAACTAGTTATATTGGCCCCTTTGAGATAATTTAACACATGTTAGAAGCTTACTATCATCTCGCACATCCACCAATCATGGATAAAGTTCATGATATATTCCATGTATCACTCCCAAGGAATTGCGTACCAGATCCTGCACATGTACTAAATCCAGAGGTGACACAACTAGAGAATGACTTATCTTACATGGATATTTTGGTTATGATAATTGACTTTATAGAAATATTTATAAGAAATAACTAAACTATCATTGTCAATGTGATTTGTCAAAATCTAATGTATGGAAAATAAAAATGGGAACCTAAGGAGTAAATGAATGGGAAGTGCTCTCTTCTATTCTAAACTGAGAGATGAGTCTAAATTTTAAGGATGAAATTTATAAAGGGGGAATAATGTGATAATATTTAATTTATAAATGAAATTTTATTCTTCAATAAATGATTGTAATATTGTATAGTGTTATACAGATAAAGAACATAAAAAAAGAATAATACATTATTTTATTTATTATGATACTTACATTAGTTAAAAATTAATCCAATTAAAACTCCAAATATTTCAATGGGATAAAAAATATTAAATATAAAAACTAGAATGGAAAAATTAAAATAATCATGATCTATAATAATAATCACTCCCATGAAAAAAAACCATTGAAAATAAAAAAATATTAGTTAATAAATCAAAATTTTAGAAAAAATAAATATAGCCTTGATAGTATTTGAGGTGAATAATTAATTAATGGTTGTTGAGTTATTTATACGAAATAACCAGATAGTTATAATAGTAACCAAACCATGGAAATATCAATCTGACCATTATGAATAGAAACCAAACAATTAGAATAGTGAAATGATATGTAATTGAAATTTTTAATAAATTTTTTTAGAGAATAACAATGGTATAATGTCACAAATTAATGGTACAAATTATAAAAATATATGAAAACTGCAATTATAATGTGGATAATGTGTAATTTTATTGTGTTTTATAAATAACATAATTTTGATATTAAAAATTAAAATTAAATACATTAAAAAAATAGTATAGAAAAATGAATATAATTTTTATAATTAGTATAAAAATTTCACAAGGGTGTGTTTTGTTTTAAAATTTTCAATGAAACATGAATTTTTACATGAATAGTTAAATACCCATATTAAAATACTACAATTTTAATAATATAACAATGATATAATAATTAATTAATAAACATTAAATTGGTTATGTGGACCCAAAATAATATTAGTAATATAAATAATTCATTTAAATATCATAAACATAATTTTGAAACCAAAAAAGTTATTTCAAATGTTTAAAAGTCTAAAGTATCCCTTTAATATAC
Organism: Viscum album; assembly: GCA_963277665.1. Classification (NCBI taxonomy): domain Eukaryota; kingdom Viridiplantae; phylum Streptophyta; class Magnoliopsida; order Santalales; family Viscaceae; genus Viscum; species Viscum album. Next base: position 1,420,849,743 of record OY728156.1, on the reverse strand, counting down.
ACATTTTTTTAAATTTTCTCATTTACATTTGATTAAACTAACATATTAAAATTTTAAAGTGTTGCTGAGTCCTAAAGTGTTTTTCTTTTTTCAGATAATATTTTATAATATCAAAAATATTATGTTTAATTGGTTTACATTAGATATAATAATTTATTTAATATTATAACTTAAAATACCCCTACCGACAACTATAAAATCTTTATCTTCCCCCACATGAAAACCAATTCTACATCACCTAAAAAAATACAAAAAATTACAAAACTTCATTCTATTAAACCTATTATCATCCTAAGAGAAATTATTGAGCCACTCAAATGTAATATCTCAAGAATTTCATTTCCATTAAAATGAAGCAACACTGAGAAGTGGGTAAGGTTACATCTTCTTTTCGTCTCATTTCATTATTCTCTTCCTCATTTTCTATATTCCATTCAAATAAAAGCCTCATAATACTAATTTTGAAGTATAATAAAATTATATTAATGATTTCTACCTAATTTAGTGAATATATATAGGAAATATTTATGTTTCAAACTTAATATTCTTCCTCATTTGAAAATGTCCCGTAAATGATCATTTACTCACCTGTGATGAAATTTCTGACTCTCTTCTTATCAGAAACTTCATGGATAGATAGTATGAATTATATTTAGTATATTATTTCTTAAATAAATGTGTTTAATTCCTATGTTATAAATTAAACTTATGTATATATTAACTTGAATCAGAATAGATAAATCAAAACAAAATGGGATAATTTATTGAAAAATGGCATTAAAAAATTAACACTTAACATAGATTGTCATAAAACTGAATCTAATAATTATAATGGATAAATAGTGAAATAAATTAATAAAATTAACCTCTTGGTTAATGTATTAACATGCCAATATTTATTATAAAGGAGGTGGAAATGTGGAAAAACATAATAAGATTTAATGAATCTGGATTCTCGAACCCAAAAACTTCTTTTTTATTCTCTCTTATTTCACATTATTCCTTGTATGGATATAATTTTATTATCGTAAAAATTTTACTTTCACAATTACTTCCATTTTATTTCTAGGTATTTACCCTTTTTACCTTTTTTTAAAGTATTAATAATCCTATTAAAATGATTTTTTATGGACATTATATTTGTATAACAACCCTTTGACTCATGTTGAATTGTTTTTTCATTAATAAAAATTTTAATTTATTAAAAAATATGATCTTTATTATTATATTGGGGACCCATAAATTTATTCAACAAATTAATGAATGGTGAGGAAATTATGAAGCCCATTCCTTCTCATCAGTATATTTTATGAATACAGTGGATATATGTTCTATTTTCATGTCAAATACATGATTAAAAGACATTTATGTTGTGATAGGTGGGACTGTAATAATATATAACTAAAATTAAAAGGATAATATGATGTATCACACGATATTATTTGTATTATGTGTGATCATGATGCTATATTTGTGAACAATTATAATGTTACACTTTATGAAAATTTGTTATGTGTGATACTGATGCTGTTATTGTTTACAAATATTAATGTATTTGACCACTATATTATGATTTTTCATTACTATGTATATAACACATTCCATGACTTTTAAAATGATTCCCCATTTCATATGATGATGATCCAATTTTTATGATATGATGATGATTATTATTCTAACCCAAGTATTATTTATTCATTCCACTTATTGTTTCAATTTTATCCCTCCCCTTACTATTCTTTTAAACCAACCTTTAATTTGATGTGTATCATTAGGTTATTATATGTATTAAGGATTATGTGAGATATTTATAAGGACATTAAATAACTATTGATATAATTTTTATGTTCTATTATGTACAAGTGATGTATGGACATAATTTTCCCATGATGATAAACCTTATGATCCTAGAATATTTTATTAATATTCTTTTTCCTTAAAAATGAAGTAATAGTAATTTTAGAAAATACTTGATCTTTATATTCAATGTAGCTTGATTCAACTACTATAGTTTCATTTTTTTCTCTTTTTTCATGAAATTGTAGAAAAGGAGACTCTTGGTGATGCAACATCGATAATGAATTGGATCAGTGAGTTTGGTGGTTTAACTTTGTTCAAGTGGTGTTATTATTGACTGACATTTGTGTGGAATGTAGGGTGCTCATGGAGTTGTTATGGGATGTCTCATTGGGTTTATAGATCAAATTCCATGTAATATGGAAGGATATAGGAATTTGTTTCAGAATGATTATACTATGTTATCATGATTAGGCATGTGATAAAGTTCATGCAAAAAATATTTATTGGTTGTACATTACTTGTGGATTGAGTTTCATATGACTAAAATGGTTGTGCAGTTTGTTTCTCATGGTGGAATTACATTGTGGAAAATTTTATTTTTGGGTTTTCTTGGTGACTGGTTAAAATATGTTTTCTAGGGTGATTTATATATTCCATACACGATGTGTTGGAATTTCTTAGATGATTGAACACTGAGCCTATTTTCTAAATATGAGATAATTTAGCTATTTTAATTAGATAATCATTGAAAATTAGCATCATATATTTGATGGATAAGGATAGAGATTCCAATTTAACTATAAATTTTATGACTATATTTTAATTCATCATATTTATTAACAAAAACTTATAATGGTTTCTTTATGGTGAATATAAATCTATTTTGGAAGAAATTCATTGAAGAAAAAAACCTTTACTTGCTTATGAAGAACTATTGGATGACAGAACATCAAATGGATTATGATGAACGAATTCGATCTTTTTAGACCGTGTGATGATAAATTAATTTTACATTTTCTGGATGGTTACATGTTCACTATGGGATGATATTCCTTAGTAAAAACTATCAAATCATATTGTGGTATCAAAAACCATAATATGGAGTTTTTTATAGATTATAACTATGATAGGTGTTCTTGGTATAGTAGAATACTTTATGAACATTAGTTTTACAGTTAAATATTATTGGTATTATAAAGGATATATTACTGTGGTTTACATCAATCATGACACATCACATGATTATCACCTAGAAAATAAAGAAAAAATATAAAGTATGTGACAATGTGTGAACATATGAGTTTGAGGTGATCACGTACAATTATTATGGCGACTCAGGGAAATTATTTATTCTTAAGGAAGAATAGAAAATTATTTATTATGTTTTTAGTGGAAAGGTAATAAAAAATTATTGTATTTCACAAAACTAGTTCTTGATATGAGTCATTATACCATTTGGGTTCATGTATAAGAAGAATTACTCATATATAAAGAGTCCCTCCAAAGAGAACATATATTTTACTTTGAATATTATTCTAATTAATCATGTGATTTGATTTTTTTTGGATTCAAGGCTGCATATATTTAGTATTGAACTGATTCTTGAAGCTGATGGGTATTACACAATAAGAAAGATTCCACAACACTCTAGTGGTGCTTATTCTATAAGGAGTATGGAATGATAATATGTCATGTGTGACTATGTTAAAGAATAGAACCATAATTTAAAAAGGATTAGTGTTACATTGTAAAAGTTTTAAATTATATTTTATATGTACAAAAAAAGGATAATATCAATGGGTGATGTGAATTAGGGTATTATAATTTTAAACAACCCTCATCTACAATATTGTTCCACCATTAATACATACTATTATCTCTTCAACTAAATAAATATAAATAAGTGAAGAAAAAATAGAATCCCAAGAATTTTTAAATGTTTCATCTGCATTTGTCTATATACAAAAATCATATAACAAAAATGTGTTAAGGTACTAAATTCACAAAGTCCATTACTTGTCTTTAAAATGTGTAGTGTATGAATAGACCATCTAGGATTACAACCTTTATAAAATATTTATGGAAAACTAATTATTATTTTTATAAGAAATATCTCATTTCTCCTTATAAAGTCCAATTTTATCTTCCATGTTATATATATTATAAATTAACTTGTTGTGGGGTAACAATAAATACACCAATTCAATAAAATGATAAATCTTCAAAAATCTCTAGTGAGATTATATTTTGAAAAAATCCCCTCTTATTTCCAAAAAATGGAATTTATTTCTATTTAGTTTATTCACTTGAATCTTTTTTTCATCCATTTTTTCATAATCTCTTGAGATCTATCATTATCTTCCCATTTTATTTTTTTAAATATTCTATGTATTCTTATTTCTAAATCCAGATCATTTAAAAATAATTGGATCCGAGAAAATAATATTTCTATAAATCCCAACTTAATTTCCTATTTGAAAAAATCCCTTGAATCATGTGATATTCCATTTTAAAAAAATTATATTAGATAAATTAACATAATGAATAATGAGTCAGAATATTATCATAACACCCATGATTTTCAACTTTTATAACTGTATGAATTTTAGTCTGAAATGAAATGTAAATTTTCAATAGATTTTTCCATGTGTCCCAGAACATATAAACATCTCTCCTTTTTCTGTTCAGATAAAATTATAAAATACTACAATACAATAATATATATATATATCAGTTTCATAATCTATATTTTTATTATTATATCATTGAATTTCAATAAATATATATTTTTAACAAGGTTTTCTTACATATCAATAAATTTTATCTTCTATCCACTTGTTCTTCAAGGTAGATAATTTATATTTTCAAGATGTATCACATTCATACCAAAAATTATTAGTATATATTATGTATTTTTAGATTCATCTTACATATCCCCATTAAAATTACAAAGTTATATAAGGCATAATTATATGCATCTTATGTATCTAATTGGGAAACTATATATCGATATCACATATCACCCAAATGTCTATTACATATATAAGTATCTTCATTGAATTATATTTTTTATTCCCTTAGACTCGTTAAATATTCTCACATACCATCATCAAATCATAAATAGAACTTACACCAGTCAACTCCTACTTATATATCATTCATTCATAGTGATTCTTGGAGGACTTTAGAGGTATTTTAAAATTTCTTTATCAACAATCACAACCAAAAATATTTTGACGTTTTTTTTCTAATAAATATGAATATGTAAATATATCTTGATAAGGAACACATTATCATACCCAAATGGAGTAAAAAAACATTTAGGATCTATTGTGGATTTGGAAATAGAAATAGGATTAGAATATTGGATCTAAATATCATACTAAAACAGAGTACATCTGTTCATGATACATGAATTTTCAATAATTATAATATTGATCCACAAGTTGAATTAATGAAAAAAATTGAGATAACTAACCATATATTCTTTAAATAATTCCTTGGATGACTATGATATACCAATACTAGTACTCTCATGTTCAGTTCAAAAATCATAATTTTTACTTTTCTATCATTGATATCGATATACATGAACCAATATTTTACATCCAAAACATATAAAATCAAACTAAAATATTGAATCACATAAATTACCAGTTAATTTTTTAGAATTGAGTTGTATAAAATAGGAGAAACTATTTCAAATTTTAAATTTCTTCATTGTATCTATTTTCCCAAAAAAAGATATTTATAATGATATGCTTGGTTCAATAAATGTAACATTGAAATATGGATCTCTGAATTTATTATGTTTTAAACTCATCCTTATCACCTATGAACACTATCATTTTAAAATTTGGGATGAGAAAAAAATCTCAATGTAACACCTCTAGAATTTTTGTGAAATATTTCTCTCTAAAAAATTGATTTCTTCGATAGGATATGTTACACGCAACAACAGGTTCATGTTAACATTGTAAAATTATCAAAATATTATGTGTCCATTATCACCTTTAAAATTTTTGGTGGGTATTAATAGTAATTAAAAACTGTGGAAAACTTATTATCTACATATTTATAAAATTAATTTGTTACTGATCAACTTATTAAAATTAAAAAAATAGAAAATTCACATTAGTTTTTAAAAAAAAAATACTTTTATGAGTGAAATGTTTTAATAAATTATATTAATCACTATTGGTGAATCATTTCATTGAAATTATTTTATTATTTAATTTTTTAAAAAATTAACATTTTAATAAATATGTTTCTAAGAATAAGATTTAAATATATCCAGTTGTATGCAATAAATTTGTTTTCTTCTAAAAAGTGGTTATTTTCACATTTCCAGATTATACATTGATGTTAATTTCTACCATTAATATGTATTAAATTAGATAAAATGAATAAGATATTTTGAATAATTATTTTAATATTTTTTAACTTGTACTGTTTTATTATTTTTCATACGAAGAGTAACCTTGGTGGAATTTATCACATCTATAATTAGTAAATAAAGATAATCTATGTTGAAAATATTTTATAAGGCCAAAAATTATTATCATAATTAATATTGGAAGAATATAATTAAATTATTATCACATTAGATGAAAAATTGATTTTTTAAATGAACACTTTTATATGAAAATGACTTGTATATAATTTAAATTCAATAATGTTACAAAAATGTCACACTTTTACTTTTAAATATATTGTATGTGTTTACATACAAAAAAACTAGTTATGAACAGATATTAATTTTATTATTTTGAATAATAAAATAATATTCATGTTTATAATTTATTTCTATTTCATATATTTTATATAATAATCTTAAATTCTTACACAATTCTAAAACAATATTTATTCAGTTATTGGAAAAATAAAATAATTGATTTTAAAAATATTAAAAGTTATATAAATTGAGTAAATTATAATTGTAAAAGAATTTTATAAGGTTATTTGATATAATAGTGTAGTTTTAAAATAATATTTTTTAATTAAAAAATTTTCTTTATGTATTTTATGTCTAACTAAATGAATCGTTTCAAATTGAAAATAATAATATTTTATTAAAAAATATTTTATTACTTTTTTTAATATAAAAAAATATTGAATAAGCCAAGGTGTATGTGAAATGGTATAAAATATCATTAATATGATATTTATTTTCTTATTTTAACTTTATAACTAAAAAAATAAAATCCTTTAATATTTATAAATTTGTTTGCATGGTTAAAATTAAAATTGGTAAACTAAGGTATAATCAAAATGATCCTTTTTAAAATTACCCAAAAACATGTGTAAATACTGTTGGATGACTGGAATAAACCCTATATAACCTTATCTTCAAATTCAGGTCCATTTGGTGAAATTTCTCTTAAGAATTATTTTTTTATTCTTTAATCATTTAATATATTTCAATAGTATCACTCACATCAATTATAAAAGGGAACATCATACCTCACTTATTTACCTCATTTTGAGACTTATATATCAACAAAATTCTAAAAAAATATCTTCTAAAATTCATTATCCATATTATAATGGGTATTTTATCCCCAAAAATACCAACCCAAAATCCATTTAGAGATGATCTAATGGAGATGTTTCGAAGATGGGGTAATCGCCTTTACTAATCACAATCTTTTTAATCCTTCTTTAAATACTATAAATTTAGGTTATTTATCATAAAATAATATCATCAGTATCCCAAAAGTTCTGAATTGATAGTATGATTATTAAAACACCATTATAAACCCTCTTTCCTAATAAATGATATTTGAAAGTATCCTTTGTCTGTATTAATGGATTACTGTCTCCACATGGTGATACAATTCATTTTTATCACCATATTTTATGGATGGTTATTATGATAATTTTAATGTTTTATATAATATTTATGAAATAATTGTACATATTAAATTATGATATATCATATACCTACATACTATCCAATCTCTTGACAAATGACTACATCACTCACACATATGTGTGGACTACCACCTCAATGAAGCGATGTTATTAGTTTTTCATTTATATTTTTAATGGGTGGTTGTTGTGATGTATGTTGTGAATATATATTATATAAATGATATAATATTTATATTTCAATTTTTAATTAAAATTTACTTTATCCCATCCCATTGGTTGAAATATGAAAATAACATTCATGCTTACCTACAACCTACAATCTCCATGAACGGTGTAATTTATTTTTCTATCTATAACTTTTATGTGTGAATATAATTATGTATATAATGAATATATATATTATTTAAAACATGATTAATATTATTTAGGTTCTAGAACCAAGATAAATTTAAAATTACCAAAACTACAAAGCTGAAATACTAAGGAAAAACAAAGTAGTTAACACATGGAAATAATGATATTAATAAGGAATTATTGATAAAAATGTGGTATTGAAATGTTATTAGAGGATAATATATGATATTATAATATTAAAAATGAATCATTTATATAGTTATAATAAATTGAAACTTCTTATACGGGAGGACATAATGATTTTGAATCATGGTGAACTCGAGGTAAGTGGTTTGATGTTACAATCTCATTGTTTATCCGGATTGTATATGATTAAGTTATGATGATGAAATATTATGATAAACCCCCCAAAATATTATTAGCTTTTTTTATTTCATGAAAATACATTTTTTTTCATTTCATTTATCTCTCCTTAAGTACAAAAGAGGCCTAAAAGATGTTTTTTTGGAAATAAACTTCATTTATCTCTTTAGTCAATTTTTCTATTCCATATCCATGTTTTCTCATTACGTTTTAAAGAAGTTTACTAGTAATATCATATGAATTTTTAAATTTGTTTTTACACTTTCTTGTATTTTTTTAATTTTTTTTAAAGGAATATTCTTGATATTATATATTTAATATAATTTTGCAAATTTTATGAAATACTATAGGAGTGGTTTTTTAACTTTTATAGAAAGAATGGATTTTATCCAATTGATAAATATTTATTTATTTTATGTTTAATTTAAATGATTACATGGTTCTGTTTTAATGAAAATTTATTCCTTTATATTAGTGCAGTTTTTTAAAATAAATGATTTTAAAATTGAATAATTATTCTGCTCGAGAATATTTTAATGAGATTATTATGGTATTTATATTCGTCAAAGCTAAAATCCCTTGATTTAAATTATAATTTTTTGGGGATACAATCCAAGGATACAATCTTTACCAATTCTAATGATAGTTTATGAAAATTATGACATCGTTTTTATAAAACCCATTTCTTTTCGACAGTCTATGCTATGATGAAATGATGATTTTGTTATGAAACACGTTTATTTTACAAGGGTTATGCTATAATGATATATTTAAAAAACCGATTTATTTTCATAGGATATGAAATGATTAATGATTTATAATCATGTGGAACACATTTGTATGGTTTTTATTTAGTGATGGGTGAGGCCTATATCTCATTCTAATTCATTAGGTAATGATTGATATCTTCGGAGATATACAAAACATGGATTTGGATTTAACCATGTTTAGTGAGGGGCTGTGTCAACTATGATTGCCTTTGGAGTGAATCTTAACTACTATGATTTATTCTGGAGTAAAATCATTCCACTATGATATGATTTAAAATTATCCATAATGACTATGGAAATAATTTTCTATGGATATGTTTATGATAAAATTCCATGTCTTTTTCTAATGTTTTTATTTTATGATTCATGCTATTGAATTCTAATATCGTTCATGTCATTTGAACTTCCATGTTTGTTTTGTGCCTCAAGATTTTGATATATGATATGTAGGGTGTCTATTTTAATTATTAATTTCCTGTAATCACACCCTTATTATCATGATATACATATGTGATCATTGACATTTTCATTATTTACCCTTACTGAGAACCTAAACTCACGCCTTTTTGTATCATCCAGTCCCCGATTACTCTAAACTAGTGCTCTGAGTAGGTTCTCCAAAATACCTCAAGTGAACCTCCCCATATTCTATAGGATTTCTCATAGAAGTCATGGTCTAATGATGGTATAATAGGAAAAACGTACCTCATATTACAGTAAAAGTAGAGTAAATAACCAGAAATTATTAATATAAATATTGAACAGATTGAAAAAATTATATATAAAATGAATTTTAAATAATAAATGAAATTTTATATAATATTGAACATCCATGTCATACAAATGACACTGGTCACTGACTAGGACCCCCATACATAAATGAGTACATCAAGGAAACAAAAATAAATTTATAAGGATATCCTACAAACTCATAAGAAGACCACATACCCTATCTCTAGATACCTACTTGAGCCATCTTACTTGATCAATCCTGATGCTCATCCAGTTCTATGCTTGAAACAAAGTGAAGGTATTCTCTGTCACCCAATTTCAATAGAGGATTGATCTGGGCATGAGTATAAAAATCAATTGGTCACTAACAATGAGGTTCTGTACATAGCTAGTAATATTAATATTATATATATGCAAGCTACTCATCAATATAAAAGTAATAAATAAAAAAATAAATTAACAAAAAATAGGATGTAAATAAATAAACCACAACAGATCTCTGGGCCCATGATCCCGACAAATTGGAAATGTACCTTCTTAGATATATATGAGAAAGGTGATATTATCATTAAAAATTTGTTGATACTTGGATCTGTAATCCCGATTGTATGGACATTATATGAAAAGGGTGTTGAGATAGATGTTATTCCCCTAAATCTATGTAAAGATAGGTCAATCCATGGGTTTTTAATCTATATTAAAAATTCCTACTTCATCCAATGTCAAATATATTCTTATGGAAGAAACATCATCACACGGTGATACATGTCTTATCTAAGGGTCCTCCCACACTCGCCTCCGGTAACTATAGTGAGGGGTGTTGTATATCGAGGGATAGTTCTATAAATGGTCTCTAAGCTGGACAACATGACACTCATTCAATGTAAATTTAGTCTAATGACTAAGACTTATCCCCTAGTCTATAAAATTTCATGACATTGGAATTCAAAAGAACCCCAAGGGGATGACCTTAGGTAATTTGTAAAGGAAATGATCACCGGATCCAATTACATGATCGAAATATATTCACATAAAGGTACCCATATCCCAATCCCCGAAAAGTACCTCTATAAGATATATTAATTGTATATCTACCCACACCTAGGGTGTATCCTAGGTATTTCTCAAGTCGAGTGTATTCATCCATCAAGCATATTTAAAATCAATGCTATAGAGGACCATATCCACCACCCTGATCAATTAAATGATAAAGGACAGTGTAATCATCCATATAAAATGATATATTATAATAATCCATGATTATCCAATACAAATAGAATCTATTATTGAGTATCATAATAATTGGGACTCCATGACCAAGTATTATAATAATAGGGACACCATTCCCAAATATCATATACATAGGGACTAAATTCCCCAATATCACAAACATAAAGACTTTTTGCTAGAATATCATAACCATATGCTTAAAATATAGATCCCAAGAAATACGTTTGGGGATAAAAAATGTTATAGATGAGAGGTATGAGATTCTAGAACCTAGGAAACACGTCTAGGGATCCCAATGAAGAAAGTCTCACTATGTTAGTCTCATCAATTAACTATCAAGAAGCACCTATGGTGATAATCGATACATCAATAGTAAACATGAAAATTTATAAATAATGATTGAGTGTGAAAGAAAACATAAAAAAATTAATACTACCTCAGGCTTATGGGATTATAAGTTTAGTATGAGTTCTAAGGTGATACCTGAAACCCTATCTAACCAAACATGACATAATAGATTGGGGCCAGTTAAAAACCAAGGCAACTATTTAGTCCCCTAGGTCAATATAAGAGAGATTAATCCTAATTAGGATCATCAATGTCCAATGGAAAAAAGTTTAATACCTCTTGAAGTTTTCTAAGTCAGAATGTAATCATAGAATTCCTCTTGGGATCCTAAAATATAATGAGGAGAGGCACCATATAACAAATCCTTGGTCATGTTAGGAGAATTAAATTTTGGGACGAAGGGATCACATTGGGGTTTTTAGTGACCCTGTGATTGAATCTTTTATAATCTACCAATTTCATTTAACTAATTAATTCACCAGATTGAGTTTATGTAGGTAGAACACCCTCAGTGGTGAGAATGATCATCCAAAATATACCATAAACATGAATGAAGAGAAAATAGAAGATATGATTGACCTACTAATTTTTGGAATATTTAAATCTATCATAAACAGCCCATAGAATCACTATACAAGCTTACTGATTTTTTTGAAAAGCTTCACTGGATTCCACACTCCATCCCCAGTCATGACAACTCAACAATTTTCTAGAAACATCAATTAACATCATTAAAATATTTAATAAAAAATAAAACATAAAAATAAATTATATGAAATATCTCACATAATTCCCATCATTCGATGAATATCTAACAAACCAAAAGCAAATGGCTAACCAGGTACCCCTGAGACCATTCCCAAATAAAAACTAACTAAGAACGTGAAAAACCATTCAAAAATTTGAATTTAATCTTTTAGGATTTTTAAATTAAACCCAGAGATATAACTCAACCAAATGATATACGGCTAAGTGAAGATGAGCTCCCAGGATTTCCTTAATCAGGTAAGAAAAAAATCACAAAAAAATGAATGATTCCACCATGATCTAGTTGAATTGATGAATAACCCTAAATGAAAAATCATAAATTCATGAATGGTAGAAGGGAAATAATATACAAGGAATAAGGGAGAAGATCAAAACCATTGTTTCTAAAAAATTTCACTTGATATCTCTTTAATCAGGAAATAATGAATGAGGGTGGAGAGTATCTTAGTGGAGAGCCTCTCGTTCATGCCCTCATATTTCCCAAAAAAAGCAAATGGGTGACGAGCCCCTTGTTTAACCCATTTTAAGAAAAATTCATATAAGTTTCATGTTATATTCTGGTTACATGACATGATCTAGATTCACAAAATATAATATATACATTTTGTGTATTATTTAGTGCAATACCCTAGGCTCTCATGACTTTTATCTTCCAGGACACACCTAGTGAAACCAATTCATGTTGTGAATGGAATCCACAATATTATTTTATTACTATAGATATTTTCTAGTATCCTATATACCCATTCCTTCTTCGATACTTTCCCAAACCCTGAGAATTTCCATAAAGATTATAACACATCGAAAAATATATTCAAATATGTTTAGTCACCTTGGACCTTGTTATAATTTTTGATTCACATAACGTCTTGTTAACAAATGGATAAAAATTCAAATTCTCATGAAAATTCAACAAATCCAACAGCATGAGACCTTACAGTCTCCCCACTATAAAACTTACTATCACCATGAATCCTTGGAGAACATTAAAAACATCCCCTAACATACATTGGACATGAATTATCAATTTGAAAACATTGTTGTGTCTATAAATTCCAAATGTTCTTCGAAGAAAAACATAGAACATGTGATGCATAAGATGCTAAAATTCAATACAATGATAATATTTGTGAATTAAAATGTAGGATGTATCTTACTAAAGTATACAAAATAAAATAATTCCAAAAATACCAGTTTACTATTATAAAATATATCTAGGAATAAGAAGAAAAGAAACACCAAAATATATTCCCAATGGCTTTATCCAAAGTAATATTGAGATCATTCCAAGAATGTGCTTCAAAGAACATATCAAGCTTTTGGCCACATATCCTGGAATAATCATCCCCTTCCCATAATATTTGTTGTTCCACCACATGAACACTAGTATATTTCAGATCTAATACCCACTGATCATCATAAGATACCCTAGTACAATTCCCACACTCATACATCTCCTGAGTTCATATTCTAACTCACACCTAACATTTCATGATAAAATTAGGTTTCCATAGTTCCATTTATACAATGATGAAAAGGAGTTAATGACTGTACTAAATATAGTCTCACCCTTCTCCCCACTTTAGTGGAATACATATCGTTACACTAATGAGACAGATCTATGATCCACGTAGCCCATGCATCTCCATTACAAAATATAAAGACATTCATTTCTAAAAATTATCTCACTCCCGAGCATCAACACAACGTCAACCATAACCCATTCCTGATCCATTGAAATGCTACCCATTAAAACAAAAAATTTCAAGAACACAATAAGATTCACCATGGTTAAATATCTGATGGGTTACTATGCACTACATGGATTACCTTTTTACTAATCCTTTTGAAATACTTATAAAGAGTTCCTTTATCAAAATAGAAACACATTTGATTCAGCTCAGTATAGAGATGATTATCTCTTTTCATAGTCAATATGATGTCATGATATATCTATATTGTATCTAACTAGGATTATACTACAATTACACCAACATACATAAAAATATCTATCTAAATCATTACCACATTATAATAATTTTTACATTCATTTAACCAAATCCTGACACCATGTCTCCTGAAAATATGTATTCTGGTCCAACCAGGGGTCAACCATCTCACAACACCCAATTTATTCTTGTTGCCTATTCAAACAAAAAAAAACATTTATCTTTTCATAAACAATCATAATCAACATTCCTACACCAAACAATCTATTCTTGTATCTCATAGAACCACTTTTCAATTTATGATTTAAACAACACCATGCATAGTAGACTCATACCATTATCACCTGAATCATGCTCCTATGAGTCATCAACCAAAACAAAAGATGAACATGCTTGTTTGATCATGAAAGAAGCTCCCATTAAAACTACTCCAAAAACTCATGCATCTCTCATGTTCCATGATTATTTCAATGATTTACTAATATCCAGTGTCATTCTAGGAATGAGTTTCTACCCCTACTCTAACAACATTACGAATGTTGGAAATATAGGTCAATAAGAAAAATAACACAAACATTACAGCATACCAAATCTAGTCTTGAGAAAATACCCTAGGTACAACCTAATAATCTTAAGGCATCAACATTCATATATTTAAAAACTAGTACTCTTATCATGCATCAGTATCAAATGATTGTAAAACCAAAAAACATAAAAAAAGTAGTACGTAAACCTGGGAAAACACTTCTCTTAGGTTTTCCTTGACCAAAATGAAACATTGATATGTAAGGGTTTGTTTCAAAATTAATGGCCTCTATGTATCCCATTGATCCCTAAATATCATTTCTCATAATAGGGTATCTATTTTTAACCACCAAGCCCAAATATAAAACCTCTCTAAGGTAATGTTAATACAGATCTATGAGGTTTATCATGGTGAACATTATCCTATTAGAGACTTGATCCTCTTTGAAAATCCTTATATAGACTTCTCCCTAGAGGCCATGATATCCATATAAGAATAAAGATGAATTGAAACTCTTCGTGCATTTGTATATGGTAATACCCCTAAGAGTTCTAGTTCAATATAAACATTTAGATTTATATCATCATCATACAATGATACTCAACTAGATAAAAAATGAAAGTACCAACTACCAAGGATGACCTATAAGGGACAACAATATTCCCACAACATCATATCAATGATCTACATCATATCACAAGGTTTTGTTTTGGTTAATTAGAATGTCATTCCCTGATATGAAGGAAAACTCTATATATGTTGTGTCATACATAGTAAATAAAAAAATGTAATCAATAACACACTATGAGGGGTTCATAAAATTGGCATAATATTCATTATTGATCTACAGGGTTCACTAAACCTCTTGTTCTTAAGGTCTGAGTAATCAACCTCACTACCAAACTCTTTAATATATCACCACATGAAATTACATTAGAAGGAAATATATATACAAGTCTCCCCATTAGAGAATAATTCCACAATAACCCTATAATAGAAAACACCGTTTAGGTTTTTAACAATTTAAACAACTTGTCTCTATAAAAAGTAAAATCGCACCCCATAACGCCTATAATAAGTGAATCCTACATACCAAATACGATGCATGATACTCCTATCTCACTTTTCAGAAAATATTGAAAATCATTATCTAAACATCTTTCCAAAAGGAAAGATCCAAAAATCCAAAATAAATCATAAAATCCACATAACATGTCTATTTTTCATAGTGAAATTCATATAAAACTACAACATCACATATTAGAATAGTAGTCTCGTATCCTTGGAAACGAGGATGTCTTACCAAAACAAGTGTTCTCAATGCACCAGCCAGATATCCATCACATTCTCTGACACATTCCTAATACTTTAATCTTCCATATACAAAATAGTCAATCAAAAGGAAAATAACATCACTGATACCAAATTGTAATGTACCAGTCTGGAATCCACTAAACTATTGCACCAAGTTTATTCACCATAAGGCCTCTAAAATGCCTCCCCATACGGAAAAGGCTTCCAACTAGCAGTGAGGGTATACATATGATATAGAGGGGAGATTATATCATAATATCAGAGTAAAAAAATGTTAATTAACCTGATATCATTAATATAAATAATAAATAGAGTACAAAAGAAATGAATAAACTAAAATAGAATATGTTTTAATAATAAATACAACGCTATATAATCTAAAAAATTCATATTTTATATACAACAGTGGTCACCCATTGGGATGACCATAGACATAGGAGTACAATAAGGAAAAAAAATAAAAATTTATAGGGATATCCTAATAACTCAAAAAATATACAACAAACCCAATTATCATATACATAACTAATCCATCTTGTTCCTATAACACAGTGAAAATCTACTCGGGAACCTCAGTGCAATTACAAACCGGGCATAGTGTGAGTATAAAAATCAGTAGGAAACCACCAACTCAATATATTACATTTAAATTTTATGAGATTTATTTTTATGTTAGAACTCATTAAGATAACATGGATAAATAAAACTGGAACAATAAATACAAATGATGATATAAATAAATAAACCATAATTGATCTCTGGGTCTGTGATCCCGGTCGACAGGAAACTTACCTTCACATGTATATATTATTATATGTTTATATATATATATATTACCATATATATATATATATATATTTAAATATTTATATACCCGAGTAAGGTGAAAATATAATTAGTCAAAAGTAGTTGAACATTAGGTCGGTAATCTCAATTGTTTAGACATCCTGTGAAAAGGGTATTGGGATGGATGTGGTACCGCTCAAGATATGAAAGATTAATTTTATTTTTGGGTCCTTAATTATGATTTACATTACCTATTTCATCCAATTTTAGACATAATTCTAAGAAATATACTTCACCACTAGGGTATACAAGTCCTGACCTAGAGTTCAATCACACTCTATATAAATCACTATTGTGGGGGATATTGTATTCTGATGGAAATTATTTAAATGGTCTCAATGTTAGAAATAAATCCACTAAATACATGTAAATATAGTATAATGTGAGATCCCTATGTCCTAATCTATAGGATTTCATGACATTTGAACATGAATTAATCACTAGGGGATGACGCATAGGTGATATGTAAAAAGTTTTCCCTCGAGATCTAAGTTGATACCCATTAATATTAATAGTTAAACGACCCCATCAATAGGAAGTACCTCTATAAGATGTATAAATGGTTTGACCAACCATCCCTAGGGTGTTTCAATCACATAAATTGATGATAATGTGGTCTTTCTTCGAGTATATATTTAATCAATGGTGAGGTGTCACATGTCCACCACTGTGATCAAGTAATCAATCAAGGAGAGAGTAGTCATCCCCTCACATAGGAAAGTTTAATATTCCATGTTTATCCAATCAAAAGGGATAAAATTCCCATGTATCATAATGTAACACCCCAAGATTCCATGGAACGCTTCTCTTTGAATAATGCAATAGCTTGTGTTGTACACAGCTCTGAGTTCTAGCACATCCCGACTAATCAACCTAGCTATTTAAAAAGTAGTTATAAATAGTAATACCCACTTTTTGAAATTTTATAAATTTCATTTAAAAAAAGACTAATTTTTTGGATTCAAAATATCAAAATTATCTTATGATAAATTTCAGGTATTTTTCTGAAATCTTATAATTTTTTATGAATAGTGAAAAACACTATGTTATTGTTTAATATCGACTTTTTATTTAAATAATTATTTTTAATTTAAATTTATTTTAAAGTAAAAATAGATAAAAAATACCCATATTAGTCCAATTTAATTCATTGGAGTCATTTTATAATAATATTAGATATATATTATTTTATTGAACTTTTTTACGTCTTTTAACCACCTTCTAGGCACATTTTCAAATTTGCGTAAAACATATTTTTACTGCTTCTGTGAATTGAATTTAAAAAATATAACAGTCAAAATTTTCATCTGTAAGTAAAATGTGGTTCAATAGGATGAAAATAGTTTTTATTGAATACTATCTTTTGAATTTTATTTACCAAGATTAAAATTAAATAGGGTAATTAACGGTAAATATCATATTATAATAATAGAAAAATACCCCAACACATGTACTAATTCTATTGGATAAGTTTTTATAGACCAAAATAATCCTTGGGACAAAAAATAATATCCTTTTGGATCCATTTGGGTTAGATTAGAACATTTATTATATTTTATTTAAAGAGGAGTTAAAAGTGTTAAATTCAAATCTTAATAACTAAACCTTTTTTAATATAGGGTTATATATAAGATTAATTAGACTATAAATATTAATTAGAAAATTAAAAAAATTTCCTACATCATGGTATTTTATTTATAATTCTTAAATATTAAATTATTTAATTTATTTATGACATAATGATGATGCAGTAATTAACTTATTAATAAGAGATTAAAATAATTGATGTTACAAATATTTAAATAAATGTAAATTAAAAAATTTGGTTTCATAAAAGAATTTTCTTGGATAATATGACATGTTATAGTTGATTAAAATTATTTTTTTCTACCAATTAAATTTTTTATGACTTTTGAAAAAACTAAATACTATATAGTGTCAAAATTGACATAAATGAGTTTTTAAAACACAAATTATATTATTAAATGATATAATGTTCCATAAAATCGATGATTTGAACTAAGTACTTAGATAATGTTATATATTTAATTAATTAACCACTTTTTTTTCACTTTTAAGTTTTTAGTAATTATATTAACCATGTAGTAAAATAATAAATGAATATATGGTAAAAGATAAATTATTTAACTAAGAGTTAAATCTAAAAGATATGGTTAATATGGTGACCTAAACTTGTATAGAACGTATTGTGTGAGATTATTTCGACCAATCCCCAACTTATCATCTATATAAATACATTTAGAGATATTATAATACAAAAATAATTTTATAATAAAATAATATTTCAAGCATTTCATAAAGTTCCCTCACCTCTCTTATAAAGGGTACTTCTCCTCTTAAATTCACACCTCCAAATCCATTTGGCTCAGCCAAACCCTACTCAAATCTCCTCAAAACTACCATCACATCATCCTAGAGGCCTTAATTTGATCATAAATCAAACCTAAAGAGCCCTTTTGTTCAAAGCTAAAGGAATCACTCGAAGAAAAGGTAATTATTTCATTACCTCTTTCAATGTTTATTTATTCTTTCACTTACTCTTTCTTTGTTGTTTCCATACCAAAAAAATAAATCTAATAACATCTAGATAATGTGATGTTATTATAAATATGTTAAAACTATATTGATTATTCTATCCATCCTATGAATGACATTGTCACCATACATGCATATGTACGGCTTACCGTCTCCACGTCATGTTATAGTTTGTTATTCAACACTTCATTATTTCGATGGGTATAATAATGATGTATAACTGATGTAAATAATAAATATAACAAGTTAATTATTATTTATATATAATATACCATCCAATTAATATGATTTCACCATCAATAAAATTATATTGTCGCTCGTGCATATGTACGACTTACCGTCTCCACAACATGATGAGATTTCATTCCCCATCGCAACCATTAAGAAATAATTTTAGTTCGATGATTAAAAAATAATTTTTAAGAACATTATATCATTCTAGATATGTGTAAAATACATACTATCCATAATAAACACGAATTAAATAACAAAACATATAATGGAAAACTAATCAGTTAACACCTGAAACAATGATACTACTGAAATATTTTTAACAAGGAAATATTAGAGGATCATATACGATATCATATTTATTTATTTGGTGGTTTTATAATTTAATAACATTTATTTAACCATTATACAAGAAGTTAACTGACCCTCAACTAATGAAAAGTAAAATTTAAGGGTTAATATTACAATCTCTTTATTATCCAAGGTTGTTTATAGGTTAGTATCTTCTAGGAATTCTTTATCATCTACATACGTGTTTCTTAAAAATGTATTTCAAAACATTTTTATTATTTCCTATACTATGGGTTAAAGTCATTTTTTCACTTTTTTGACATTTTATAATTTTTTTAAAGGAATCATTTTGTCGTTTTCCAAACAAGGTACTTTATGACCTTTTCTAAAAATTAAGGAAATAATGTTTTTTTAACTTAGACAGTGGGTGCAACTATTTTCATCCATTATAACACCTTCTATGCTTCTCCTACAATATTATATGAATATTTTTAAAATAAATGTTTTCTTTTATAATTATAAAACATTTAAAAAATTTCAATGTAGAAATATATATTTATCTTAAATTGTTTTCGGATTGATTTCATATATGTCAACATCTATTGTTGGATTTTATGTTTAATTGAAGTTGATTTATTATGATACAATATTCCATATTGTATTTATAGTTATATGATATGTTTGAATGTGGATGCACTGTTTTTATGTCATTCATGGTATATAGTTAAATTATTAACATTTCATATGTTATTTTAATATGAATGTTTATGTTATGTTTCACCCTTTTCATATGAGGAATGCATTGGACATAGTATGTGACGAGCAGGGCCTGGTATAGCCCATCAAGGCATCAGTAGGTTTCAGGAGGAAAACTAGTGTCTTGGTGTAAGGCCTTGACAAATTTTATATTTGTAGTCTGGGAATGAGGCCTTAACTATGGGGTTATGATATACGACATTATGCATTCCATCATTATGAGATTAGCTATTGATATTATATGCGATTATTTGACTAGTAGAATATCCATTTGAATAAGTAAATGGAATTATTTGATTTGTCTTTTCCATGTTATACAGAAGTTTATGTTTAAAAGTATTTTGATTTAGTGTTATACATTTCATTAAATTTTTATTCATATTTATAATAGTTTCCACTATATTGATATCCTTACTAAGCATCGGAGATCACCCCTTTCTTATGTTTTATTTTTCTTAGGATATGAAGAAGTATATTATGACCGACTCTTAGAGATAGGCTAATGAATATGAGTGTAGACAAAATGTTTCTTTATTCATTTTATAATGTAATGTAAAACTTATGTATGTATCTAGTACTTCCAAGGCTACTAAATTGATCAATCTTTTGGGACATGATCTATTGTGGTCATGCCAATGTTATGTAATAATGCACCAACTCTAGGTAACTGGGGTCGGGGCATTACAGTTGGTATTAGAGAATGTTTAGTACAAACCATAGAAACTAGATTTAGAAAAAATATGATTAAAGAACATTTTCTTAAGATGGTCTTTGAGGATTCGTATAGAAGGACATCTAATTTTTTTTGGTAATATAGACATTATGTGGGTTTTCCAACTAATAAATTCATACCTAGATACTACAGGTGGATGTGGTTCTGTCATAGATGTACCTAGGAGTGAAAACTCCAACAAGGAGTTTCAGGCTTGACCCATGGTATCCTAGTACACGACAACGTGCCTTACTGCACACCTAGTTAGACACTCCTAGGAGATATTATTTGGATAATTCACATTTTCTTTACAAACTATTATGAATAATTTATGAGAAAATACTTCCCCAAAGAAACCATTTTTATGATTATGGATTATATTGATAAACTGTTCAATTTATGTTAAGTATTTTACAAGTTTGGAATTATGAATTATGATTCATAAACTAATATAGTGTATGCCATTATTTAGAAATGGATCCTAGTGAAAGGAATAAAAACTGTATAAACAAACGTAATCCATCTAGGGATTTCCCTCCTATTAAAGATAATTATAGTAAATCTGGTGAAGCAACCGGGGCTGAATATCTTATAACCATACTGGGACAACTCACCTAGGTTATGAATAATAACCTTACCCATATGGAGCACCCTGATCCATAATGTGAATGATAAATGTTAGACTTATTACTTAGGCAACAACTACCAACATTAAATAGGACTACAAATCCATTTTTTTGTTGAGAAATGGATATGTTCCTTAGAAAAAACATTTCATGATTTGGGGAGTAGAAAATTGGAAAAGGTTTTCAAGGAAGTTTATCACCTCTTAGGATATGCAGATCAATAGTGGTCATTAATTCAGAACACAAAGGAGGATGAAGAAGTATCAAATTTGTAATGGAGGGAGTTTTAAGATTTTTTCTTAGAAAAATGTGTTCCTCGTGAACATCGAGCATATATAGAAAGGAAATTTCTGAGTCTGGGGAAAATGAGGATGAGAATGTTGCTAAGTATTAGGATAACTTTACAATGTTACCAAGGGATGCTGCAGATTATATATGTAACCCAAGAAGTGAGATTGATCTTTTATTTTACGGGTTAAAACAATTTATCTGTTGATCAAAAGTCTCAAAATCCATCTCATCATACAAGTATATAGTCTCATGAGCTATTAAGACATAAATTGAATCTTATAAGTCTTATGAATTTAAAGAGAATAAATAGGAGAAGAGATATTTTGAACACTCTGGAAAAAGAAATAAGGGGAAAAGTGAAATTTGGACCTTCTATCCTAAAATAATTGTGGGAAGAAACACCATGGCACATGCCTAAAAGGGATGAGAGTTTGTTACAAGGGTTGAGAAAATGGCCACCAAGCTCAAGAATTTAATGAGCAAAAAGATGATACCAATGTTAAATTCTATAATCTTAAATAGATGGGTCATTATACAAATGATGGTCCAAAGCATCAAGGAAATTTTCCCTAGAAAAAGCAAAGGCAGAAATTCTAGGATTATGTGATCACTACTTCTGAAGTTGAAGTTACTAATGATGTGGTGGCAAGTAATTTAATAGTTTCCTAAAAATTATCCAATGATTTATTTGATTATATATCTTCAAATTATTTTATATCTTTATAGTTTTCCAAGAAAATTAGATATTTCCAATTTTACATAATAAAGGATTTTTCAGTCAAAACTCTTGAGGGAAGTTTCATAGAAACAAAGATTTGTCAATCAGTTACCATTATGGAATATAAATGTGATTTATCTACTGATATTATTGTCATACCCATGATTGAATTTGATATAATCCTTAGTATAGATTGGATTTTGGACCATATGGTGAACATTTATTGTAGGAAGAATGAAGTCACAATTTTTTATGATGATAAGGAATCCCTTATCTTTAGAGTATAAAAATCACCATTTGATTCTCATATAGATCCACCCCCAGTAGCTCTACTAAATTCAATTATTGGGGAGTAAAGGAGTTAAATAACTATGGGTGAGGAAAGGAATTTTCAAATAGATGATGTACCTATTGTGTAATAATACATTGATGTGTTTCCAGAGGATTTTCCTGGACATCCTCCAGAATGAGAAATTAAGTTTTCCATTGACTTAATGTATGGTTCAAGGCCCATACCGAACACCCCTTATAGAATTACCACTGTTGAACTAGTGTAACTAAAGAAACAACAAGAGCAATTGAGTAATAAAGGATTTATTTCCCTAGTTTTTCTCCATGTGTAACCCATGTTATTTTGGTTAAGAAGAAAGATGGATCTATGAGGTTGTGTATTGACTATAGGGAGATCCATTCTATAACAATAAAGAACAAGTATCCCCTACCTCACATTGAGGATTTATTTGATCAACATCATAGAGATCAATATATTTCAAAGATTGATCCTCGATCTAGATATCAAAAGTTGTGCCTGAATAATGAAGACATTCCAAAGACAACATTTTTAACTAGGTATGGACGTTATGAGTTTATAGTAATGCCTTTTGGACAGACTAATTTACCCTCTTTATTTATGGATATAATTAATAGTGTTTTCAAGTAATATCTTGATGACTTTGTTGTGGTATTAATTAATGATATCTTGGTGTACTCCAAAAGCTATTAAGATCAAGAAAATCACTTGCACACTATTATAAAAACTCTTAGAAGAAATGAATTGTATAGGAAGTTTAGAAAGTGTGAATTCTAGCTTTAGGACATTTATTTTCTTATCCATATTGTTTCTATATATGGATTCTCTATTTATTCTTCAAAGACCTGGGAAATCCAAGAATGGATAGCACCGATGATTATTACTGAGGTACATATTTTTATTGGTTTAGAAGGATATTATCGATGATTCGTTCATAATTTATCCTGATTGGCTAACCCACTAACCAAGCTCACACATAAAGGGGTTAAATTTGTACGGAAAAAAGAGTGTGAATATTTTTTTGAATAATTGAATAGAATATTAATCAATGATCCTATCTTTACTCTACCATTAGGGAATAATGGGTTTTCTATTTATAGTGATGCCTCAAAGAAAGGACTTGGTTGTGTAATTATGCAAAATAATAGAGTTATTAGTTATGCATTACGATAGCTAAGAATTCATGAAAAAAACTATCTTATTCATGATCTTTGTGTTAGTAGTAGTAATCCTGCTATGAAGATACAGAGACACAATCTCTATGGTGAAAAAATTGAGATATATACTGATCAAAAGAGTTTCAAGTATATTTTCTCACAAAAAGAACTCAACATAAGGTAAGGGAAATGGATTGAACTACTCAAGGATTACAATTTCACAGTACACTACCACCCGGGGAAGGTAAATAATGTAGATGATGCTTTGAACAGAAAAGATCATGGCGTTCAGAACAAGATGTGAGTTGAAAGGGATCATATGTTCATGGATCTAGTAAAGATGGATATGGGAATAACCATGGAAGGTGAAACATAAATACTTTTTCAAATGGTTTACAAACCATCTTTACTAGAAATGATAAAATGTTCCCATACTGATGATGAAAAGTTTAAAAATAAAATTAAAGTTGTGAATGACAGAAGATTGATTGATATTGTATAAGAAGATAGAATTTTGAAATTTGGGAAGAGGATTTGTGTTCACAATATACCTAATCTAAAAAGGGAATTGTTGGATGATTCTCACCACTCCAATTTCTCTATACACCCTGGTAGCACTAAGATGTATAGAGATTTGAAGGAACACCTTTTGTGGTATAACATGAAAAGGAAGATTGATAATTATGTGTTAAGATGTATGATTTTTCATCATGTGATGGATATAAGACAATATCCTAAAAGATTCATGCAATATCATCCCATACCTAAGTTGAAATGGGATGATATTATGATGTAATTTGTCATGGGGCTACCATAGACTCTTAGAAGGAATGATGCAATATGGGTCATTGTCAATCGTCTTACCAAGTCAGCACATTTTCTTGCTATAAGAAAAAATTTACCACTTGAACATTTAGCAATAATATATATTAATTAAGTTGTAAGAATTCATGGTGTACCCCTATCAATTATTTGATCATGATCCCTATTTTACGTTAAGATTCTAGAATAGTTTTCAGAAATCCTTGGATACTGAACTTTGTTTGAGCACTTCCTACCACCCTCAAACTGATAGACAATCAGAATGAACTATTCAAACCATAGAAAACATGTTGAGATCTTTCTCACTTGACTTTAAAGGTATGTGGGATAAATATTTACATTGGGTAGAATATTACTATAATAATCGATTCCCTTCAAGTATTCAGATGGCACCATATGAAGCATTGTATGGAAAGAGATGTCGCACCCCAACTTGTTGGGAAGATGTTGGTGAAAGAAAACTCATAGGCCCAGAAAATGTTGAGGAAACAATGGAAAAGGATAATATTATCCAAACCCACATCAAAGCATCTCAATATAGGCCAAAGAGCTATGACGATAACTGATTGAAAGATTTTGAATTTATATTAGGAGATCATTATTTCTTGAAGGTATCCCCATGGAAGGGTATTATACGATTTGGAAAGAAGGGTAAATTAAATCTGAGGTATATCAGACCTTTCAAAATTCTAGAACTAATTGGATTTGTAGCTTACTATTTGGTAATGCCGCCAAGTCTCCCAAGAGTTCATGATTTTTTCCACGTATCATAGTTGATAAAATAATGTCAGACCCAACGCATGTACTCACCTATAATGAAATAGAACTGTAACATGATCTGTCTTATTGTGAAGAGCCTATCAAGATTCATGATAACAGAGAACTAGTGTTGAGAAAATGGATGAGTCGTCTGGTAAAAGTTCTTTAGAGAAACTATAAAATGGAAGAGGCAATGTGGGAACCTGAGGAACTTTTGGTTAAGAACCACCCGAATATTTTTTGGTTGTAATATTCTAGAAATTTTGGGGAAGTGATTATGTAAAAGAGGGAAGAATGTAACACCACAGGATTTCAGGGTATGCTTCTTTTTGAATAATACAATAGCTTGCGATGTACACATCTCTGAGTTCCCTCGCATCCCGACCAATCTTACTAACCATTTAAAAAACCAATTATGAATAGTAATACCTACTTTTTGAAATTTTATAAATTACATTTTAAAAAATGAACATCATTTTTTTGGATTCAGAATATCAAAACTAGCTTAGAGATAATTTTTTGTATTTTTCTGAAATCTTTCAATTTTTGATAAATAGTGAAAAACACTGCATTATTATTTAAAACTGAATTTTTATTTAAATAATTATATTCAATTTAAATATATTTTAAAGTAAAAAATAGATATATAATACCTATATTATTCCAAATTAATTCATTCGATTCATTTTATAAAAGGATTAGATATATAAAATGTTGTTCAACATTTTAATGTCTTTTACCCACCATCTTGGCATAGTTTCAAATTTGCATAAAACATAATTTTATCACTTATGTGAATTGAATTTCAAAAATCTGACTGACATAGTTGCCATCAGTAAGAAAAATATGGTTCAATAGGATGAAAATAATTTTTGGTGAATAGTAACTTTTGAATTTTAGTTACCACAGTTAAAATTAAATACAGTAATTAAAGGAAAAAAATAATATTATAATAATTGAAAATTACCCCAATACATGTCCTAGTTTTATTGGATATGTTTTTTTCAACCAAAATTAATCCTTCGAAAAAAATTAGATCCTTTTATCCATTTGGGTCAGATTTGGACATTTATTATATTTAATTTAAAGAAGAATTAAAAGTCTTAAATTCAAATTTTAATAACTAAACCATTTTTAACATAGAGTTACACAAAAGATAAATTTGACTATAAATTTTAATTAGAAAGATAAAAATATTTCCTACATCATGGTATTTTATTTATAATTTTGATAAATTAAATAATTAAATTTATTTATGACACAATGATGATGCATTAATTACCTTATTAATGAAAGATTAAAATAATTAATGTTATAAATATTAAAATAAATGTAAATTGAAACTTTTTATGCCATCCACAAATTTTCTATGGTAGTATGACATTTTAGGGTTGATTAAATGTATTTTTTCTGAAGTAATCAACCTGTTATGACTTTCCTAAAAACCAAATATTAAATATTGTCTAAATTGACATAAATGAGTTTTTTTAAAATATTATATTATTAAATAATATAATATTCTTAAAAATATAATATTCTGTCAAAGGACATAAATAATGTTTTATATGTTATTAATGAACCACTTGAGGTTCTATTTTAATTTTATAGTTATTATTTTTACCATGAAGTATAAAAATACCATAAGGCATGGTAAAAGATAAATTATTTAACTAAGAGTTAAATCTAAAAGATAAGGTTAATATGGTGATCTAAAAATATCTAAAACCTATAGTATTATGGGATTTTGACCCATACCAACCTTATCCTAGAAATAAAATCCATTTTGATATATTATAAACAAAAAATAATTTTATAATAAAATAATATTTATAGCTTTTCCTAAAGTTCCCCTCACCTCTTTTACAAAAGGGTACTTCCCCCTTTCTTAAATTCAAACCACCAAAGCCATTTTTCTTGGAAAGTACCTACTCAAATATACTCCCAACTACCCTCAATTAAACCTATAGGCCTTACATTTATAATAATTCCAACATATGGAGCCCTTTTGTTCATATCAAAAGGAAGCACCCGAAGAAGAGGTAATTATTTATTATCTCTTTCAAAGTTCTTTCATTCTTACAGTTCCTCCTTCATTGTTGTTTCCATAACAAAATAACAAATCCAGAACCTTTTATATTCTATGATGTTATTATTAATATGTTACAACCATATACATTATTCTATTCATCCTATGAATGACAAAGTCATCATATTTGTTTACGTACGGCTTACCGTCTCCACACCGTGGTGTAGTTTGTTATTCAACGCTTAATTATTTGGATGGGTATAATAATGATGTATAATTTATGTAAATAATAAATATAACATGTTAATTATTCTTTATATATAATATAACATCCAATTATATATGACTTCACCATCAATATAATTATATTGTCACTCGTGCATACGTACGACTTACCGTCTCCACAACATGATGAGATTTCATTCCCCATCGTAACCATTCAAGAATAATATTCATTTGATGATTTAAAAATAATTTTTAATTAATTAATATCATTCAAGTTATGAATCAAAACCATCTTATCCATAAAAAACATGACTTACGTAACAAAACATATAAAGGAAAACTAATCTGTTAACACCCGAAATAATGATACTACTGAAATATTGTTAACAAAGTAATATTGGAGGATCATATATGATATCATATTTATGTATGTGGTTCTTTTATAACTTAATAAAAATTAGTTAAACATTATATAAGAGGTTAATGTACACTCTAATAAGGAAAATTACATGGTAAGGGTTAATTTTACAATCACATTATTATCCAAGGTTGTTTATATGTATGTATCTACTGGGACTTCTTTATCATCCACATATGTGTTTCTTACAAATGTATTTTAATTTTTTTTACTATTTACTATAATATGGTTTAAAGTCATTTATAACCTTGTTTGAATTCATATAAAATGTTTGAAAGGAATCTATTCTCATTTTTTCAAATATAGTACTTTAAGACCTTTTCGAAAAATTAAGTGAAGAATGTTTTTTTAACTTATACACTGGGTGCGAAAATTTTCCACCATTATAACTCCTTTGAATCTTCCCATAAAATCTTATAGGAATATTTTGAAAATAAATTTTTTATTTTATAATTATAAAACTTTTAAATGATTTCAAAGTAGAAAGAGATATTTCTCTTAAATTGTTTTGGGATTAATTTCATCTATGTCAACATCTATTATTGGATTTTATGTTTAATTGAAGTTTATTTATTATGATAAAATATTCCATATTGTATTGATTGTTTAATGATATGTTTTACTATGAATGTGCTATTTTTATGTCATTCATGTTTTATGGTTAAAGTATTAGAATTTCCTATGTCAGTTTAATACGAATGTTTATGTTATGTTTCACCCTTTTCATATGGGGAATGCATTGGATGTAGTAAGTGATGGGTGGGGCCTGATATATCCCTTTGATGCATCGGTAGGTATCATGAGACAGACTAGTGTCTTGGCACAAGGCCGTGACAAAATTTGTATTTAGGTTGTTGGCATAAGGCCTTGACTATGTAGTTATGGTGTCCGACATTATGCATTCCATCGTTATGAGATTAGATATTGATATTAAATGTGATTATTCGACTAATAGAATATCAATGAGAATAAGTATATGGAATTATTTGATTTATCTTTTCCATATTATGTTGATGTTTATGTTTAAAAGGATTTTATTTTATTCTTATACATTGCCTTAAATTTTTATTCTTATTTATGATAGCTTCCTCTTTATTGATATCCTTACTGAGAATCTGACCTCAACCCTTTATTATGTTTTATTTTTTCCTATGATGTAATGAAATATATTATGACTAACCATCAAGGATATGATAAGAAATATTAGTGTAGACACAATGTTTCTTTTTTCATTTCATAATGTAATGTAAAAGTTATGTATGTATCTAGTACTTCCAAGGCTACTAATTTGATCAGCCTTTCTGGACTTGATCTCTTGTGATAATGCCAATGTTATGTAATAATGCACTAAATCTAGGTAACTAGGGTTGGGACATTACCCAGAATCATAGTGGTTCCATGCTTGAGTATCATAATCATGGGGACCCCATTACTGAATATCATAAACATCGGGACACCATTACCACATATCATAAAATAGGGACTCCAATCCCAAATATCATTATCAAAGGATAAAAATATGAATCATATGAAATTAATGTGATCATCCCAAAGATATAAATTGGAGTGATTAGAAGCTATATCTTAGGAAATACATTTGGGAATTCCTATAAGGAAACTTATACCACATAATGTTTATTGAAAAAATAAGAAGCACCTATGGTATTCGTCATTACATAAATAGTAAATAGGTGTATGTATAAATAAATATTGATGGTTTCCATGCTCTAAAATCCACCACTAGTGCATCATATGCATGGTGTTACAAGTTTGGTATTTTTATAAAGTGACAACTAATTCCATATTTACTCAAACCCGGCCTATAATCTTATGTTCTATCAGACACCATGGTACCCACTAGGCCCCCTATGTCATTTTTCTAGGGACACATCCTGATCAAGATCCTGAAGATCCACTAGTAAATAAATGCATCCTTCTTTGGATCCCCTAAGTTAGTATGTAATCAAAGTATCCCTCTTGAGATACTAAAATGCAATAATAAGATCTAACCCATAGATTATCCTTTTTCATGGTCAAAGCCTCAATTTATGAGATAAATCTAGCACACAGGGTTTGTTAGTGACCCCTAGAGTTCGTATAGTATATCATACCAATAAAATTTAGTTGAAAAATTTATCAAAATGGGTTCAAATAGGTTGTTTTCCCCTCATGAGTGAGACCAAGAGTCCACAGTATACCATAAAATGAATGAATAAAAGAGGACATTTATGAAAGATCATCTACATTTAGGATCCTTTAAACCATATATAAATATCACATTGAAACTATGTAGAGACCCAATCTTGACGTACATGGAAATTAAATTACTTTTGTAGAAAACTTAATACATGAAACAAATAGACGCCCAATTAAATTATTAGTTCAATGTCTTTAGAAACTCGGAACATAATCTTCTAATCATGGTGAAAGATCTACAACATCTCCCATAAATATCATCCCCTTTTGTTTTCTTACCTAAAACTTTTCATTATATCCTAGGGAAAAGAAAACATAAAAAGGGTGAGATTAAATGATCAGTAAGGGTATGCATGGAGAAAATAAAACAAACCATATACATTTGTACTTAAAAACATGAGCATAAAGTTTAAACATCAAAATCTTTAGTTGTGAAATAAATCTTAGAAGTATGTAAGGCATAGATCATAAAGGAACATTAATCATGATAAAATAGAATGGGAATAAAACATGTAATTGGGGAAAACCATTAATCACATGATATTATTTCCATAGTAGCCAAGGCACTACTTCCAAGACCATCAAAGTGGACAAAGTCCATTACTGAATCGGGTTTACCTGTTGTTCCAGCCATGTATTACTAAACCGTATTTACTTGTCATTCCAACAATGTCTATCTCATGAGATATAAATCATTAACCAGTGGATTGGAGGGAGATATAGGTCTCACGCATCTCATAATGAAATCATACTTTTGTGTTCCACAAAATAAACATAAATCATTCATCATAACCCAAAAAATAAAATGGGTTTCATAAACATCATCCCATCATAACATAATTTAAATAAAATATTGGATATAATTTTATCACAAACAAAATCAAACCATGTAAATAATAGATACATTATACTTAAAACATAACCATATTAAATAATTACATCATAGATGGAAAATAGTTTTGATAAAACACTATAAATGAATTCTTGAGGAAAATATACTTTCTTCTATAAAATAATTTTTATCTCAAAATGACGTGCAATTTGAAAAGAAAATAATTTTTTGAAAATAACCATGAATTAATTTAGAGGAAGCTTTATGTAAATAAGTTGTTATGAAATTGTAAAAATCTATTCATTCCATATAAGTTAAGAAAACATTACCACGTACTTTTCCCGGAAAAGTAAAAAAGTACCTCATATGGTAAAAAAAGAAATATTCCTTCCATATCACATAGTAAAAATCAAAAAGGGTTAAACACGACTATTGAAATAGATGTATGAATAGTAATAACTTTAGTAATTTTTTTTATAAAACATGGATACAGATGATAAATAGAACCTCACTAAATACTTATGAATAAACAATATCAGATAAGAATAAGATTGGAATAATTATCCCTTACCATAGGTCCGATATACTTCGTATGCAATCCTAAATTCATGTATAGTGGGTTTAAACATATTATTAACTTTTAACATAACCATAATAATATTTATGGTATCATATATGATTCACTTATTATTTTATATTAACCATTCATCTGTCAATTCCATGTTAAAACAACGTTTTGGGTAATAATTGTTTCATTTATCGTACAAGTTTGGACTTTTTGTTCTTGATATTATTAATTATATTGTGATTTAATTACATATAGAATGTAAACCATGTTTTATATATCATATATATTCAGTATGTAGATATATATATATAATATAGATAGATGAAATGAAATACACCATTCATGGAGACGGTAGGTCGTACGTATGCATGAATGCTGTTTTCCTTTCCTCATTAAATTGAATGGAAGTAAATGAAATATATATGAAAAAATAAATAAAGTAGAATTATTATGTCATATATTTCATTATTATTCATTATATATACTTTATGATCATTCTTTAATGGCTAACATGGAGAATGAATTTCATCGCGTCGTGGAGACCGTAATCCGTACGTACGCACGAGCGATGAAATCATTCCCATAATTATTGAATGGAATTGGAGTGGATGATATAATATCTCAGAATTATTATGATTTAATAATAATGATATATATTTATTATTTTTACCATTATACCCATCTTAGTAATGTGGTGTGGAAAAAATATTACACCACGGCGTGGAGACGGTAAGCCGTACGTACGCACGCGTGGTGATTTTGTTTTTAATAGGATGGATAGAAGGTGAAATTGGGTTGTTTGATATTTATAATAACATACCAGTATATTATTTATACTTATGTTATTACTTTATAATGAAACAACTAAAGAAGAAAAAGTAGAAGAATAAAGAAACTTGAAAGAATAGGTAGAAGAGATTACCTCTTCCTCGACGCACCTCCTTTAAATTTCCTCTTAAGGGACTAGAGTAGGTCTTTTGAGAAGACCAAAACCTCCATAATGTTACTATGTAAGTATATAAGAGTAATGGGAAGGTTTTTACTGATCATTAAGGATCAAAATGAAGCAAAGAGAAGAGGTAGGAGGTTCCCTTTTATAAGAGAGGGGAGGGAAACTTTTGGAAACCTCAAAAATAATAATTAATAATAAAATAAAACCCCACATAAAAACCTCCAAAGTGACTCAAATTCAAATATTAGATAAGATATGGTTTTAATATCATCCACCAATCAAATTTATAAATGTTTTTATTTTATTTTAAACCTTACCATTTTGATTTATCCTTATTTAATCTATTTAATTTTATTTGTGTTAATAATATTCTAAATTTTAAATGGTTATAAATACTTAATTATGTTTTGTTAATTCTCTATAATTGGATACTTTATGGAATTTTAGACCATATAAATTTCAATTTTTTATTTTAAAATATTTTTGTGGTTTTTAAACAATTTAATAATATGTTCTTTTTATAAAATATCGATAGTGTCAATGTTGACACTATTCATTTGTTTGAATTTAAATAAAATAAAAACTGATGATAAAGTCAAACTAAAAAATTTAATAGATTCCTAAAATGTCATATGAAAATAGAAAATTCGTTGATCACATTTATTAGTTCATATAATATTTATTTTAAAATTTTTAAAAGCATTTATTTGATATTTCTCTTAATAAAATAATTACTACAACATTTTTTTATAATTATTTAATATAATTATTTGTTGCATAAAAAATAAAAATAAAAAAAATGATGAATATAAATCTAATATATTTCATAATAATACTTTTAGTCGAATTTATCTTCTAAAACACCCTACTTTTAAAATGTTATGTTTATTAAATTATGAAGGTGACAACTTTGACATTAGTTAAAATAAAATAATGTAAATGTCATAATCTATTTTATAAGACACCAAATGGTCCAAAAGTCACCACTTGTATGATTATTGTGTAGATATACTCTACCAATAAGTTGTTTTTTAATTTTGGGTATTTTATCGGTATATTTATTTTAATAAAAACCATATTGTTGATTTTTCACTAAATAAATAATTTATGAATCATTAATGTATATGATATTAAGATAATTATATATTTCTTAAAAATTACAAATAAATTACCATGATAGAGGAAAACAATTTATATTTTAAACGAGTATATATAATTGAATTTATATGTCATTTAACCTTATATTAAAAATAATTTAATTATTAAAGTTTGAGTGAGACATATTTCACTTTCTTTTAAATAAAATAAATTAAAGGTCTTAATCTCATCCAAGTGGGTTACAATAGATAAAATTTAAACCCAAGTATATTTTAAGACAAAATATAATCATCAAATTATATTAATACAAGTATTAGTGTAATTTTATAATATTATTTTTACCCTTAATTACCTGATTTACATTTAACTATGGTAAATAAAATATACCATAGTTACTATTCATAATGGAAAAAAATAGAAGTATCCTATTAACATAATTTGGACCTTATGATTCAAAATATAGAATTTTTTTTTCAAATTAAAAACATATAATATGTAGTAATTAAATTAAAATTAATCCTGTTGTTGAAAAAAATGGGCTTTTATTTAATACATTGCAAAAGATTGAGATGTTTTTCTCTATGAATTCAAAGTAAAATTAATGATAATGACATAAATTATATTAAATAGTAAAAATATATTATATTTATACTTTAAAACCATTAAATTATATAATTTAACCATATAAATTATCTTGATGAAAAAAGTTTCTTTTAAGTAAAATTTAGTGTATTTTTACTATTCATTAAAATATAAAAGTTATCATAAAACTATAAAAAATTAATCCAAAGTAAATTTTAATATCCTGATTCAAAATAATTATTTTATTTTTTCAAATTGAACTTATAAAAATGTCAAAAATTAGATTTAAAATGGGTGCACCATCAAAAGGTAGCGAAAATGCATTTTGTTGAAAAATACTTCCTTTATCCGAAAAATTAATTTTGTTCACATAACCTCTTCTAGAAAATGTGTAAGATTAATTATAATGTTATTAAATTTAGAATGAGGTTAATATTATTCATAAGATCTAGTTCATAATAATATTATAATATATCATTGTTTAGTGAAACTCGGTATTGGGTACCACGCAAGCTAACGAGGAAGGTCCCTCTTGCTTGTAACACAAGCCATGTATTTTGTTGCATATAATTCAAGATAATCTTGGTGTAGCATACAATAGAAGATATAAAATAAATTAAAAAGAATATATCTCAAAGAATCTCGTGGTGTTACATTCCACCCCCTTAAAATAAATTTCGCCCTCAAAATTCGTCAGGGTTGTAAATGGTTTACTACTTGAAAGTTTCATTCATAGAATCCCAAATCATAAAAAGGAATACTAAAAAATAATTTAAAAAAATAAAGTATGAAATGTAATGGTTACCCAAATTAACTCATCACTAGGTTTCCACATAGGAGAACATAGGTGAAAACAAGGATATGGAAGAGACCATCATGTTCTGATGGAGAGTGGTAGAGAACATGGCTATGAAAAGCCAACAATCACAAAGCCATAAATTTGTGATTATCTAAGGTACCATATGATTCATCAGATATGAGGATACTAGGACAACGTTGTTTTGTTTTCAAGATCATTTTGCTAAAGTTGACGAATAATTGCATAAGGATAAATACTTACTTGATTTTAGTGTAATATCATCATTGGTCATTCCATGAACAATTTCCTCTTCATATCTTATTTAATAAAATGAAATTGAATTTTTAATTCTTGAAGAGTTAGCAGATCATGCGATATAATGATAAGTCATTCCATCTTTCTTTATCACAAAAAGTTTACCACAAATTATTAAATATACATAATTCCATATATGGTGAGATTAACCATATGCGATTCCAAAAATGGACTTATACATCATCTATCATATCACATAATAAAATAAAACCAATTTCTACTAACCAGAGACTTCATGTAGGCCAGTGGTAGGTGATAAAGGGCTATCGCTCTTCAGTTGTGGGTTCGATTCCCGCGACCTTGTACGACGTGACGGGTTGTCGCTCGTCCTACAGGATGTCCTTTTTCTAAAACTATACTATTATAACATTCTAGAAAAAAGTTTTACCCTTAAAAAAAACTATTTGATGTCCAAATTAATCCATTCCATCCTTTAAACTTATCGAAAATACTTCTGTCCAATCTCATAGTATAAAGAAAACAATTACTAGAAAGGTCACCTACCAAGCATGTGAATACCATTATTTACCCATTGTAAATCATAAGATATATCTTGTTGGTAACATTATAAACATGTGAATACCTTAATCATGTATTCTCTTGAAACATGAGTTACTATAGAACCTTAGTGAAAACATGAATGCTATCAAAAGTTAACTCTTTCCACACACTGAAATCCCAAAAAAATGTATAGACTCAAACCATGATATCCCTTTGTCCTTATACCAGTTATGAGCTCCATAATACTATCAAACATCTCATTATCTCCTCATCCCTTAATTATATTCATATCATATACTTTCCAAAAATATCTGAATTACCTTTCATGGTTACCGGTACCATTTAACATATACTTTCAAATACTTTAGAAAAATAATAATGTAACAATCCTTATATGTTTCTTTATTCCACAGTACCATTAAATTACCTATAAAACATTACTCTTGATAAATACTACCCATACGACCATGGTAATTCTCTTCATTAGAGTTTCCAATAGGGAATTGGTTTGCATAATGCTCGTACATTCCAAATTTATAACATTTAATCACTATTGATGTCTTAGAAATACCATTGTCCTTGTCCATGGTGTTAACTTAACATTTTCCTTTGTAATTAATGGCTTTGTGTCCTTATTTTACACACCCAAAGTATCTTCCAGTTCCTTTGAAAAATTATCCCTGATGCCTCTTCCCACATGATTTTCATGAGGGAAATTTAACTTTATTTCCTCTATAATCATCCGGAAACTCCATCTTTCACTTATTATATGATTCACAAATCATACCAAAGATGAGATTATTGACCATATTATGAGATTTCTAATTAGGCATAATAATGATGTTTGGACTTTAAAACCCCGTTTCATTTGGTTACTCATGAAGAATATCATTACATTGTCCATCATATTCTCCATTAACACAAATCTTCCTATTTCCTGCCATTTTATAAAACCCAAAAATAATAGTGTGAGAGACAAAAATCATACTAGGAAAATAACATAATCAAGGGGGAGTATGTTCAATATCTATTATCTTAGGTTTAATCCTAGGTTATTAATGACCGTTATCATAATTTTAGGATTGTATCCTATACTTTATACTTAACCTTACGGACATCCATAGACGTACCATAGATATATCTCTAGGGATGTCACTAAAGATTTCGCATCCCTATTTCCAAATGTTAACTAAAACTTCGCTCTGATACCGACAGTAGAGACCCAATATTGACATACATGGGAGTTACATTACTTTTTCGTAAAACATAATACATGACACAAACATATGCCCAATGACTGTACTAGTTTAGTGTCTTTGGAAACTTGGAACATAATCTTCTAATCATGGTGAATGATCTTTAACATCTCCCATAAATATCTTCCCCTTTTGTTTTCTTACATTAAATATTTATTTATATCCTAGGAAAAATAAAACATAAAAAGGGTGAGCTCAAATGCTCAGTAAGGGTAAACATGGAGAAAATAAAACAAACCATATAGATTTGAACTAAAAAACATGAACATAAAGTTTAAACATCAAAATCTTGAGTTGTGAAAAAAATCTTGGCAGTATGTAAGGCATTGTTCATAAAGGAACATTAATCATGGCTAAATAGCATTGGAATGAATCGTGTAATTGTGGAAACCCATTAAGCACATGATATGATTTCCATAGTATCCAAGGCATCACATTCAAGACCATCATAGTGGACAAAGTTCATTACTAAACCGAGTTTACCTACCGTTCCAGCCATGTATTACTTAACTTTATTTACTTTTCATTCAAGCCATGTCTGAATCATGTGATATAAATCATTACCAATTTCATTGGAGGGAGATATAGTTCCCACCCATCTCATAAGGAAATCATTTTTTCGTGTTCCAAAAAATAAACATAAATCATTCATCATAACCCAATGAATAAAATTGGTTTCATAAACATCATCCCCTTATAATATAATCCATATAAAAAAATGGATATAATTTCATCATAACCAAAATCAAAACATTTGAATAATAGAGACATTATACCTGAAACATAAACATATTAATTAATTTCATCATAGATGGAAAATAGTTTTGATAAAACACTTCAAATGAATTTCTAAGGAAAATATCCTTTCTTTTTTCAAATCATTTTCTTTTCTCAAAATGACGTGCAATTTTAAAAGAAATAAATTTTGTTGAAAATAATCATGAAATCTTTTAGAGTAAGATTTATGTAAATAAGGCATTATGAAATCATAAAAATCCATTCACTCCGTATAAGTTAAAAAACATTCAACTCGAACTTTTTCTGAAAAAGTCAAAAAGTACCTCGTATGGTAAACAAAAGAAATATTCCTTCCATACCACATAGTAAAATTCAAAAAGGGGTAAAAACAACTTTAAACATACATGGAAGAATAGTAAAAACTTTTTAGAAACATTTTTTATAAAATATGGACATAGATGATAAATATAACACCAATAAATACTTACGAATAAACAATCTCAGATAAGAATGATAATGGAATAATTATCCCTTACCATAAGTCTGATATGCTTCATATGTATCCGAAATTTCTGTATAGTGCATTTGAAAATATTATTAACTTATAACATAACCATAATAATATTTATGATATCATATATGATTCACTTATGACTTTATATTACCCATTCATCTATCAATTCCATGTTAAAGCAACGTTTTGGGTAATAATATTTTCATTTATCATACATGTTTAGACTTGTTGTTCTTGATATTATTACTTATTTCATGATCTACTTACTTCTAGAATGTAAACAAATGATTTATATATAATATATGTTTAGTATGTAGATATATATATATATATATATAATATAGATAAATTAAATGAAATACACCATTCATGGAGACGGTAGGCTGTACATACGCATGAACGCTGTTTTCTTTTCCGTATTGAATTGAATGGAAGTAAGTAAATGACATATATATATATACAGTAATACATAAGAATTATTATGTCATATATCTCATTATTATTTATTATATATACATTATAATCATTATTTAATGGTTAACATGGATAATGAATCTCATCACATCATGGAGACGGTAAACCGTACGTACGCACGAGCGATGATATCGTTCCCATAATTATTCAATGGAATCAGAGTGGATGATATAATATCTCAGAATTAGTATGACGTAATAATACTCATATATAGTTATTATTTACACCATTATACCCATCCTAGTAAGGTGGTGGTGGAACAAAGATTACACCACGGTGTGGAGACGGTAAGTTGTACGTACGCACACACGGTGATTTCATTTTTCGTAGGATGGATAGAAGGTGAAATATGGTTGTTTCATATTTATAATAATATATCAGTATATTATTTATACTAATGTTATTACTTTATAATTAAAAATCTAAAGAATATGAAGTAGTAGAATAAAAAAACTTTGAATAATCGGTAGAAGAGATTACCTCTTCCTTGACACACCTCCTTTAAACTTCCTCTTAAGGGACTAGAGTTGGTCTTTTGAGAAGAACAAAACCTCCAGAATGTTACTAAGTAAGTTTAGAAGAGTAATGGGTAGGGGTTGGATGAGAATCAAGGCTAAAAATGGTGTGAAGAGAAGAGGGAGAATGTTCCCTTTTATAAGAGAGGGGAGGGTCACTTTTGAAAACCTCTAAAATATTAGTTAATAATAAAATCAAACCCCACATAAAAACCTCCTAAGTGACTCAAATTAGAATATGAGATAATATATGGTTGTAATGTAATCATCCAACAAAATATGTACATGTTTTGATTTTCTTTTAAACCTTATCATTTTGATTTATCCTTATTTAATATTTTTAATTTTATTTGTGGTAATAAAATTCTAAATTTCAAATGGTTATAAATACTTATTTATGTGTTGTGAATTGTCCAAAATTGAATAATTTATTAAATTTTAGACCATATAAATTTAAATTTTTAATTTAAAAATATTTTTGTGATTTTTAAACAATTTAATAATATGTTATTTCTATAAAATATCAATAGTGTCAATTTTGACACTATTCATTTATTTGAATTTAAATAAAATCCAAACAGATGATAGAGTCGAACAAAAAAATTTAATATATTTCTAACATGTCATATGCATCTATAAAATTAATGGATCACATTTAATAGTTCATATAATATTTATTTTAATATTTTTAAAACCATTTATTTTATATTTCCCTTAATAAAATAATTACTAAAACATTTTTGTATAATTATTTAATATAATTAAATTTTTTATAAAAAATAAAAATAAAATAATATGATGAATATAAATCTAATATATTTTATAGGAGTACTTTTAGTCAAATTTATCTTCTAAAACACCCATCTTTTAAAATGTTATGTTTATTAAATTATGAAGGTGGGAACATTGACATCATTTAATATAAAAATATATAAATGTCATAATCTATTTTATAAGGCTCTAAATGGTCCACAAGTAGACATTTGGATGTTTATTGTGTAGATATACTCGACCAATATGTTTTGGTCAAGTGTTTGGGTCTTTTTATGTGTAATATTATTTTAATAAAAACTATATTATTGACTTTTCACTAAATACATCATTTCTGCATCACTAATGTATAGGCTATTAAAGTAATTATATATTTCTTAAAAATTACAAATAAATTAACACGATAAATAAAAAAAAATGACCTTTCAAATAAGTATTTATAATCATATTTATATTCCATTTAACCGTATATTAAAAATAATTGAATTATTAAAGTTTGAGTGAGACATATTTCACTTTTCTTTAAATAAAATAAATAAAAGGTTTTAATCACATGCAAGTGGGTTCCAATAGATATCATTTCAACCCAACTGTATTTTAGGACGAAATATAATAATACAATTATATTAAGACAAGTTTTATAGTAATTTTATAATATTATTTTTACCCTTAATTACATAATTTACCTTTTACTATGGTAAATAAAATTTACCGTAGTTACTATTCATAATGGAAAAAAATAAAAGTAGCCTATTAAAATAATTTTGACACAATGATTCCAAATATTGAATCAATTTTTTCAAAATCAAAACACTTATGATGCATTAATTAATTTAAAATTAATCCTATTGATGAAAATATATGGGTTTTTATTTAAAATATTGCACAAGATTAAAATGTTTTTACATATGAATTTAAAGTAAAATTAATGATAATGATATACATTATATTTAATGGTAAAAATATATTCTACTTATACTTTTAAACCATTTAATATTATAATTTAATCATATAAAGTTATCTCGATGAAAAAAAGTATTTGTTTAGTAAAATTTAGCATATTTTCACTATTCATCAAAATATGAAAGTTATCCTAAAAATATGAAAAATTTATCCAAAGTAAATTTTTATATCCTGATTTATAGTAATTATTTTATTTTTCCAAATTAAAATTATAAACTTGTCAAAAATTATATTTAAAATGGTTGCGCCATCAAAAGGCACCAAAAATGCATTTTTTTGAAAAATAATTCCTTTATATGAAAAATTGATTCTGTTCTCATAAAATGTTCTAGAAAATGTGTAAGATGAATTATAATGTTATAAAATTAAAAATGTGGTTAATACTATTCATAAAGGCTAGTTCATAATAATATTATAATATATCATTGTTTAATGAAACTCGGTATTGCGTACCATGCAAGCTATCGAGGAAGGTCGCTCTTGCATGTAACAAAAGCCAAGTATATAGGTGAATATACTTCAAGATAATCTTGGTGTATCATAAAACATAAGATATCAAATAAATTAAAAAGAATATATCTCACAAAATCTCGGGGTGTTACAAACTCCATCCTAGCTCACCAATGACTGATCCATGCTACACCAACTTCCATTATCTTACCTAACACTTGATAACTCAATCATAAAAAGAATATCATAAAAAAACATGATATATCTCACAAAATTTCTATATCTATATGATGATCTGAGAAACCATGTGTTGAAGGTCTTCCAGGTACCCCAAGACTATTCCTAGGAAGATAACAAACCAAAAATATGATTTTTAAAAAAAATTAATTTAATCATAAAATCATTATAAATTCACCTTGGTGATATAAATTGACAAAAAGACATGTAGTTAGGTGTAAATGACCTATAAGGACATCCTCATCTAAGGAAGAGAAAAGACCTCAATGAAAATGGTCAATTTCACCATGCTCCTACGGAACCAATGAAGAAACCTAAACAAAAACTCCTAAAATCATGAAGGTTGGAAGGGAAAAATCATAGTTTACACATTGTGTATTGGTTACATGATGAGAATTAAATTTACGATGATTAATAGATACAGGTTGTTTATTCCTTAGGGTGATCCCTTAGAAATTTGTGTGTCCAATCTACCAAGCCACACCTTATGAAATTAATTCACATTATGAATAGAATTGATGATGTAAATTTCTTACTGAATCTGTTTTCCAACATCCTAGCTACTATTTCTTCCTAAAGTACTTTCTTGGACCACCATAACTTCCACTAATTCTTATAACACAAAAAACAACACTTCCAGATGTTTAAACACTCAAATATTTTTTTTACAATTTCTAGTTAAAAAGACATATCATCAACCAATGGAAAAAAATTCAAATTATATTGAAAATTCAACTGATAAAAATACACAATACCTTACACATTTTATATGTTTACATTCCCCATGTTATGGAGGAATTTATTAAGTGTGATATGAATAATAAGGGTGTTTGTTTTGAATATCTTAGTGGGAGATATTTGTATAACTATCATGAACCATTTATTTATGTTTCTATGTTTCCAAAGATACAAGAACTATATAATTATGGTTGTGATTGTTATTTTATGCATAAATTATTCATCTATTTACATGTAATATCTATGTAAGAAAATTATAAGTTACTATAGTTGGTTTTAAGGATAGTATTAGTTAATATTGAAAACTATGAAGAGAAAACCTTTATAAGAAGGATAGGGATAGGTCAAAGTATATGAGAAAATCCTAATATTTTCACTAGATCATGAATGACATAGGATAAACCTATATTTTCATATAATAATGTGTCCCAATTTAAACAACCTACAAATTAATTTTATCAGTTATGTAGTTTCACATT
This sequence comes from Viscum album, assembly GCA_963277665.1. NCBI lineage: Eukaryota > Viridiplantae > Streptophyta > Magnoliopsida > Santalales > Viscaceae > Viscum > Viscum album. Next base: position 1,420,805,993 of record OY728156.1, on the reverse strand, counting down.
ATGATTATTATACCCTACACTATGCTATTTGTTTTCCTTTAATTTCTAAAAACTAAATGAATTGTGTTAATAATGAATGTAATGGACAATGGAATGATTTTAATCTCTAGAAAACAAATGTTACTGGATTTGGATTGAAAAATTTAATTGATATGATGTCATAGCTTGGTCAATATATGCATCATATAGAGATTCCAAATGATCAAAGGATGGAATAATGATATATTATTTTCTTCATTAGTAAACATCCACAATCTTTTATTAGGTCAAATGATACACTAAACACTGAGTATTGGATCAGTAATATTTAAAAGTTATTTTTCATTATTCAGTGTTAATAACATGATATTGTTATTCTAGTTTTACATTTTTTGAAGGGGAATAAAACTATTTTTGGAAACCTTTCATGAACATGAGAGAACAATAATAATTTCATCCAATATAGTTTAATAAATTGAAACAAAAATCTTTCTCAATAATAACTTTCCATATATTTAGTATATGATAATGGAGAAAAATCCATGAATTAAAGTAGAGGGATGTTGAATCTATTGCTACTTATGAGGAAATATTCACAAGACTTGTGAGGTAAGTTAATGTTATTATCATCTAACATAAATATATGGTTGGTCAATTAATCAGTGGATGAAAACCATATCTTTGAAGGGCATTATCCTAAGTGACATTAGTAGTTATGAATAAATCATTCAATATATCATCAAATAGAATATGGATTTTGGAATTACACATAAATCTCATGGACTTTATAATAACTGAAAAATGTAATTCAAAGGATATTCTTAAAACTATAGAGATAAGAAAGTGTGCCTTTAGTTTTTACACTATGGGTGGAAGGAAACATGGTGTAAATTTTATTAAGTAAACTAGTAAATTTTAGAAGTATAGAAATGATAGTCATCAAGAAATCAAATACGAAAGGGATGATATTATGTTAGCTAATGATGTAAATATAGTGAATTCTCTAAATAATACAACACATGTTCTCTAGCATTTTAATATCATGGATTATGGGTATTAATCTTATAAGCACCCAAATCCATAGGTTAATGATAATGACCAACCATATCAACCTATCTTGCCTAGTGATAAGGGGAATTCTCATGCATTTAGTATATATAATGAGGGGTATTCCAATAATGTGATGGAAGGTAAAAATACCATTCACTATGGAACCGCTAATGTCTTATTTGAATTCAGATCTAACCACTCTTTTATATCTACAGAAATTTCAATGGGTATCACAATTCTACCTCAAAAATTGTATGTTTATTTAGTATTAAAAATCAATAATGGAATGGTGATCACATCCTAATTATATGATTCAAATCTTGTTTATGTTTGCGAGAATGTGTTTCTTACAAATGTTATGTTTCTACCTCTAGTTGAAATCAATGCTATTTTGGGAATATATTTCCTTTAATTACATAAATCCCACAAAAACTTCCATGTAAGTGAACTTACGTTTAATTTTTTTGAACAAACTATGATTTCCTATTAGTGAGATGAAAAAATTAAAATCGGATGGAAATTAAATCCATTGTATGAGTTATTATTCATATTCAAAAGGATAGTTTATCCCATATGGTTGTGATGAAAATCAGAATTGAAGATATCCCAATTTTGTAGGGATTATTGATATATTGATGGGATATTTTAATGGTCTTATATTGAATCATGAATTTATTTTTTTAATATAACACATACCTGGTGCTACACATATTATAAAAAATTGATATAAAATATCCCTGATTTAATTAAATTAGTTTTTGAAGAAAATATAGGAGAATATTGAATGGGTATTCATTATTCCAACTTTGAATCCTTGTGGTGAATATGTTCTATTTTTTAATAAGAAAGAAGGATCAATGAAACTCTTCATTTATTATTGAGAACATATCAAATTCACTATCAAGAAATAGTATCATCTAACCTATATCTATTACTTATTTGATCATTTATAATGTGCTCATTTCTTTTCCATGGTTGATATTTATGCTGGATATCATAAATCAAGGGTCAAGAAAGAGGATATACCAAAGAAAACATTATGTACAAGGTGTGTCACTATGAATTTATAGTGATTCCATTTTGTTAATTCTAATGACCCAACTATCATAATGTATTTATTGAATAGAGTCTTTATTAATTTCCTTGATAATTATATTATATTCATTATAGATTATTTTCATATATATTCATTAATAAAAGAAGTGTGTGCTGATTATTTGAGAATTGTGTTGAAGATCCTAAAAAATGAGAATATTTATGAAAAACTTACAACGTTTGAAATGTGGCTTCAAATATTATCATTATTGGGTTATATAATGTCAAGTGAGGTTATAGAAGTATACCCTTCAAAGAACTTAGTTATTAAAAAATATCCTAAAACATACATTGTGAATAAAAATATAATTTTATGGTTTGGAAAGATATTATTAGTGATTTGAGGAATCTTTTTCATAGATATCAAATCCACACACCAAGATAACTCAAAAGGGATCCAACTTCTTTGGATGGATTATTGTTTTAAGGAGGTGAATATAATGATAGTTAGAGCATATATTCTTACACTACCCTGAAGTGGACAAGGGATTATAATCAACAATGTTAAATCAAATAAGGGATTTTGATTCATCCTCATTAATAAATATATGGTTATATATTATGCCTCATGGAAATTGATGGTTCATGAGAAAAATTTCCCAGCTCATGATTTGAAGATACTACAAATTATCTAATTTTATTTCAAAAAGAACATTTAAAGAAAAGTATAAAACCCTTAAATGTCACAATAACAAAAATACCAAATCAAATATGAAATACCAAACTTATTCTATAAAATATTAAGATATAAGGAATTGATTAACATTTAAATACACCATTTAATCGATTTTACCTTTATATCTAGATTATCTATGATGATATCCTTGAGATGGAATGAAATCATATCCAAGGCCTTCATGTGATATTCTAGGATCGTTTTCCCTCACTGAAACCACATATCCAAATCAAAATCTGTTTATAAATTAGATGAGACTATTATCCATTTTGATTGACTTTTACAGGTCTTTCAAATGTTTTATGGTCATCATCCTTTGAGATATTGACCATGAAATACTCCTACAACATATCTTCTTTATAGTGAAAGATTATATCCTATAATTTTAACTATCAAATTCCTCAATAATTTTTACCCTTGAAAACGATACTATATTCGGCCATCTTAGTTTCTGGGGAGAATTCACTGTCAAGAAAAATTTAAATCAGAGGTTTCGAGTCCATATGTCTTCTACCTTGGTCCTCCTCAGCATTATAATTGGATTTGTAATCTTTATTTCATAAAATACAATGTTTCTGAGTAATATCTTTTATAATTGGTGATTCACCCATTTGTGAATATTGCCTAGGTTTATTTTCATTACCAATGTATCAGAACACCATGGTTTTTAAATAGTTTGAGTAGTCCTTTTTAGGGATTGTTTTCTTACACTAGTTGATTGAGATGTTTCCCAGGTTGAGGTTACCTTGTTTAAAATTTCTCTAACCAGAACCAATACTCTTAATCATGTGGGGGTCCTGTTAATAATTTTTAATTGGTTGGGTGTTTTTTCCCATGTCTCTTGGTTCGAGATCCCTAAGGGACCTTGTCCCAACCTTTTTCCTTTTCCTTCTTGAGACATATGGTTTTTAACCTATATCGTCAACATTATCCTTTCCATTTCCATTCAATAACATGAAACTACCCTGGGGTTGTATTGATTTAGATGTATGGAATTGGACATAAGACCCCTGCCTCAGATAATTGATAACATTCTATATTGGATATACCTAAATCATAGATAGTGGTCTTGAATCAATATGATTTTTTACTTCAAAAAGATATGATATAATCTGGTTGACTAGCCACCTACTTCCCATTTCCCTTACTCCGATCAATCAAGGTTTCTAAAAAAGAGGGGAGACCATAAGAGGGTTCAGTCCAACATCCCATGAGCCCTACATAAACAACTTGTTATCCCCTAAATGATCTCTCGTATTGAAAAATATATCGGTAACCTTTGGATTAGAATACAAAGTACCTAAATATTTCTGAAGTGGATCAGCAATAGAGGATTCTCGATAATCCAAAAGATTAATAGAAAAGGTGGTGAGAAAACAATTTCCAACCATATGAGGATAATTAATAACCCACTATGACTCTCATTATGAAAGTGTCAACATGAAGATAAAAAACGACCAAGTACATTACAAGATGATCCAAAAATCATCCACCACTCAAAGACCACCACTTGTTAGCTGTGAAATTCATCCCCACCATGATCTACACCAAATCCACCAGTTGTTTAGAAAAATCAACCAAGAAACATATTTTTGGGGGGATTATGTGAAGGATATAATTATTTTTATTATTCAAAAAAATTAAAAATACCCTAAAATATTTCCCATCATGCGGATTATGAAAGGGTTTTGAAAAAAAGTGGAAGTTCAGGAATTTTTTACCACATCTCATTTTTTGGTGAATCTAATTTCATATAGAATTCATTGGAAAATCTTAATAAATGGAAAAAAAGATCTGTTGAATGTATGAGGAGGTCTGTTTAAAAACCTGATCAAATCCTACATCGATGAAAACCAATGAATAATATGAAGTTTGTTTAAAAGACGACAGTCCCCCACTCCAATATTCCATATGAACCAAATACAAATTATTCAAAAGAGTTGACGTAAGAATAGTGAGAACTAAATCAAGACACCAAAGTAAGGTTCAGGAGATACGTGCCTTAAACTCTAAGATCATAAGCTTGACATGAGAAATTCCAGAATAATATTAAGGACTTTTGGGAAGAGTGTTAGATTAGGGATTTTGGGGAGACAATTGTGATTTTAGAATGGGAGAAATGGAGGAGAGTGATCCCTAATAGAAGACAGTGATACCCCGAACCCCGGATAGGGGTGAGACCAAGGTTGTGGCCATCACTACCTAGGAAATATGCTAATAATTGTGGTAATTGTTTCCTTAAAGATATGAATAAATTAACTCTATAGAGAATCATTTGACATATGTATTGATCACAAAACATTAATGTATATTATCACTCAAGAAGATCAAAACATGATCAAAATAATATGGTTGGAGATGATTAAATATTATGACTGTTCAATATATTATGACCCAAGGAAATAGATCAGAGAGGAAGATACAATGATTCTAAAGAATAATGATTGATTTATTATAATGAATATAAAAAATTTCAATATTTATAGATATACAAAGTTTGGGAATATAAATATTAATTGATGGGGGGAAACATTATCTTGATCAAATGAGTATTCAACTATATATTCTTGTAAATATTAAATAGGTGCATAAGGAAGATGTTGAACTAAAAAAGAATGTGGGAAATGTTCCTAAGTCCAACAATGATTGTTATGAATTAATAAGGTTCAGGGACCATGTATGTTCCCCTTAAGTATAACATTTGAAGTGGATGATAGATGTAGATCATTTTTCTTTGTTCTCTATTCATCTTTGAAGTTCAAATATTTATAGAGATTTCAATGATTATTGATGGGGGGTTGGAATTAATAGAGATATTAAAGAGTATGTTTATCAATGCTTGGTATATATTTATGATAAGTATAAGAGACCATAGTCTAAGGGGGTGTTACAACTATTACCCATACAAAAAATGGAAATCGGGAAACATTACCTTGGATGTTTTCTTCATACTCTCCAAAACATACAAAGGGAATAATGCTATTTTAGTTATAGTAAACCTCTTTAGGATATTAGTACAATTTATTTATATTAGAGGATATTTCTATAATGAACTACATACTCATTTAAACATTAATAAAGTGGTAATATTTAAGGTTGTACCACAGTCAATTGTATCAGATCACAATCAGAGGCTTACCATGATGTTTTGGAGAAGTCTTTAGCAATCTCTGGATGTATATTTTTGTTTAGCCACTACTAATAATCCTTAGTTATATGGTCAGTTCATAAGGAACATTGAGTCCCTATAAGTAATTTTGATATATTTTTCTATATATTTCAATGCTATTCAGGAATAACACCTTCTAATGCTGGGATTTTCATTAAATAATATACTTCACTCTTATATTTGAATGGATCATTAATAATCCTAGTATGGTAAGAAGTATAGTACTCCAGCATGCTATAATATATCCTGACAAAGAAATCCATTGAGACTTAATCTTTATATGTAAATGATATATTATGATAGATCCTCTCAATAACACAAAAGAGGATCATAGAGTTGACAAAAAAATTATATTGAAGATTTCCAAAAAGATTTAGAGTTTGAGGTTACTAATAAGGTTTTCCAATGAATATATTTGTAAAATAGCGTGACGATATTTAGAATGAAGGGAAAGCTAATATATTGTTATATCATTCCATTTGAAATTCTTTAACATATCAGGACAATAGTTATTTGATTAGAGCATCCACTAAATATCTGTCATGTTTAGGATGTGTACTATATATCTATCCTAAGTAACTAAATAGCTGATACTTAACATTTAATGAACTAAGAGGTAATATAACTATTTCCAAATATTCTTTATAAATAAAAACAATTAGAAATTATGGAATATAGAGAAAAATATCTTTGAAAAAGGATGACTCTCCTGATTAATGTTTTGTAGTGAAACCACTAATTTGATGATGGTATGTGGGAACCTAAGGATGTGAATATGAAAAAGTAACCTCATCAGTTTTCATAATAGTGATGAATTTCATGAGAAAAATAAATTTTATATTGGGTATAATGTAACAACACAATTATTATTATGGGGTATTTCTCTTTATGTAATTTTATTTCTTTAGTATATTACATTACACAAAACAAAGAGTTTAGAACAACTCCATAACATTATTAACATTTTATGTGTCCATTATATCCCAGCTATTTAATTAGAGTGTTTGATTAGAAATAACTCAAATATAAAAAATATATACTATACATATCTATGAAATGAATTAATTAAATATCAAATTATTATAATTAAAAACAAATAAAATAAAATAAAAGAGATTCTTTTCTGAATAATTGTTTTTATGCATATAATATATTAATAAAATACGTTAATAACAATACGTGAATGGTTCCAAAGATATTTATATATTATTTAATTGATTAAATTTTTTAAACATTCAATAAATATATTTCTAGGAGTAGGCAAAAAGTGAATTTTGTTTCTTTCTTAAAAAAATATTTTTCTATAAAATCAATTCTTGCTACATTTTTCACACATACTAAAAAATTAATTTCTACCATTTGAGGGTAATGAATTAGATAAAATTAATTAATTATTTTCAATCAGTAGGTTCAAATTTGGTAAATATAACCCATTTATTTTTTTATTAATATGAATAATAACCATGGAAAAAATCATCACCTATATAAAGGTTAAATTAGGTTACTCTCGTTAGAGATAAGTGATATGGACATAAATTGTTTATCCTAATACTTAAAAAATTAGTGGAATTAATATTTTTTCACCATATGATCCAATTGAGTAGTTTAATGGACACTTTCCCCTGAAAATGAATAATATATTATTTAAATTAAATAATGATACAAACTGTCACTATTTGGGTTTCAAATATCCTTTAAACGTTCACATAGGGAGAAAACTTGTTATGAATGAGTATTAATAGTAATTTTGTGAATAATTAAATTATACTTATGAATAAAATTTATATTTATTTTTAGGTATTATATATATATGTTTAATTCTTACAAAACTTCCAAAAAATAGATATTCAATTAATGAAAAATAAAATAAAATAAATGATTTTGATAATATCAAAAGAGGTATAATTTGTGTAAGTTAAATTATTCCAAGATTTTTTTATGGGATTATAATATATCTATGTTGTGTGAAAATAATATATTTGAACTTATACATTTTCTTTATGAATTTTAAGTCAAATTTAATGAGTACTGTTAAAATTGACAACAATAATATTTTATGAAAATAATATTTCATTAAACAATATAAGATTATAAAAACCATGCAATAAGAAAAGGTAAATATTATATGGTATAAAATATAATAAATTGGATATTTAAAGTATAATTTTCACTTTATAAGTAAAAATTAAAACCCTTTAATAATGAAAAATATGTTTCTGTAGTTAAAATTAAAATTGATTATATAAGGCTTAATCATAACAATAAAATTTAAAAGTACTCCAAAACATATCTAACTTATGATGGTCAATGATATTAGATCCATATTCTACCTTATATTCAAATACATGGAAATTTGGAGGAATTAGGCTTGAGAATTAATTTATTATAATTTAATCATTTGAGAAATTTCAAAAAAGTACCCCTCACATAAAATATAAAAGGGAACCTATTCCCTCATATATTTAAACCACATTGAGCCTCCTATCATAACCAAGCTCTACTAATTTCCCTTCCAAAAATATGTAACCACTTTTTAGAGGTTCTAGTATTTCAAAAATACCAACCCTAGATCCCTTTATAGGAGCTAAAAAGGAGACGTATAATCTAAGAAGTGAAATTATCGCTCGAGCCTTTGATTAGAATATTTTCTCCATATAGAGATACAATTAATTTTCCATCACTATATATTATTGATGGGTATTATGATGAGTTTAATTTTTATATATGATATATATTATATGATAATATTTCAGAAATTATAAAATCACATCTACATTTAATACCAATATATTTTGAATTATTTTGGAATGAATATAATTTATTCAACTACTTTCCTCACACTATACACCATGTTTTAACAAACAGAAAAGAATTATTAAAATTATTATTTAAAAATGATAGTAATTACCTAGTTATTAATCCATCTTGAATGAATATGAACAAATAAATTTTAAAAATTATGTAAAATGGTTTTATATAAACAAACCATATTGATAAAAAAATTTACTTAATTTTTAGTGACATATTTATATTATTAATAAACTACATTATTCAAAATAAATTATTTGTATTTAATTTTGTAAATAAATAATAAAATTATCTTTTGGAACTTGAATAAAATATATTAAAAGAAATTATCTTTATTTTTGTAATCCTCATGTGAAAATTAGAAAATGGTAATTTTTTGTTGGGTTTTTTTGAAAAGATTAATTTTTTGATGAATATTCAAATATACTAGATTTTATTGTTCACTAAAAATTAACTTTTTATTCCCAAGGATAAGAAGGCAAATAAAGTATCAGGGGGGATGGAAATGGTGAAGACTGATGGTATCCCCTACTGGTTTTTATTGAAAAAGTTAATTTTAATTTAATGAATTTATAACATTAAATTTTGTTTTAAAATGTCTTAAAAAGAAATATTCTCTAAATTATATTATAATTAATCCAATATAAGAAATTTAAATAAATTTTAGATTGAATTATTATATAAAAACTTTTAAACTTCTCTAAATTTTCTCTATGGATAATGGCTTTTTCACCACATATTCGAGTTTAATTTTAAATTATCATTTTCCAAATATTTGATTTTAATAAAGAAAAATGGATTCCATATTTTAAATCAGTATACATAACATTATATGACAAGTAATAATTTATTTTTTGTGAAATTATATAGTAAAAGCGGTAAAAATATTTTACCGTGGTTAAGGTTAAAATGGGTCTATCGGGGTGTTAAACTAAAATGATAAGGATTACAATGACATAGATACTTTTCCAAACCCATTTTATTGAAATATATTTTCATTATAACCTCTATGTTTTGGTAGTGAATAATTTGTATCTTTTTGGAAAGTTAAAAATGTGGGTCCACATTATTATTTTAAAAAATTCCACGTGTGTCCTCTCGCTCAATTATAAAGGCTACTACTATCCTATCATATTCACACTTACAAAATCATTTGAATCATTAAATACCTACCAAAATATATTATTCAATTTAATACACAAATATTAGAGAAGTTATTTTTATTTATTAAAGCGTCTTATGAAGACATTTATTACACACCTCAAGATGTTCTTAGAAGAAGTTCAACAATTATTAAACCTATATTTTTGTTTTATTTCGTTTTTACATATTCATGAATTATTATCTAACTAAGATAAAATAATAAAAATTTTATATCTTATGTACTAATATATAATTATCTCAATTTAATTACCTATATCTATTTCCTCATCCATCAAATGGGAAAAAACTGTTGATTGTCTGTACGAAGGAAAACCTCATCATGGACCGATGTTATTCATTTACCATCTCCACCTACCAAAATTTGTGATAATGATAAATTTTATGTTTATATATTAACTTTATGATATTGTTACAAATTTTTAAATATAGTATCATGTATACCTTATTACATTCAATTCCATGGGAATACAATAATGTCACTTGTCTGTACGACAGACTTCCAACCCATGAAGTGATATGATCTATTTTTACTTATAATTTGTTTAGAAGGTAATAATTATTAATTTAATTAATATATTTTTTATATATGACATTAATTTTTTCATGATAATATATTATCTATCATTATTTATGTTTATCCTTGATAAAATGGAAATAATGTTCATGTCTACATACGACATTTAATCTCCATAAACGATGTAATTCTGTTTCTATCACTAAAATTAATGGATTACTCTATATAATTATATAATGAATATATATGATATTTATATCATGTTTAAAATTATTTAAATGATGTAAAAATGATCAAAATGAATTTAATGAAGATAATAAGCCAAAACATATAAGTAAAATAAATTAGTTATTACTAGAAATGTGATTTTATCAAAGGATTATTTCTAAAAAGTTAATAACTAGAAATAATTAAATCATATATGGTATTATAGATATGTTTATGGTTAAATAATAAGTTTATAATAAATCCATATTTATTATACATGATGTTCAAAATGATATTAAGGATGATTAGACATAAGGTAAAAGATTCTTTTCTCATATTTCCTTCATTGATACGTATGTTTTCTTATGAATCTATCATCTTTTATGAAGTGTATATACTGACCATTTGATATTTTTTCTTAGGAATCAAATTCATTATGTCATACCTAATGATTTTATATATATATTTCTTCCATGAGACCTATGATTCAAAAGTTACCACAATGGAAAGGGTTCGATATTACAATATCATTATTATCAGGATTGTTTATGATTATCCTTTCGATGATTAAATATTATGATATATTTCTAAATAATGTTATTAATTTTCTTCTCCACTAGTTATTTCTCATGAATAAATTTTTTTCCAATTAATTATTTCCCTTTATGAAATTGAGATTCCAACGGACTTTTTTAATGAAACTGAAATTATATCTCCCATCGTCCTAAAGATCATTTTTTCCATTTCCATTTGTTCTAAAAATGTTGTATAAAATATTTTTACTATTCTAAAATAATTTTTTATTGAAATTTTTACATATTTTTTTAATTTTAAAATAAATTATGTTAATATAGTTATCATTTTTTTAATGAGGTACTTTTTTCACAAAAAATATGAAAGGAATCATTATTTTAACATATCTGACATAATCATAATTTTCCACAATTAATAGCACTAAATTATTTTAAGAATGATTTTAATGATTATAAGATTATATTATAAGAAATTTTTTTTAATTCATAAATTATTATATTTTAAGTAAGATATTTCTTAATGGAAAAGATATTTTTATGAAGAAATATTTCAAGTGATCTTTCAAAATAATTTTCCATGGATGACATATCTTGATGTAAAATTAGCTATACTAGGAATATGATACAATTATACCTTCATTATTCTTTATCTAGATGGTTTTTTTCTATTTTGAGATAATTATAATGAATCCTATTATTTTTTTTGGGTTACGTTATGATGAAATGTTTATGAAACTAATCTCTTTCCCATGAGTTATTCTATAATTAAATGTTATTAAAACCCATTTAATTTATTTGGTTTTTATATGATGATTGTTTTATGATTGTTTGATACACAAATATATTGTTTATGTGATATATGGGAGCTATATATCCCTTTAATGTATGGGGAAATGATTAATATTATATGAGCTCAAAGGATACATGGGAGGAAATCCCAATATCAATAGAGGGAACAATATGGTTATACCAAGACTCATAAAGGGTATATAGGAGGTTATCCCAAGCCAAAAGTAGGTATGTAGGTGGTTATCCTAAGCCTCACATGTTATGAATGTCTTGGTGGATAGCATTGAAATAATATTTTCTATAGTCATGTGCATTCAACATATTTATATCTTATAAAAATTATATTATATCATGGATGATTTCCATTGATTCATTTATGAGTAATGTGTTTTGAATGACCAGTATATATTTAGTGACTCGTGTTTATGATATATGATTTGAAGTGTATTTTTTTCATATTATATTCTAATGTTTCATAACTTTATTATCATGTTGTATTGATATCACCCTATTTTACCATTATTGAGAATATAATATCACCCATACTTATATATGATATGTCTAAGAAGTTATGCAGTTTCTAATAACTTATTTGGAGATAATTTATCTCACTTATGGAACAATTTTTAGGTGTCTATGTTTTTAAAGGACCAAGACATAAAATATTCTAGAATGGCTTTTCAAGTTGCATAATAAATATTCTTCTAGTAAGATATAATTTTTATGTATGAGATGATTGGGTATTTTCAATTTGATTTAGTGAAAGTTTTAGTTAACCTCATAATATTTGGATTAAAAAATATTTAGTGAGTTACCTAGGGATATCTCTTAGGATAATTTTAATAATAATTATACATATAAAAAATATCATGGATTATTGGTGAATGGTGGAGTGAGTTGTTTCCATGAAATTACTTCTATATATGGATACTATAAGTGAATGTGTATTGAAATAATTCTATTAAGGGGTAATAACTCTGTAAAGTCTCATTGGGCTTGACTCAAGCATTAACTGGTATACAAAATTTGGTTTTACTATTGCATTGTTAGAAAATTCTAGGGTATATGATTTATAAATTCCGAAAATATTTACAACCATCATGAAGGATTTAAATAATTATCATGGATGACCTAGGTTAGGCCTAAGGTTTCATAGACTGAAAATTATGCATCATGATTTAGAAATATGATAAGTTATTTTTCATGATTGTGTGGTTTCTCACTAAGATTATTATTACATACAATAAGATTTTGGTTTTTAGTAAATGGATGAAGACCAAAGGACCCATGTTTATTCAAAATTAAATGGAAAAATGTATTGATTTTACTCTTGAGAAATAAAATGGCATGTGAGCTAGAATGAAAAATATCATTTCAATGTTCCAAAAAATTTCTAAGGTTATAAATGATATTGATCATCCAAAATATAAAATAATGAAATAGAAATTTGTGATTCCATCTAGAAGAAATTTACAACTTATTTTAGGGGATCTATTTATAATAATATTAATGAAAAATGGATCAGTAATATTGAAAAGATTAATTTTTTCTCCAATGTTTTCAAAAGAAAAAATCATTTTCACCATCTACTTTTTGGATAGAAAAACATATAAATGGTAGACACATATAACGAATATGAGGGAAAAATATGATATTTAAATCAATGAGTAAGAATGGTTTAAGTACTTATTTTTTTAGTTTCATTACCCATATTATTCATTTGAAATTTGAGAAGGAATTCGTTGAGATAAAATAAAATAATGATGAATATGTTCATACCTATAAACAAATTTCATGACTTACAAGATTCTTATGGTATTATTATGAAACTTAAAAGTAATATTGATAGATACTTCAATTACTTAAGACCATGTCTCTAAAGATAATTAGAGATAAGACAATTTTTTAGATATGAAAAAACCATTCAATGTGCTATCAAAGTGGAAATATATATTATATATACCCAACAATATCATGGTATTGATAAGAAAACATATATTAAAATTATAGAAAACACTAAAAAAATATGGCCTAAATTAGATGATTTATCATTCATGTTTGAAGTTTGGAAGGAAACATAAAGGAAATTTAATTTAATGGACTAATAAATATTTTAATTGTGTAAAATAAGGTCATCGAGCGGATGAATTCCAATGTTATGGGAAAAATTTTCTTATTGGTAAAAATAAAAATAAATATCCATAGAATGAACCTCACACAAATTAATTTTTAAATGAAATTCGTTTTAAAAATAGGCTAACATTTTTTCATAATATAAAGGTTAATGATGCTTATAGATTTCAGAAACCTCTTAATACGAGATATAGGTAGAAATATCATGTGATAATTGTTTCTAATGAGGGATATTATTAAAAAAAATATAATATAGACATATAATTTACATTTGAACTGATAATATCTTATTTTTCTATGGATATAATAACTCTTTTATTTATGAATACTTTTCTTAGGGTACCAATATTCTACCCAAATGATGAGATGCTAAATTATAAGTGAAAATACCTAATGGTATGGCGATAACAAGTCAAGATTAATATTTTTGTCTAATTAATCTTTTCATGAATGTGCTTCTTATATTATTTTTGATTCTTCAACTATTATAATTTAAGGTTATCTTATCCATGTATTGGATTTATCTACATGAAATCATATTAAATTCCATTTAAGGAAGGTAAAATTTGATATTCCAAAGAAAAATGTGACCATTACTCTATAAGATGATAGATAGGAACATCTATTGGAGATCACATAGATTTTATGGGTATTTATTTCCATTTAAAATGGGTATTTATCTCAAATAGCATGGGAAAAACTAAACATATATGAAATTCTTATTATGATGGAAGTTTTGATGTTTTTTGAGAAGCATTTCTTAGTATTTAACCAAAATGTGAAGTTTATTTCCCATTAGAACTAATACCTAGTGTCTCAAATATTTCAAAGACTCCATATATAATTTCCCCAATTAATTTGTAGGAATTGAAGAAGCATCTCCATGAGAACCATCACAAGGGATTATATTGGTTCTTTTTTATAAAAAAATGATAGATCGATGTGAATCTATATTGTATAATGAGATCTTAAAAAGATCATAGTTAAGAACAAGTATCCTCTTCCCTGTATTGATTACATGTTTGATTAACTACACAGATAACCAGACATTATTAGTATCAACCCTGATTTAGGATATCCTTATTTGATGGTTATGAACACGGATATACCCAAGACAACATTCTGTACATGGTATAGATACTATGTGAATATAATGATTCAATTTGGTCATACTAATTCCCACTATATCTATATGGATATGATTAATAATGTCTTTAGATGTAAACATGATAATATTGAGGTAGTATTATTTGAATATAATTTCATTTATTCAAAGAGAAAAGAATAACATGAAGATCAATTGATAATTGTATTGAATACTCTAAGGAGGGACTGTATAAAAAAAATTACAAAGTGTAAATTTTTCATATAAAAGGTTTCATTTTTGGGTCATATTATCTCATTAGATGATATATTAGTATATCCATCAAAGTTAGAGTCTATTCATAATTCTCATACATATCATGTTGATTGAGATATGTAGTTTTCTTGGACTAAAAGGTTATTATCAATGATTTTTTTGTTATTTTATCATAACTATCTAATGAAATTACCATGTTAAGTCACAAGGGAGACAATTTCCTTTAGACATATGAATGTGAGGGAAATTTCAAGAAAGTAAATAAATCACTAAACGTTGAAAATATGATTAAATTACCATATATTATAGAATGGGTTCCAATATATATTCCTATAAGACTTGATTGGGGTTTTTTATCATATATATATAATGAAATATTATAGATTATGCATCATAAAAATTTATAATTTCAGAAAAAAATAACCCAACTCATGGGTTGGATTTAGTTGTGGTAATTTTTTCGTTAATGATATTGAGTAATTATATTTAATTTGAAATGTGTGATATATATACTGATCATAAATTTTTAATGAAAATATTCATATGGAATAATTTAAAATTGACTATATAAGATTATTAGAGCTAATTAAAGATTATGATGCTTAATAAATTACCACACTTAATGCTTTGAGTAAAAAGGATAATGCAATCTTATTCATGATGAGATCCAAAAAATTTTAATATATGTTTATTTGGAGAGGAAGGTTTTTGAATTGTTGAAGTTCTCGGATGAATATTATCTTTCTAAAATAACTACTCTACTATCTATACAAATAAAGAATGAAGAGGTGCCTAAGTAATACATGGATGTGTAAAAGAAGTTGAGAAATTTTCTTAAGTTTGACCGTAATTATGAAGTAATGATATGGTTTAAGAACCATGCATGTGTTATCTACATACCCGATATGAATATAGATATTTAATAAGAGGTTAAAATTTCTTCATTCTCTATTCGTATTGGATGAAAAATTATGTATTGATATTATAAAGAGTATTCCTAGTGGGATAGAATGAAGACAGATAACAAAGAGTTTGTATATCTTTTCTAGGTATGTTAGGAAATTAATGCTAAGAGACAAATGTGTACGGTGGTGTAAACCCACTTCCCATACTATAATGTAAATATGAAAGAATATCCATGGATTTTTTTCGATGGAGTCTTCCAAAATTCTAATGGGAACAATGTTATGTAGGTTGTAGTAAATCACCATAAACATTGAGAAAGAATTATTATTATGAGAGAATCTTTATATATGGATAGCATTTCGAGGATATATATTATGCAAGTGGAATGGTTTCATATATTACCACATTCCTAATTAGTTGACCAAGATATGATGTATACATGGAATTTATGGTGATGTCACCTTCAAGTGCTTGATATAGAGTTGAGTTTTAGAACTGTATATCATCCTCTAATATATGTTCAGTTTGTGATAAAAATTATATCCTTTAGGATATATTGAGATTTTTTTCTATCTATTTAAATGGTGGTTAGGATCAACACTATCCTATAGTTGGGTTTTCTTACATCCATTACTTTCACTCAAGCATTAAGATAGATTCTTATGATTCCCTCAATGGAAGGAAGTTTATGACTCCAACCTACTACGGTGAATTTGGATAACTAAATCTTTGAGGACCTAATCAAGATGAAGTAATGGTATAAATTGGTAGAACTATCCACCAATATATAATGGATGAACAATGTTAGAATAAAATTAATGCTTAAAATCCTCATCTTGATTTGGGACTTGTATTTGGTGACAAGGTGTTTCTAAGAATTTCTCTATGGAAGGATGCAACGAGATTTTTAAGGACCAAAATTTTCTTAAGGTATATCTATCCATTTTAATTTCATGATCATATTTGGACCGTGTCTTATTATTTTGAATGTCCTATAAATCTATATTAGATTCATTATTCATTCCATGTATCTCTCAAGAGTAAGTACACACTTGTTCCAACTCATGTACTAAACTCAATGGGTGTACAGCTAGAGCTTGATATTAATTATGAGGAACAATAGGTAAGGATTTTGGTTTTTATATAGAATGTTCTATGAAATAAGAACACTGATGTGGTCAAACTTTTGTGGTGAAAACACCAGTTTGAAGAAGATATGAGGGAACCTGAGGATGCATTGAGGAAGAAGTATCCCCAGTTGTTTGTACCAATGTGACCTCATTATAAGGGTGAAATTAATTTTTAATTGTTTTATAATGTAACACCATGATATTTAAGGAATTTTTGTTTGAAATTATTCTAATTTCATTGATAGATTGAATTACACACAACACCAAGTTTTAATGAACCAAGATAAACTATTAGTATTATTATTTAAACATGATTGTTATTACATAGATTTTAAACTTGGTGGTGTGAATTGTATAAACAATTTTTTTTTAAAAATATAATATATTTATATAAATAAATAGTTTTGACAAAAATTTCATAGTCTCTAGTATTGTCTTCACATTATTTAAAAAATACTTTTTCTCAAAAATGATTTGCATTACTTTTTTTGAACAAATAATATTATTTTATTTGAAAAAAAATTATAATTTAATTCATATAATTAAACTCATTTTTAGTCAATATGTTAAAATTATCTTATAATTAATATTTTATATTTTTCTAAAAGGAGTATTTTTTTATGAATAGTGACAAAAACTGTTTTTAATTAAAAACTATATTTTTATTCAATGAATTTATGTGGTCTACATTCATTAAAAATGACTTGAAATGAAATATTTTCTCTATTATTTTAGTTTTAATCCAATATATGTCATTGGAAACAATTTTATATTTAATTTTGATATAAACTCATTTAAACTAATGAAATATAACTCTTTGTAAAATCTCTTTTTCATCGCATTTGTGGGAAAAATAATAAATTAAAATTATCTGATTTTTGGAATGGAATTTTCAAAGATGGATTTAATATATTTAGTTTTCATAATTAATATTATGTAATATTTTTAATTTATTTTTTGGTAAAAATTAATATAAAACATTTGAAATTAATTTATATGGTTATAGGTAAACGTGTTTACTAGTGGTTAAAATGAAAATATAAGTAGAAAAATGAAATAGAAAAATGTCCAACACCCATTTTGTAGATAAATTTTTGATTTTTTCAAGTATAAGGTTCTATAATTACCAATTTTTTATCCTTTTAGATTGAGAAAACATGGGTTTATTTTATTCTTTTCAAAAAATGCATGTATTCCCCCCCCACATATTAAAGGTGACCCCCACTCATCTCCACTTAACACATAATAAAAATTTAGATAAGTCAATACCTACCCATATATACTCTTTAATTAACTCCCAGAATCTTAGAGGGATTAATTTTATTATTAAACCCTCCTAAGAAGGATTTATGTATAAACCTATTAAAGTTCTCTAAAGAAGAGGTAAATTGTTTATACTAATGTTTTTATTTTATTTACTCTTCCACCTCATAAAAATATTAAATTAATATTATAATATAAAAACACAAATTTTTCCCATATATTTTTATATTATTATGTTAATTTTATGACCTATATCTATATCATATTCTATCAAATGGGAAACGAAGCTGTCAATCGAGTGTGCGAAAAAATACCACCTCATGAATTGATGTTTTTTGTTTTCCATAACTACCTCTCACAACAACATTTAATGATGGATTCAATGTTTTTATATGATATTTATGATGTTATTATAATTCAGTAATTATAGTATCACATATACCTTCTTACTTTTTATTCCGTGAAAAAACAACAAAGTCACTGATATATACAGTGGACAACTACCTTGCAACCCGATGTGATTTTTTTTCACTTATTCATACATGATAGATAATAAAGGTGAGTTTAATGAATATATATTATATATATTAAATAAAATGTTTTATATAGAGAAAATATACTTTTTTCATTCCTTTCTTTTCATCCATCGAGAAAACTGAAAAATTGTGCATTCCTACGTATGACCTACCATCTCTATTAATGGTGTAATTCACATTTATTAGTAACATTAATGGATTAAGATAAATAAATATATAACTAAAATTTATTATATTTATATCATGAATAAATATATTAAAATTTTTGAACCATGATCAAAATTAAAAGACTAAATATTTAAAACCAAAACATAAAAGAAAAATGATGCAGTTATTACCCAAAACATGATTTTATCAAAGCATTTTTATTAAAGGATTAATAAAAGGCCACTAGTAAATCATATATGGTTTGATAAATATTTTTATGGGATTTAAATATTTTTATAATAAACTGATATTTATTATTTATAAGCTTTTATTGGGTACAAAAGAAGTTGTGACTTGAGGTAATGTGTCTTTATATCAAATTTACTTCTTGGATAGTTATTTTATTTTATGAACCTATCTTCATTTGTGATTTTTATATAATTCCCCTTTAATATTTTATATAAATAATATACTTCATTTAATGATACCTCATGTTTTTATTTATGTTATTCATTTATTTTTTATTTTGATTTAAAATTTTCTAATGTTGTTAGGAATTGATGTTATAATTTCATTATTATCATGATCATTTTAGATTATGATTTTGAGGATTAAATATTATGATATAATTTTCTTGACCATAATTAATTTTTTCACATATATTTATTTCATTAAAATAAAATTTTCCCCTTCATTTAATTCTACTTATGTAATCATGATTCCAAAAGAATGTTTTTAATGAAAACTAAATTTTATCTTCTCTTAGGTTGAAAACACAATTTATTCCATATCAATGTATTCTAAAAATATTTTAAAGTAAATATATACTATTCATAAATATATGTTTAAATATATATTTACCCATGTTTTAATTTTTTTTTAAAAAATATTGATATCTTATTTTCAATAACTGAATGAGGTAATTATGAATTATTTCTAAAAATGTGAATGGAAACATTTTTTTAATGTATATAGAGTGAAGGAAATTTTCTTCAAAAATCAGTACTCAATTATCGAGATATTCCCATAAAATATTCCATATATATTTCAAAACAATAAAAAATTTTAAAATATTGATTTTAAATAAGTGATTTAAAAATGGAAAAAATGTTTTCCACAACAAATGTTCCAAGTGACATTCCAAATTCATTTTCCATCCAAGATGACATCATTTTATGTAAATTTATATTTATTAGTAATATGGTCCAATTGTACCATCCTTATTCTTTCTTTAGATGGTTTATACGTATGATGATAAGATGTTTTTGAAACCTATTTCTTTTCCATGGTTAATTCTATGATGAAATGATTATAAAAATAATTCCATTTCTTTGGGTTATTCTACAATGAATATTTTTAAACCGATTTGTTATCATGGGTTATGGTATGGTTACTTTTTTATGATCATGTGTCATAAAAACAGATGGATTATGTGACGTGTGAGACCTATATCTACATCCATTGTATTGGATAATGATTAATTTTATATGAGATGAATGAGAACATGGTAGGTCACCCCATGCTTGAAAAAGGGTACACAAGAGGTTATCCCAATCCTAATAAAGGGTACATGGGAGATAATCCCACACTTGAAGCATGTGCACAGTTGATTATCCTAAGCCTAAAATAAAATGAATGTCTTAGTGGATAAACATTCCAAAAAAATTTATATGCTTATTTTTTGCAAAAAAATGTATATCTTATTCCAATGATATGACCTCAGGGATATTTTTCATTGATTATATTATGATTCATTTCATATGATTTGTTGTGATTTATTCCATTACTCAATTTTATGATCTATTATATTCAATCTATTTTTTTTAAAATTTATTATCATTTTCTCGTACCCTTAGGCTCATTTTATGTTGACATATATTTTGAATACCCTTATTGAGAATATAAGCTCACCATTTTTATATTTAAATTACCTAGGATACGAATAAGGGTATTATGTATTATATATCTAAGAATGGTTATAGTTAAGAAGTTTGTAGTGGGAGTTGACATAGCTCAATTATGGAAGACTTATTTATGTGTCCATGATTCCATATGAACTAGACCTAAATTATGTTGACATGGATTGTTATTTTATTTAATTATTATTAATCTAATAATATGTAATATTTATTTATGAGATTTATGGGTGTTTAAATACCCACTTACCATCCAATGCCTTGGAAAATTATATCGCCACTTCTGCATATGTTTGGACTACCAAATCTATAAATTTAGGGACTCATTGTTCACTTATAATTTATTTGGATGTTAATGAGGATGAATTTGATGAATAAATATTTGATATATGACATAATAATGAACTTTTAAAGTTTAATTAATATTTACCTTTCTTTTATTCCTTCCATTGAAATATAAAAACAATATTCATGTGTATGTACGACTTACCGTCTGGTATAATTCATTTTTTTATATCAAACATTAATGGAAAACTATACATATGTATTTAAACAATATATAAGATTTTTATACCATTATTAATAGTTTTTAGGTGATGAAACCAAGATAATTGTATAATGACCATAACAACTGAGCTGAAATACTCATTGTAAAAAAATAGTTTACACCTGGGAAGAACAACATTAATAAGGAATTATTTATTAAATGGGTAATTGAAATGTTATAAAGGGGTCATATATGACATTATAAGTATTAAAAATACTATGGAATAAATTTATAAAAAAACATGAATTTAATATACCTGAGGATATAGTGATCTAGACATAAGGAGAACTTGAGTAAAGGGTTTCATTTCAAAATTCCATTATTTATCATGGTTGTTTATGATTAATTTATAATGATGAAATTTTATGATATCCCTATAAATAAATTTATTAATTTTCATCTCTTTTTTTTCTTTAAAATAAATTTATTTCTTACATTTCATTACCCTTAAGTACACAAGACACTGAAAATAAGTTTTTAATGAGAATTGACATCATTTATCTCTTCGGTTGAAAACCCATTTTCTTCCAAATCTATGTTCTCAAAAAAATTAAATATTGTTTTTACTATTATAATATAATTTTTAAAATCTTTTTAGACCTATTTGATTTTTTCCAAAACTTTTTTAATCGAATCTTGTTTTTCTTTTTTAAAACAATTTAATTTTTAACTTTTCTGAAAAAAAATTGAAGGAATGTTTAAAAATATACATGGAATTAAAATAAATCCACTGTCATGATTAATATTTTAGTTGAATATTACATTTCATGATTAGATGGTTATTTTTAAATAAAAATTTCAATTTTATTTTTTCGAAGTTTCTTTAAATCAATGATTTCATAATGGAAAGGTAATTTTCCTTGATAATTTTTTAATCATATTTTAATTGTATTTATATTCCTAAAAAAATAATTCCCTTTGATATATCTTATGCATCCCTGAGGATAGGATTCTAGGATAACATACTTACTAATTTAATGGATGGATTATGAACATGATGAAATGATGTTTATGAAACCCATTTTGTTTCCATAGGTTTTTCTATGATGAAATGTTGAAATTATTATTAATCCAATTTATTTACCATGGGATATTCTATGATTAATTTCTTAGGAATACCATTCCATTTCATGGGTTCTAATATGATGAATTATTTTTTATCATGTAGATAAAATATGTATAATTTTCATTATGTGATGGGTTATACCTATATCTCCTTCCAATTCATTATGTATATATTGATATCCCATTAGATAAATAAGACTCAAATAGGGATTGAACATGGCTCATTCAAAAAACTTTCCACTATGTCCCTAACAAACATTTTTTTTAAAACAATCATTTTACCCAAAAGGGAATGATTATTCATTTAAAACCAAACATCAGTAACTTACCTTGTGAAATCAAAATATTTATATAAAAAAGTTTTAGTAAGAATATAAAATTCATGTAGGTAACATGGGACATAACTACCATATCCCTCTTACACACACTCACACAAATGGAATAACTTACCCAAAAAATTAAAATATTCTATTAGTAAAAACCTATAACCAGTTTAGTCCTTCCCATTAAAAAATAAATTTGATAGATATATCAGGATTAATAATTAATCATGAGATATTTCAATATTAACCATCATCATTAGGAATTTTAGAGTCAACTGTAATTATAAAAAAGTATCATAAACTTTAAAATAATAATAACACATGAAATCATTCATTTACATCATCATACTTATCAAATTATTTGTAAACCAATATGAAAAACATTTATGGATATTGAAATATTCATTCCATTTTAAACCATTTTTTAAAATACCCAAAAAAAAATTAATGGGTTTATTTTATTGATTAAAACAAGAAAACATATAATGTTATCCAAACATCAAAAAAAATTACCTCTCTATGAAAAACTATTGTTTTTAAATTTTTATAACATACACATTCTATTTTTATTTTTATCAAAATTTACTATAAAAAGATTATTTTTCAAATAATTTAAAAGGAATTAATTAGATTCTTCAAAAATTCATTCATTCCAATATAAATTCATCTTTATAATAATATAATGATTATGTAAATTTAATATAAATATTTACAAAAAAACTTTAAAATAATTAAAATGATGTTTTTAATATAATGTTTCCCTTTCATGGATTATTAAATGTCATATACATTATTGTATGTCCAGTATAATAATAATTCTATCATTTAAATAATTTATTTAGAATATTTTCCATTTTAATACCCTTATTTAGAAACTATTTTTCATTTATTTCAATTATATATTTAATTACTTAATATGTTAGGTCTCTGTAGGTTTTTAGGATGTTTTGTTCATAACATTAAGATGTTTTTGATATGTTGACCATGCTCAAATAATTAAATTTTAATAATCTCTATAATAATAATCATGAAATATTTTTCATTTTTATATATCAATTATACTATTAAAACCAACCACGAATGATTGTTATGTCGAATTAATTACATTACCACATGATGAAGGAAACCTATACATACACATGTGTAATATTTCCATTCTTTGGAAAACATGAGAGAAAGAAGGTAAATATAATTTAGTCATTAAATAATTATTATTATATAATTAAAATTATATTTTTTCTTTAAAAAAACCTTTGTAACATTCCTTGTTATTTTGTGATGAAAAATTAATCACATCTCTTCTTTGAGGTGGAAATCCTTGTGTGGACATAAATGCCATTATTATTTTTCAATGTATGTGATGGTAAAAAAAAAAGGAATTATTTTTTTTAAAAAAATATAATTAATTCATTAATATAATATATTTTTATATCCATAAATATTACCATCTATGAGAGGTCGTGATGAAAAAAATGAACTACATCAGTTGGCAAGGCAGTAGTTTTTCGTATATAAAATGGATGCTTCATTTCCCATTTGATGAAAGGGGAGGTGGTTAAAGGTTATGAAATATGTATCATAACGTCATATGACCTTTCAGATACTTGATTTTTTATATCACAATGTTTAGAATATTTTTGAATAATTTAAAAGAATAAATAAAACTTTAATACTATGTTAAATTCTATACCTATTCTTCGAAAACCACCGTTACATTATAACATAATCCTCTTATGTTTGAAAATATTCCCAAAATAATACCATTAATAAGTGGGTAGAAATTTTTTAAATGGATTTGTATAATTATTGGATGAACTAGTGTGCTCAAAATTTGCGAGGAAAAGAGTAGAGGAGGTACCATTTTAGAAGTGATGGGAAAGTAAATCTTAAAATATCATAAATTATTAGATTAATAAAAATTAACATTCACAGATAATGGGATCCAAATTAATATATTTCGCATATAAGATGATTAATAGTATTAATAATCTTAATAATTAAATTTTTTATTTGTTTATGTTATTTTTATACCCAAATCACATTATTTTATCCCCATCTTAACCCATTTGATGAGTACCACCATATAAAATATTTTTTACACTTTGTGGCCCAATAAAGTTAATATAAAAGGAAACATGACCCATAATTGGACCACTAATTATGTTTTAAACCATATCACAAACCATTGTCCAAATATATATTTTTTTTTGAATTTTTAATATTTTAATAAAATATTGTTTATTATAGAATGCCATTAATCTCATTTTTGGATATATTTCTATAATTTGACTCTAAATTCATTAAGATAACAATGTAATGTGAAGATATATTTTTAAAACAAACATAATATGTTATATTTATCAATTAAATTTTTTATAAAATATAAATAAAATAAAATAATTACATATAGAGTATTTGAAATCATTTACATGATTTTTCTACTACTTTCACATGCACTATATCAATGTTGATTTAGAATTTAAGATAATTATTTCATCAATTAAAATTAAAAATAAATTAGCATAACTAAAAATCATTTATATTTAAGATAAATAGTTATAAATTGACATGAACTCTATTTATCCATTTTAAAATAATTTAGTAAAATTAATAAAATAAGAGTTTCATTTTGTTTCTATTCATTATTTAAAATAATATAAAGGTCATTATCAAATGAAAACTGAAATAATTTGATAAAATTATGATAATTTTATTTTCATTCTAAAATAAAAATCATCTATCAAAATGAAAGAATTTTTTGGAATATTTTTAGGCCTCAACACTTTATTTTTAACATTAATAACCTGATTTACCAATATCAAGGTGATAAATATTTTCAAGGCCTACATTTCAAAATAACCAAAAAAATTGGATCTATTTAAAAAAATAAATCATGTAATTATAAATATGGAATAAAAAATTAAAAATTAAATCTTTATATTTTAATATATTAATTCAAGATAAAACATAGAAGGGTCAAAAATATATTTTTTGAGGAATTGAGTTTTTAACCCCAAAAAATGAATTATAACAAAATATGGTATTATAATGATTAAAAAAAAATTAATTAGATTATATCTAAATAAATATGTCTTCTTTTAATTTTAGACCAAATTCAGTTAAGAATGGGAATTTTAATTAAAATAAATGGAAACTTTACAAAATATAGAAAATTTTACTATTCACTAAAAAATCATTCTTTTTCAAAAAAAACTTATTATATAATCTAATTTTTTTTGATAATATGAATTAAAAAATGGTTTCATTTTTATCAAATAAATGTTCAACATGCGGTAGATATTAATTCTAATATTTTTTGTAAAAAAAAATAAAAAACATATAAAAATGTATTTTTGAGCCATAAAATGACTTTACTAAAAATTGAGATCTTGTTTTCTAATAATTAATTAATAAATTTTTATTGAGTATGACCATTAAATATATATAAATATATATATAATCATTTATTTAATCATATTCATATCTTTCAATTTCATGGTTATGTTATAACAGTCATATTAAATAATAATAGTTATATATTTATTTACAAATCACATAAAGCTCAGTGTTACATGTTATACAAGAAATAGATCATAGTATTCAATTATAGTATTATTGTTTTATATTCTAACCCAATATTATATTAAATAATCACAATTTTAACTTGATTGCAATAATCAAGTGATTAATCTATAAAAATACCAATGTTGAAATCCGACATCGAAAAATTGGTTAAAAAAACCTTTTATTGAAATGAGGATAATAAAAATGTAAAGGCCTGATGAAATAAAAAATATAGAGTTCCTAAATAATATAAAATTAATTAGAAATTAATGTATAGTTATGGAGGAAAAAATTTATTTCCAAATAATGATTGAGAGTGAAATAGAACAGTGATAAAAAGAAAGAGAATGATCATGTGAAATTAAATGACAAAAAATACCAAACCCATTGAGGTGTGGAAAATACAATCAATTAATAATAAATTAATGAAATAGTAGAAAATTTTTATTATAAAATCCTTTTCAAATATTTGAGGGATACCTTTACCATATAATATAATAACATAATGAAATATACTTAATTGAATTTCTTCAAATTCATAAATACAATTTAATCATTTGGTTGCAAGTTTCAATCAGTTTCTCCATTATCTCATCTTTTACTCATACTGATTAGTATGACTATTTAATACATGGATCATTATAATAAACTTCTCATTGAAAATTAGGTATATAAAATGATGAAAATAAAATCTTCAATTCCTTATAAAAACCAAAATGGTGGGTATATGGAAAGATAATACACAAAATTTATAAACCTCAATATGGGGAAATAATAAATTAATGTAACAAAATTAAAAATAAAACCAAATTTCAAACATAAATCATTTAATAAATAACTATCATGAAAATTATTTTAAATGTTATATAACAAGTTTAAAACCCAACAACTAAGAATGATTTGATCACATATTCTTCAAATTTTAAAATAAAAGTTGTCTAAAATTAACATCAAACCTTCTGAAGCCAAAACTTATTATTCTATATTCCTATATTATAAAAAATATAATAACAATTTCCTAAAATAAACTCAAAATTAGATCATATATTCATCTAAATGATATGTCAACCGTTATCTATTAAGTAGAAATGCCTTATAAAAAAAATATTTCAATTTACATTAATAATATAATGTTTAAAAATACTGAACTTATTAATAAAATAAGACTAATAAAATAGTCACAAAATTAATTTTCAATCCCACCATTACATATAAAAATATATACTATGTTCCCAACATGTAATAAAATTTTTTACATCAATTAACCAAAATTACCTCAATATCAAAGATTATCTTAAACCAAATTGTTACCATTAAACATATGTACATAAAATTTAATGTCATAAAAACTAAAATAAACATTTCAGTAAAACATATACTTAACCCATGGGTTGTATTACCATAAATTTAATCATTATTATTCATAATCATACTAAAATACCATAACATAAAACCTCCAAATGGTTTTCATGCCGTTAAACATATGGTAAACATTTAACATAAAACCCAATTATGGTTTCATAAATATTAAGTTAAACTCCAACAGAAATCCATACTATCCAAAATTATAAAAACCCTTCTCTGATAGCTAATGTAATAGCTCTAAACTTATACACCTAGATCCAGTGTTGTAAACATAATCCTTACATTTCTGGACATTATACCGATAAATTGATCCAATTTTATCCATCCAAAACATTTGACATCAAACATAAATATTGGATAACATCCATTCTTAATGAACATTTAGGTTTTGAGTTTTAGATAATTATGAAAATATCTTTCAAATTTGACATTACCACAAAGTATATGTTTTTCCAATAAAATATGTTCTTTAAAAAGACCCAAATACTTCATTGATGGTAATTTATATACAAAAAATTTGAATTTATTGAGTTGTGTACTCATCATTTATCCCTATGAAAAACAATCGAATGAAAATGTGGGATTATAAAAACAAATCTCAATGAGGGGAATATAAAAAATTAAAGGAAATCCATTATTCTATTTTATAACCATACAACCATACAAGAGAGTTTTTTCTTTAACATAATAAAAATGACATCAAAAAATCATTTACAATCACATAAAATCATATTTACTGTCTAAATATTTTCATAAACAACAATATACAAAAAATGATGTGGAAAATAATAATCATTATATTTTATTAGAAAACTTGAGAACCCTAGAATTTTGTTTCTTAAAATATTAAATTTTTACCAGAACGGGGCATACTAATTCCATTAAAATAAAATATAATTGTCTTACCTTGTAAAATCAATAAATTTAAATGAAAACCTATTATAAATAATAGAAAATTCATGTAGGTAACATGGTTCATCATTACTATATCACACATACAATAAATCCTAAAATTTTAATAAACTACATAGTAAATACCATTAACATATTAGTAGAAACCTATAACTAGTTAACTTTGTCCCTTTAAACAATACATTTGAGTTCTATATAGGGATTATCCATCATTGAAATCCATACCAATATCAACCTTAATCATGAGATATATTGGGATAAACTATCTTTATAAAAAATGAAAAAAATCATTACCTAATTATAAAAATTTTATAATTTATTTCCAACATCATAAACATAAAATTATCCTTACACCAATACAAAAAAATAATTTTTGGACTGTGAAATATCTATTCCATTTAAAACCCTCTTTGAAAATACCAAAAATTAAGTGAATGAGGTTTTTAATTTGAACATAACTTGAAATATTTTAATATAAACAAAAAAAATAATGGGTTTATTGGGAGTAATAATAATTTATTCTATATAAATTAAAATTTAACATTCATTTTTTTATTTTGTCAAAACAATATGTTAAAAACTAGTTTTGAATACCTTTAGAAGAAAGTATAAAACTCTATTTTATAATTAAATCATGTAAAAAAACAAATCAATATAATAATTTTAGGTCTATGTATATGGGAGAGAAATATTCATAATATAAATATTTTAAACAAATTGAATGAGGTTTTCATGGTAAAGTGTCCCTTGCATTCAGTCTAACTTATCACATATATTATTTTATCTCCAATGTAATAATTTTTTTTCAATTATTTACTTTCTTAAAAAAAATTAAAGGCTTAATACCTTATAATTAAAATATTTATTTCAAAATTGATATTTAATTACTAATTTTTTTAACTTCACATTAGGTGTTTGGAGGACGTTCAGTTCGTAAGATCAATTTGACTTCGGTAATTTTACTATGGTCAAAAGTGTCATTATTAAATCATTTAATAATAATAATTGATACATAATTATTAGTTTTACTTTAGTTATACTTTAAAAAAAAATCCATTAATAATAGATATGAAAAGATAATTAAGATATATTATCGATATTGTAGTCCGTACGTATGCATTAGTAACGTTTCCATTTGTCTTATAAATTGAGGGAGAAAAGGAAGTATCATTTTATAAAAAAAAATAAAGATTGTATAATAAATATAAAAATAATATCTTTTAAAAAACTAATATATAACATTCATGTGATTCATTGATGAAAATGGATTCACATTTTGTCTGTAGAGGTTGTAATCTACATGTACACATGACATACCTTTTCATTTTTTAATAGATAGAAATGTAAGAACATAAATGATATATTAACATTATAAAATGACAAATATGTGATTAATATAATATATATAAATTAAATCCATCATTATAACAAATATAGAATGGTGGTGATGGAAAATGAATTACATCATTTCGCGAGATAGTAGTGTGGTGTACAAAAAAAAATTGATTCATTTCCCATTTGATGGAAGAGGAGACAGAAAAATTTTATTAAATAAAAATAATAACATAATGTTATATGATATATATTTATTATATTATATATCAGTTTTTAGAAGAGTACATTATTAGGTAGAATAAATAATAAAAAAACATTCAATTGAATATTATACATATTCATTGGACGACCTCCTTTTTTTAAATCTTAAGATTTCAATTTTTGATTTTACGACCAAAATAATACCAATATGATGTGGGGAGGGATTTTATAAGTGTATTTGGATTTTAATTTTTTTAATAGTAGTGATAAAAAAGGTGTGAGGGAATTATGAGAATAGGTATACTTTTATAACTTAGGGGAGGGGCACTCATGATATTTCGTAAAGTATGGAATTAATATAAATTAATTTTCTTGGGAAGAGGAATGAAATTTATATATTTAGAATATATGATGTCAGTGGATTAAATAACCCTATCAAAGAAATATGGACAAGATTAGGTTATAGTTTCACCCTTATCTCTTTCATTTATCCCTATTTAACCCTTTTGATGATTATCCTGATATCAAAATTATCTACACTTTACTGTAAAGAATGTTTCTATAAAAGGAAAATTTAACCATAAATGGAACATGGATTATATTTGCAACCATATTCCATTAAATATTCCACATATAATATTTTTAAGAGTATTGATTCATTTAATGATATATTTTTTATCATAAAATAGCACATTTCATTTTAGAGCTATTTATTTAATTTAATTTTAATTCCTTCCCAATAAAAATTGAATTCAAATATAATTTTTTTAAAAAATATTAATATTATATATATATATATCTAAAAAATTCATGGTATGCTATAAATTGATAAAAAATTTACTCTTAGTTTTTAATGTGTTATTATTTATTTTTTTACTTGTTGCGTACACACTATATAGATGCTTCATATACAGTTATGGTAATTATTTCATCAATAAAATTTTAAAATATAATTTTATGAAAAATTAATTTATTTTCATATAAATAATCATATACTAACATAATGTACTTTTATCGATGATGCAAAAATTTAGATTTATTAAAACAAAGAGTGTGGCATTTTCTTTTTATTATTTATTTAATCCTTTATTACAGTCAGTATCAAACTAAAGTGATAGGGTGTTGCTATAATTTAGACACATTTATTTTCATGGTATAAACACAGGTATCCAAACAAAATATAGACACGTGTTCAGAGTATATTTATTCCCTATCACATTTTTTAACCGTAATTACATGATTTATCCTTATCGATGTGACAAATATTTGCCACATTTACTTTTTATAATGTAAAAACTAATAGTGGTCTTTTTATATAATTTTAATATTTTGATTCAAATATGAAATATATTTTTAGATATTCATTTTATGAAGTAGAATAAGTAAATTTACGATAAATATTTAAAACACAATGAAAAAAAATTACTTATTTTTTTAATTCCAAAACTAAACTAATAATATTATTTGGTATAATAATCATTAAAATGTAATTAATTAGATTGTAGATAAATAAATAGTAAATATTTTTCGTTTAGATAACATTCAATGAATAATGATAATTTTTAATAAATTTAAATCACAATATTATAAAAATTATTATTATTTCCTATTCCATGAAATAATAAATCATTTCAGAAAATAGAAAAAATATCAAAATAATATAATTTTTATATGATGATATAAAAAATTATATCATTTTAATAAAAAAATATTTCTAAATGTTAGAAAAATTAATTATAACAGTTTATCACAAAAATGAATAAAATCTATTTTGAAGAAAATGTATGTATGATGCATTAAAAGGATTAATTAAAAATTTAGTACTAAAAACCAAATAAGTAATAGATAAAATTTTTGGATATGAAAATCTGAAATACACACACACACACACACACACACACACATATATATATGTATCAAAATTTTCTTACTTTTCTTGATATCTCCCCATTTAATAGACATGTCACAATAGTCACATAAAATGAAAACAAATTCTAGTAATTCAAAATTTTCATAATAATTTGTGTTGTGTGTTATGAAAACAATCATGAATAGGGTTATTTTTAAATATTATTAGATGTTATAAGGACTTGGATATTATTGAGGATAATGAAAAGGGTGAACACTTTATGTAATGTTCCTAGGTACATAAGAAGGCTATGAGAGATTGATCGACATGATGGGGCTCAAATAGATATTTCTTGTTTATAAGTTCAAAAATATATTCTAAATATAACTCTATTCTCATGTTGATAACATGAAAAGAACACATTTCATATGATTTAAATCATGTTTAGTAAGGAATAACATCTCTATTAAAAGATCTTGTAAATATTGTAAAACATTTTGTGTTATCTTTGTTACATATCACTCTATCTCAAATTATCACTTGGTATAATCTATTAATCCTTCACATTTATTACTAAATAAGGAAGAGTGATTTAGAATTAGTTTTTTAAATCCATTGACTACCCCAACCATTATACGCAGTGGTGTAATCTAAACTATTCATTATAAGTGGAAATAGAGGACTGTTATTCTTGGAGATTTCTATTCTCTATTTATCTATTGGTATTTGATAGAGGATTACAATAAGCATAGAATAAATAAGTATTTTTATATGTATATAAGTATTTCATTCCCAACTTTCATATTTTATTTGATGATATCTATTGAAAACATGAATACCATAATAAATTATAGAATTATAATGTTTTATGGGATTATACTCCAATTATGGAAGGACTGGATAGTTCAATATCTTCTTTCCCATAGTTTTGATGTTCTTGACATCACCAATCATGGTATAAATATTCATAGTGTTTAGAAAAACTATACATTGACTGAAAATAGGAACAATGAATCTGATGGTAGAGAGCCCAATGTGTTACTCTTATAATTTTAATAATGTAGATGAAATTAGTGATGAGTAAAAAATAGAAAATTGAATTTAGAGGAAACTCCATGATATACATTAGGTATAAAATATGTTCATCGAGTCATAGTTATAAATATTTTGGGTTATTTTAAATATATTATAATAGGAAAGGTTGATTAATTGGATAAATTATTCATTCAAGTAAACAAAATATTAATGTTAATTCTATGTTATTTATAGAATATTAACGATCCCATGGTGTAAAAGAAAGTAACATGGATTCTCCCAAATAAATGTTATGAAAATATTTATACCCAATAGGATCATTACATGGATAAATTGATTCTTAGTAAAGAATTTATAACCTATGAGACATGGATTAATAAACACATAACGATAAAAATAATATATGAGAATTCTACTATGTTAAATGAATTAAAAATTTTAATACACATTAAACCAATGATTTTCCATGAAAAACAATCAAATTCATGGGATAATTCCCAGAATTTTAATGAAGTCCTTTAACTATTTACAAATCACATGAATTGAGGAAAATTTAAATATAAGGTTAAACTTCCTTCTAAGGGTTTTAGTTATATAAATATTTGACCGTATTTAGATAGTTTTTTTCAAGATTATAATAGAGGTGAGTGTGATGATTAATATAAAGAACATCTGAGTTAATAATGGTTTTAAGTAATAAATATGGTGTAAAATTCAATAAATCTATTATAAATGATATATTTATTAAAATAAGAATCCTCTTTGAAAATATGGTGTAAAAAGGGAAAAATATAATGATTTTGAGGAAAAAGGACTCAGAGGCTTTATAATCCAATCAAAAATGGTCAATGAAACCTTTAAAAGGAAATAAAGGAGAAGCAAAAAATAAGTCCAGTGATGGAGAATATGAAGATAAGAATACAAATAAATAATTCTAATTGATAATATAAGTTTTGTTGTGTTTTAATGAAATAAATAAAAATAAAAATAATAAAAAAATGATTTTTGGAAGGAGAATAAATCCTTAAAAATATTTATGAATACCTAAAAAATAATGTATATTAGTGATATGAAGGTAGACTTCACATGGAAAATGGGTAACCTCAATGAAATCCTTGAAGCAAGATATATGTGATGAAGATTTTCCATAAATCGTTATATCATAGTGTACTATATATACATACAATATAGTATGAAATACTCATTTTAATTCTTATTGTTTACTATATTTTTTGAATACGGTAAGTCATCTTCTAATGATAATATGTCAC
This sequence comes from Viscum album, assembly GCA_963277665.1. Lineage (NCBI taxonomy): Eukaryota > Viridiplantae > Streptophyta > Magnoliopsida > Santalales > Viscaceae > Viscum > Viscum album. The sequence continues at coordinate 1,420,771,151 of OY728156.1, read as the reverse complement.
ATTGTTTATGAATAATCTTTTATTACGTTGCAATTTGAAAGGATATGAAATGTATGGGTAGTTTAATGTAGAATTTAAGTATAAGGATCTCTTCTAGTTTATAATAACATTAAATATATGAGAGAAAAAAATAAAATTTATGTGAGAAATTTACATTGTTGAGGGGTTACATATTTATTAACAGAAATGAATTAACTGGAAATTTATGAATTTATGAATTATTGTATGAAGGTTTTTAACATGTCAAATAATAATGAAATAACCATGGGATGGGTATGTAACCTTTCCCATGACTTTTCCAAATCTATCTATTTCCCCTAAAAATATCACTTAATTATTCTTCCATTTCCCAATAATGTAATAACATGCAATGGATAAGGGGATGATCCAATATGAGTGTCAGGTTATTTTGTTTTATCTTTTAGATACAACAATGATAGAGGATCTAAAAACTACCTTTAATTGATTATTAAAATTATAATTGAATTATGATCAAATTTTATTCTATTTTGTTTTAAGAAAACTAAAATTTATTCATTTTAGATTTAGTTTAGTCTACAGTTTCATAAATGGGGAACTTGGGGTTTTGGTTTTCTAATTACAAATCCTTCCTTGAACGAGTTTATTGTTATCAATAGAAATCTGATAGTGGTTTAAAATCATTCCCATGATCATTTATATTCAATATGATGTCATAAATATATGTGTTCATTACATTAAAAAAATAGATCTTTGTAAAATTTAAATGATATTATGAATATAATAAAATATGAATATCTATCACATATGTCTTTAATATCACATGGGTTATTGAAAAGTTAATCATATCTAGTTTCCAATCATGCTCTCTCATAATAAATATCTCCCCATGTATAAAATTTATTTAATGTGTAATGCCTATCAAGAAACATGAGTTCCCAGACCCATAGTGTTATTCTTATATGGTCCTTATCTACCTAGTTATTCTCACATAATCCAATACCATTGATATATTATTATATGTTCTCGAGTTCTTTGAGTTTATATTACATAGGTCACTAAATCGCTTGATTAAACCTGCATAACCACATATCATTTCCTATAATCACTAAAGAACTATGTTAATATCATACAAGGAACACACACTATTTTTTATGTCACACGGGTAGCTATCGTGATATGTATTGGATGATGTGTGGAGTTATACATTTATCAACCCCAATGTGCTAAGATACTCAAATTAAAATACATATCATAAGTTTAAATTGTATTTCTATGTTTAATCATGCGTATGCTCTTTCTTCTTATTTAATCCCATGCACTACCAATCATAATTAATGGTGGATAATTTTAGTTTCAAAAAACACATTCCTGGAGCCATAACTCTCCACCTTTGATACATGAAAGTCTTTAAATATGTCTAAGAAGGAAAAATGTGATTTTTTTAAAATTATATTAATAATTGATATAAAAGATTTCTAAAATGATTGTAAATTATATTGAAATTTATTTTACAATATTTATTAATTTTAATTTTTTTATAAACTAATTACATTTAATTTATTTACAATTTATTAATTTTATTGTTAATAAAAAATTTAATATATAAACATCTATAAGATTAGTGGTCAATATTAAACAATTCTATATTATTATGGAATTAATTATAATTTAGATATAAATGGTTCATATATAAATTATATGATAATTTATAATTTTTTTATTAATTAAAAAATGAAAATATAAAATATTTTATATGTTAATTATGAGTTGTTAATAATATCTATTTCATAAATTAAAATTAAATTCTGTATATAAGGAATTATTTAAACCATATAAAAATTTGTCTGATAAATGATGTGATCTATGATTATGAAGTATTGAATATGTGATACTTAGATTATATAAATTATGTATATAATAGAATTGGTATATAAATTGTTTATATCCCCTTACATATATAATATTTAATTAAATTCCATATAATAGATAATAGTAAGTGTACATAATTTATTTCAATTATAAAGTCTTAACATTTGATTTATTTTTTAATTTTTAAGAAATAGTCAATATCATGTTTAAATATATGAATTGTTCATTTTTTAATTTATTCCCATGTTTATATATACATATAACTATTATATTTTTAATTTTTATGTATTATTTAGTTTAAATAATTAATAACATCTATTTATTTTCAAACTTGTATGTACAGATTTACATGTTATGTATGATAATTTATTTAGTATTCTTATTCTTTAAATTTTTCTTATACATATTTACATGATTAAATTTTTTTAGTTAATTAGAATATGTATTAGCTGATTTTATTATGTTTTAATTTATGGTTTCCATGGGTAATGTATCCTTGGATAGAGGGCCTCTGGTTCAGACTTCTCACAAGCATGGTGGCTTGTTCCATGTTTAGAAATATAGGGGTTGGCAATCTATGACTCTAATATTACACTTATAAGGTTGATGTATTACATATGATTCTAATAGTTTTCATAAAAGGGATTCATATACCTTATTCTTGGCTTGTATATGGATATGTATGAATATATCTGGTTTCTAATTTATGTTAGTAACATAAGATATCAGTTCTATAAAGGGATAGATGTCAACATGGGTTGAACATATTAATTTAGTTGATGAAATTGAATTCATAACTAAATAATTTGTATTATGAATTCATAAAGGTAATATAATGAGATAATATAAGGACAATAAATCACATTTAATATATTAAATGTTAGATTATTTAAAAAGAAAACACCTTTCAGGACATCAATCATCCAGATGGGTAGGTGATTCTAAATTATGATTCCGCTAGAATATATTTTGTATGGAGATCAAGTAATTGGTGTACCTAATAGGATTATATTCCAAATAATGTAATTTTTTTTGGTTATAGTTATATAGGAGCCCCAAAAAGTATGATGTCACTAGATGAATGGTGTTGATTTTATCCATATGATGGATTTTTAAAATAGTTTAACTCTAAATCCTTAAAGTGAAATATATGATATGATTGGAATAATGGACTATCTAAAGATATATGAAATGGTAGAAATGAAAAATTGAACTAATGATTAGTAAAATAAGGATGTTTTACCACAAATTTATATGATTGATTTTAAATGGCTTATCATTTCAGTTGTATAATATCTAATGAATTTATACATCCAATGAATGTAAAACATGATACTCAACTGATAACAACTTCAGTTGTTGATAAATATAAACAATATAGTCATAATATAATATAATTTTAAGTTAATTTCATGATAAATAGAATAATTATATGATTAAATCATTGCAATAGTAACTTAAGAAACATTATTATGAAATATTAACAATTTATGTGAACCCCTTCCTGAGTAGCTAACTATTGAGGTAGTTTAAAAAGTGGGGTTAAATGCTAATTATAAGCATAAAGTAATTCTATAAAGTTATTAGTAATAATTGTTCAAACTATATAATTCATTATATTGTCATCATTAGAATTATTCTAATAGTTCTATTACATTTAAAAAATAATAATCTATTTTCTCATTTTTTTCTTAGATTAATTGGGAATGTTATCTCTAAGTTATAGTGATACATCAATAGTAAATAATATAAATGTTAAAACCAAAATAATTAATGTTAGTTGGGGAGTTTAACAAAGACTCATAAAATATTAATTAAAAGTTTTTTAAACATAGATATGTTAGGAAGGATGAGTACTAATTCCAAGGGTATAATTTTCTATAATTTCTATAGATGTTTAGAAACTCAATAGAACTTCCATGTTAGGTCTTAATGTTATAGAAATTACTTATTTATTTTTTGAAGTTATATAATAGAAATTTTACCCATTAAAAACTTTGTAATTATACATGAGTTCAAAATCAAGGAAGGAATTGGTGGAATGTGTTGATTGTGTTGATATGATGATGAAAAGGGTTGTTGAATCCTGATGTGAATGTAAATGAAAAATTTATCAGTAAAATATAATTCTATGTAATGAATTGTGACTTCATCTTATTTATATTATATGATAGGATAATTTTTTTAAAGATTTACTATAGAAACATGAGGTGATTTTCCTAACACACATGGTTTATGATTCCTCAGATTCTATTATTTTATTAATAAGAAGATCAAGGATGAAATTTTTTGTCAAATTTTTTGTTAAAATATTAATGATTTGAAAAAACCATCAGCGGAATATTTTAACAAATAATCAAATATTTTGATAGTAATTCTGCAAACATATAGAATACCATATGGGATATGCATGTAGTAGTTAAATTATAATTTATTCATAAAAAAAATAAATAGTATTTACTAAACATAAATTACTTTTTGTATCATGGAAAGATATTATAAAATTAATATTTTTTACTATAATATAGGTGGAGTATGTTAGGAATCAATTTTATTCAAAGTTATCATATAAAGGATAATTCTTATCAATATAGAAAGTGAATATCACTTTCAAGGGAAAATTTTGATGGAAAGGGTTCTATTAATGATGTTAATAAAACTAAAAAGAGATATATGTAGTCAATATAAGTTATTAACATTACAATAATGGATTTTATAATGTTAAGGTGTTTTAATATTGTGTTTATGGAATTAAACACTAGGAATATGTTTCCTAAGTCTCGCCATTATTTAAGAAAAATTTCTATATTGAAATTTCCCACTAAGGGTTTTAGTGGGAGGGTTTATCAACTAATCACATTTTTATATAGTAGGAATTGAATATAGATGTAATGAGTTTATGAAATCCACAAAAAGTGGCTTATTTATAATTCTGTCAGAGATGATACTTCAGTTAGACACTTTGTTAATTATTTACTAAGTATTATTAAATTGTTTTGGGAAATAAAATATACCATTTTATATAAAATATAATATTCATATTTTCATTTTTTACATTGTATTCATTGGTATATTTATAAATCATGAAGTAAAATGTTAATTTACCTATCCATGTACACCTTTGAGTTATCCTTAAAATTTTTGTACATGGATTATGTAAAAGGGCATGACCTCAAGAATTACCTATAATAGTGACTTTAGAAAAGAATTAATTTTCATTCACAGATATATTTTAGGTTTTTCAGTTTATATGATTCCGTTAAAATTCATATATAACAACCCAAAATAATACAATGTATAAAATACTAAAGAAATATCCATTTTCCCAAAATATAAAACTTTTAAAAATAAAACATGATTTCATATTCATGAATGATATCTTCAACTCTTAACATCCCCATTTCCCTTAGCCATACTTATACCCTATAAAAATAGTTTAAAATATTGGATGATCCAAAAAATCTCAGTATGGAATATAAAAATAAATAAAGAAACTTCTAGTCCTTGAATGAAAAACATTTTCAAAAAGTTAAAACTTTTACACATAAAACATAAGATCTTTAGCTGACCTTGTGAAATAAGAATTTTCTTATAAACCAATAAAATTTAAACATAAATCATAATGTTTACCTATGAAATTATTATCATATACCTATTTTACATAAATTATCTCTCTTGAATATATAGGGTGTAACCATAATGGTTATGCATGGAAAAACCATCACAGAATATTGCTATAATATTTTAGGAGAAACCAAACTGCTTAACTTCATCCCTCTACAAAATGAATTATATAGATATAACAGGTTCACCCACCTTCAATTTATCACAGAACCACCCATCCTAATAAATATTTCCAAAGAACCATATCATAATCATAACATGTACAGCCCGCAAAAAAGAAACATTATTGAGGAAAATAAATTTTCCATTTTGAAACTAGTTTTGATTTTGGAAAAGTCACACAATCCTAAATGGAATATTTTATTTGATAGTTTTTGAAAAAAATTAAAGGATGCTTCAAAATATTTAAGAATCATGAAAGTGGGAAATTACAATCATGTTGTATATACTAAAATAACATTTCATTAGTAAAATGAGTTTTAACATAAAAAGTTGATTTTTTAAAAGAATGTTTGTTATTTTGAGTCTGACTCATCACATAAACTTTTTATCTTCCTGAATAATAATATTAGGATAATTTATACTTTCTAAATAAAATTTTAAAATTTATTATTCCTATTATATCACTTATTACAATGTTATTAATCATTTAAGTTTACATCAGAATCTAGGATGATATTTGGTTCACAAGGTCAAATTGTTTCGTTCGGTTTAATATTTCCAAAGTGGAAATTATTTCATCATATTCGTAATAATATTAATATAAAATGTATCATATATATTTATCATTTTAATCATTATTACCATCTAATAAAATATGTGATGTGAAAAATATCACACCACTCTGTGGAGACAATATAACGTACATACGCAAGTGCGATGCCTCTATTTTTCATAGGATGGATAAAAGGTTGAAAAATATTGTTCAATAATAATAATAATAATAACTCATAATATATATTATATTGGAGGTATTTCTATATCTTTAAAAAAAATTATTAGGAAGTGAAAGAAGAATTAAACTTGAAAGAATTGATAAAGATGATTACATCTTCTTCGACAAACATTCTTTAATCACTACTGAAAGGATATTGGGTTGGGCTCTTGGAAGAACCAAATTGTCATAAAACATAACTAATAATGTTGAAAATTATAGTAAACATATTGTTTTATTCAATATGGATATTGGGGGTGAAATTAAATGAACTAATGAGGACCCTTTTTCAATTGAAGGTTTGGAGAACCCTTGGAAATCCTCTGAAAATTAAATTATTAAAAATTTATTTTCTATCTAAATACCAAAAAATGTCCATGTATTCAAATATGATATAAGATAAGGTTTACATATGATCATATAATAAAATTTTTATAGGTTTTGGTTTTATTTTAAAACTTATCATTTTGATTATCATTATTTTAATTATTCTAGTTTGTATTACGATAAAAATTTGTTCAATATTAAAAGGTGGTAATCATTACTTATAAACTTTCTATTAAACTATATATTAAGAATTTATGAAAATTTCAAATAACATATTACCCCCATTTTTAAAAAAATATGTTTTATGATTTTTTAATAATTTACTAAAATATTATTTTGATTAAATATCATTAGTGTCAATTTTGACACTATTGATTACTTAAACATTACTAAAATAAAGACAGTAACAGAAATTCAAAAAAGCATTTAATACATCCCCCATATTTGTCATACTCTTCCACAAAATTTATGTATATCATTAATTAATTCAAATAATATTTATTTTAACATTTTGGATATCATTTATTTGATTTTTTAATTATTATAATAATTAATCAATCATCATTGTATTCTTATTTAAGGTAATTACATCTCACAAAAATTAAAAATAAAATACGATGATGTAGATAAATATTATATATATATAAATAATACTGATATTAATGGATATATTTTGAATGAAGAAATAATAAAAACAATATTGTTATTAAAAATATAAATGTGGCACCTTTGCCTTCTCATTAAATATAATATTATAAAAATCATAACATTATTCAAAATAATTGAAAAGTCATAAAAATATATCATGAACATCATTTTATTAAGTTCCTAATAGACTCTTAGATTTATTCTTATCCCACCTTTTCCTAATGTGGACACAGAAGATATATTAAAGACAAAGAATGTGATAATTTATTATTTTATTTAATTTTTATAATATTAATGTCATCTTCCAGGATGAGCATTTATTAAATAACCCAAATTCAGACTGTAGGTGTTAAGGGTCAAATATTTATAATATAATATTGTTTGGAAAAGTGTTAGGGTAATTTTATATGATTATTTTATTCATAATAACCTGATTTACCCATTATAGTGGTAATTTTTTTTTTACCAAAGTCATTATTCATAGTGACCAAAAATAAAATGGACCAATTTTATATATTTGGACGTTCTAATTACAAATATTTAATACATTATTATGAACAAAGATAGGTTTCCATCTGACCAGACACCTGAACCAGTCTGTGACTTCGTCTGAATGGCATTCTCGATCCCCATGGACTGGAAACTTGTTCTTGGGTATCAAAATTACACACTTGTGAGTGATTTATCCCAAGATGAACAACCAAAAAACATAATCAACAATGAAGCATCACACTAAGATCAATATTCAAAATCAAAAAAGGGAATCAACAATTCAAGTAAAACATTACATGATATTAATCATAACCCAAAACAAACTAAACTACCCAAACAGAAGGAAAATAGTAAACCACAACACAAAAAACTGCATGCAGTGAGAAGGTCATCACCCTCAATCCACCAACATAACCACATACATGAGATGAATGCTATAAATCAGATCCACCATCACCACTATAGAACATCTTTCCTTTACTTGACCCAAAAATAACAAATTCTACAATCACCCAAAGGCATATGTAGTTTGTAGGACAAAGCCCAAAATGAAGCCATCCAAATGAAAGATTCTATTCTATAATAATAGAAGATCAATTAACTTGCATATTTTGAGGACTAATTTGGGGAATACTTTTAATAATATTATCATATATAAATATTTTTCAAATAAACATGATTTGAAAATTAACATAAAATTAAGTCCCAATGTATACCAAAAGTAATCCCCACATCACAAGAGAGAATCTTGTAATGGGAAATCCATAACAATGGTAGCACTTCTAGGACCCTAGGAACCACTTATCTTGGTGAAATCTAGTATAACAACCATAACCCACAATATCCTCATGCACATGCAACTTAAGGGGAATCAATCCCATGGTCTAGTTCTCACCAATCATAATCATTTTTAGTTAGTGTAGTATCATCAATCCTACTCAATGTAACTTGGAATTGGGCCTACCAATACAACTAGAATTCTTGTCCAAGTCTACCCCTGGATACCTAGGATTTCCTTTTTTCCAAACATTCTATTAACATGTCCTATATATCACCACATTAATATACACACATCAAGAATCATAAAAACACTTGATAAACAACCACTTTTTATAGAAAAAATATCTTCCAAATCCATATTCACAACATTTCTATTTTCAGACTTGTTTCGCATCACTCGCACAATTCATAAATCTTATATGGAATAAAAAATAGTATAACACACATAAAATCCAACCATCCCAATTTTATAAAACAAATTTTAAAAGACATGAAAACAGATTTGAAGACGCATTTTTCACCACAAACATAATAATAAAACACATTCATAAAGAAAAACAATCCCTCCATAATCATCTAATAATGAAAAGGCATTGAATCACTTACCTTTAGAATTGAAACATCAAGAACCCATTGGAAAACCACAACTTCACCTCAAAGGAACTCCCTAAAAAAATAAACTGAAAAAAATCAATATTTCACCCAAAAGCACATGATCTAACCCTCATTAGGTCAAAAAATATGCTGGAAAATAAGAACTCAAACAAAGAGGAAGAATAAACCTAAAAGAAGGAAGAAAACATTAGAAAATAGACTTACTTGATGATTCCTTGGATATCCAAGGACAAATACACCCAAATAGTGTAGTTTAATATGGACAGGAGGGAGTGGAGAAAGCTATTATGGGTAAAAATATCATACAGATAAAATTAAGGGTGATTTGGGGTTAAAATTAGGGCATGGTAGAAGAGTAATTCTCCACATTGAATGAACTAGAGAGGCTACACAGTTATCCTACATAGTCTTCCAAAACAATAAAAAACTATGTTTTTATCACAATCTAAGAGGAATGTGGTCTTATGGTTTCCTAGGGAACGTCACATTCCTGTGTTCCAAGCCTTGTGACCTAGACATTTCCATTGTCCCCAATGCACGTTTCCCTCTCAACTGGCACACAGTATCCCATAATCATGTACCAACCATGCACCACCAGCTAGTGATAACGTAACTCCATTTTTAGTAATAACTACAATTAAAAACAATGGATAATCATAAGACAAAAAATAATAAAGTAATACCTCAAATTAAAATCCCATCATAGAAAATTCTCCCCACTATGAAAACAGTCTGCCCTCAAAAACAAATTCTAGAGTCTAATCAGAGAAGAAAACCAGATACTACTCCTCAACCCGAGGCAGTCACTCCAATGACTCATTCTCATAATTAAAATGATTCCAAACGACTCAGACAAATGGTATGGACTATCCCCAAATAACATTCCACATGTGAATCCACAATCTATACTATCCCCTCAAACATAAACAAATATGGTTTCAAGTCCAACTCTTCCCAATTCAACACTTAAGATGGATTTTGATTATACTTTTTCAACTGAGAGACATGTAACATGTCATTAATTAACATAAAATAATAATGAAATGGAAACTGGTACACCACTTTACCAACTCTCTTAGTTATCTCAAAAGGCCAAACAAATCTTGGTGTTAGCTTTCCTTTATTACCAAAATGACAATGACCCAAATGATGATTCACTTTCAAAAACTCCCAGTCACCCACAGAGAATTACAAGGCTCTTATCCAATGATCAATATAATATTTATGGTGACTATGAGTTGTCAAAAAATTATTCCATATCAACTTTAAAAAATGAGACATCTCCTATAAATGTCTATGTCCCTACAATGTGGTATCACCCAAATCTACTTAACAGAAAGGGGTATGACGCAACCAACAAAATAGTTCCTCAATGGTACAATTCAAAGTGAAGATTGGAAACAGTTATTATACACAGACATGATCGACCCCAATTGGATATCCAAATAGCCTTTTAAATCCAACACATATGATTAGATAATGTTTTCCAATATCTTATTTTACCAGTCCTTATGACCATCCATTTGAGGGTGGTATTCCATACTCAAAATGAACTGTGACCCCAATGCCCTCTGTAGGCCTTCCCAGAACCACATGGTGGAATGAGATTGCCTATCGGAAACAATTTCCAAAAACACACAGTGAAGCCTCACTATCTTAACAATATACAAGCATCCCAAAACATCCACTTTGGATGAATCACAAATTAGAATGAAATGGGATGACAAAGTGAGTAGGTCTGTCACTACCAATGTACTATTCCTTCCCCATGGTGTAAGAGGTAACATATAATGAAATCCATATCAAAATCTTCCCACTTCATGGTATTAATGGGAAATGGATAAAAAACAAGTGGGTGTATAATGCGCTAGTTTGACCTATTGATATTTATAACATCTTGATACAATCTCATATTTTTTCCATTATGTAGTTGTTCACCAGAATTTAAGACAGCCATAAAAAATCAGAGTGGTACTTGGAAGATAGGTCCACTAAGATTGGGGTCTATCCTATGTCACCACACTGCACAACAATATTTACACCCTGAAGTGACCCTTGAAGCACAAAATTCTTGTAGGAGACAATAACCACTCTCCATGAACCTCCACCCATTAAGGAATTTTATATAATGTTAGAAAAACTCAACACACAACTACTCTTATTGAATCAACTCCATAAGGTAAGGTATAAACAAAAAAAATAGCCATGAATTCACATCTTCTACACTCTTTGGTCTCGAGATGCATCTAAGAATAATGGTTTATCATGGTCCACTCATAACTAGACTCTTTCAACCCTTGCACCACCACTTTCAATCTCAAAGAATATTCTACTACATTTCATTTTCCTAGGTTATACATGATATGAAAATCAATCCATTATACTTAATCTACCCAATGATGAAAAATTACATTTAGATCAATTATAGAGTGTTTGTAATCCAAAATCTTATGATCTAATAAACCAGAAACTTCTCACCAAAATGATAATGAGGCCATGTATTTAATCCATGCATCACAACTTCTAAATCCAAGTCATGGGTTAGGTAATTATTTTAATGTGGTTGAAGTTGGTGAGAAATATACACCATCAAATGGTCATTCTACATTAGCATGCACCTGAGACACATACATGAAGAATGATAATAAACCCCATATCTCATTATAGATTCTAAAAAAATAAAAATAGGGGACATGGTCAAATGCTTCTTAAGCTCCACAAAATATGTCTAATAATCTAGGCTCTACACAAACAATACCCCTTTCTATGTAAGGGTGGTCATGGATAAATCATGCTGAGATAAATCTCTAATTAACTACCTGTAATAACCTTTTAGGCCTAAAATGCTTCTGATCTCTTAAACATTCTTTTTCTTTTCTATTGAAATCACAACATTAATCTTTTCAGGGTCTATTGAAACACCATGCTCCAAGAAAACATGACCTAGAAACATAGATTCCTTGATCCAAAAGGCACACATGGAAGACATCGTATAGATGTGAAGATCCTAATGAGTGACCAAAAAAATTCTTAAAAGATACTCATGCTCCTGCATGGTCCCGGAATAGGCAAGGATATTTTAAAAACATAGAAAAACAAAGGATTAAAGAAACTTATGTAACAACTGGTTTATAGGCACCATAAAGGCAATTGGACCATTTTTTTAATCTGAAAGGAAAGACTAAAAAAAATATTACCCAAATCCATCATGAGTGAAGATATCCAAAAAAATATTACCCAAATCCAGATGTGGAGTTCTAGCACATCCTGACTGATGATCACATTATCCTTAAAGAAATTGGGTACTTCCAATAGGTCCCACAAAACCTATTCCCCATAAAAAATAATTGATTCATGCTTGTAAGTAAACCATAAAATCCATAACAAGGATCTCATCAAATAGAACATTATCCAAAACTGTAAAATCACATTCCATCTTGACCCCTGACACAGTTAGTACACAAGAAAAACACTAAAACCCATTTCTTACATCAGAATAAATGGAGTTTCCAACACCATAATATACAACATAATCTCATTTGAAAATTAATTCTATCCATGTGATAAGAAAAAATAAAGGATACAGAATCACCAATTAAAAAAATAATGGAAATGAAATAAGAATGAAACCTTGAAATATCACTGGTCCTACATCTGATTCTACTAGTGCCATATCCAAAGCATGAAGATGCATTATCTATACCTAAGCATGATAAATACCTATGAACTATGGTTCTAGCTTAGGATGACTCTTTCCTAAAAATGGTCCATCCCTACCACCATGATCACCAAACTAAGAAACCACCATCCTTGTTGGATATGACTAGGGAGATATCAATAAGAAGGCTACTGAAGCTACACCACTCTTGTGTGGGTCTGCTACATTGAAAAATCACTTCAAGTGTCCCATATTCTTATACTAATGACATGACATGGGTGGAGGTAAACATGTCGACTGACTATGTACTTATATTCCACACTGATTGAGTAGAAATGATCTAATATTTAAATCCAAAAATGAAAACGATATTGAATGATGGCCTGATCTATCACCTCCATACTTCTCCTACTCATCCAACCTTCTATTATTCTCATGTGAACTTCCAATACCATAGCCCATTTATACCACTAATCTGAAGAAAACATGCATTCCAATATTATTTATCTCCACCATCAATTCATTATAAACCGCCTCATCATATTTATTAAAGTTCTATAGGATGATATTATTTCAAATATCCATTCATAAACCCATTTCAAACATTTGAACCTTATGCTACTCATTAGAAACAACGTTGGGTGCGAACTGATAAAACTCTACAAAGTGACTTTCATATTCCATCATGGTCAGATCCACCTTGTGAAGTTCCAAAATCTCTTAAATCTTAAAGAAAGACAAGGTATTAAGGAAATATTGATCTTTGAAGACAAATATAAATCCATTCCACCCATTTTCTCATGCTTAACTTCTTGAACCATGGAGTCCCAACCACATATATAGGGGACTTCTAACAATAATGAATCACACTTCACATTGATTGCCTTAGGAGTTTCATGAAAACAAAAATTCCTTTTGATTTTCTCCAGAATCTCCTCTTATTCAGCGGGGTATGTGCTACCTTAGAAAGAGGGAGGATTTTTCTTGAGGAACTCCTCAGTTTTTTCCTTTCTAAGACTAAGTTTGGCTTCCCAAACATGAGCAGGACTAGAGCCCAGTCCTTGACACAATACATAGATAATGAGGAAAATAGAATCCACTAATCATTGATCAAATGGTGATGTAGTACTCTCATTATCCTCTTCCTAGGTATGAATAGGAAGTCTCCATAGAGGCATATTGCTATATCAAGAAACAAAAAAAAATGAAAACCCATCATCACACCATTTTGAAATTTTTTACACAAGTACAAATCTCAAACACTTCCACAAAACAAAGATAAACCATAACAAAATCATCAAAAAGTCAGACCACTTCTCCCATGCCTAGTGTACATGCATATTCTAAATCTCATATGTATTTTCTATATGATAATATTACAAAATTACCAACATTCCATGGAGACTAATGATCTATCATGTGGTTCATTGGAAAGACACCTCACTCATAACCACCTCCTCAATCCCCAACCCCCCTAGAATCATACTATCCAAACTATCCCAAATATCATAACCCAATGAAAGATTGAAACCTCGTAAAATAACATTTTTTTACGAAATAATCTGGGGTGATATCGGTCCCAAAACCCGACCCGGCCCTGGCCAGCCTTTGACATGGTTAGAAAGGGATTTATTGGTCCCCATAGGCTGGAAACTAGTACTAGGGTATTAACATTATACTTTTTTGGAATGACTTCAACCATGATGAAGAACCATGAATCCAACTAAATAATCAACCATCACACAATGATCAACATCCAAAACCAAAAAGGGATAAAACTATTTGAGTTAAAGTTTTTACAAATTTAATCAAACCCCAAAAAAAACCAAACTACCAAAATAGAAGGAAAACACTAAACCATAACTCAAAAAACTCCATGAAATGAGAGGTTCATCACCCTCAAGACAACACCACAACCACCTACCAAAGATGAACACAAGCAGTCAGACCCACCATAACCACTATAGAACATCTTTTCATTACTTGAGAAAAATATAAAAAAGTCTATATACACCCAAAGGTGTATGTAGAGTGTGATCCATTTCCCCATAGGATTAAAAAATGGAAGATTCCATTCCAAAAAATTAAAAGATAAATTGAGATTAAAAATTTAAGAAACAATTTTGGAAATAATTTTAATTAAGACATTTAAATGTAATATTTTTCAATGAAAAATGATTTGCAAATGAACATAAAATTAAGTTCCATCATATACAAATGGTACCACCACATTATAAGATACCACCACATCCCAAAAAATCCCTAAATATTTTATCACTAGTTAGACCCTAGGTTCCTCATATATCAATGAAACATGGTATATCATACATAACCCACAACATCCATGTGCACAAGCTAGTTGAGTGGAATATATCCCAAGGTCTTGTGGTCTCCAATCATTATCAAGTTTATTTAGTATTTTGTCATAAATCCTACTAGAAATACTGGGCCAATACATTTATTATCCAATTAGAGTACTAGTCCTAGTCTTCCCACCTAGATACACATGATTTTATTTGTGCTCGACATTCCATTCAAATGTCCCATAGATAACCACATTCACATACACACATCAAGAATCATAAAAACATGTGATAAACCACCAATTTTCAATGTAAAAACTCTTTTAAATCCATAATCACACCAAATACATTTTAAAATGTTCTTTTCATCACTTACAAAATTCATAAGGCCCATTTGAAATCACAATAAGAACAACACACATGAAATCCAACCATTCTAATTTTTAAAACCACTTTTCAAAACATACACACCCTAATACATTTTAAAAACACATTTCTCACCACACAAATAATCTATATATTTCATTCATTAAATAGAATAATCCTACCAAAATCTTCTAATAATACTACAACTTGGAACCACATTCCTCAATATAAGAAACTTTAGGAACTCAGTGGAAAACCACAACCTCACATCAAAAGGAACCCTATAAAGGAAATATCGAATCACAAAAAACATTATTTCACCCAAAAACTCATGATAAAACTCTCATTAGGTAAAAAAACCCACTAAAAAAATACAAACTCATAGAGAGAAGAAGAAAAAACCCTAAAAGAATGAATAAATTGACAGAAAAGAGACTTACATGATGAATCCTTCAAGATCCATGATGAAATACACCAAAAAAATATTTTTTAAGAAGGTAGAGAGGGATTATTAAGAAGTTAATTGGGCTATAAATCTCATAAGTATTAAATTAGGGATGATTTTGGGTTAATATAAATGGGGGTTGGAAGTGTAATTCATTACTTTTTATGACCTTTACAAGTCACATAGTTTTTTGAACCATGTGGAAATTATGTGTCCCTCTCTTTATAAGAGTAATGAGGGTGTACTTATTACTGGAGAAGGGCGTAAAACTATGTGGAAATTAAGGTGACCTGGAAAGTTCCACTATCCAAAGAACATGGTTTCCTCTATTTTGGCACACAGTTTCCCCGAATCATGTGACAATTGTGCGCCAGCTGCTGTCAAGACGGAAAACTACATTTTTTACTATAAAATCCAAGGGAAACTTATGGATAATCATAAGATTAAAAATATACAATGTAATACCTCAAAATAAAATCATTTATGTGACATACATTTTTCAAAACTGAAAACACAGTATTAGAATATTTTAATTAAAAATTAAATCGATAAAATGTATTGAAAACTAATATTTTAGAATAATTCATCTTTTAAAGAATATATGTAATGTTTTTACACTAAATTAAATAACAAACCCATTAAAAAAATAATAGTATTAATATATAAAAAATAATGTGATTTGAATTTAGAATTTATCCAAAGAATAATTTTGACCTTGTAAATAAAATACAGTTTTCAGTAAAACTAGAATATGTCACTATTTATTAAAAACATATTTTTAGAAAATTATCATAAATTCATTATAATATAATTTTGAAATTTAAGGTTTAAAAATAAAATTTATTTTTTCAAAATAAAATTCTATATCATGAAAAATAAAATTAAATATTACAAAAATTTAACAAAATTAAAAAATATTTCTTCTATTAGTACTCTAGATATTAAATTACCCCCTATTTTTTAAATTTCTTCCCCATAATTTAATTCACTTATTAAGCTTGTGGGGATCCCATTGTCTAATATCATATTCTGATTCCCTTGTTGACTCTTTGACTATATCGTTTTTTTGCAAAATATTAAACTAGTGAATTTACTTATTCCATAATTATTGCACTCTATAGTTAGAATATGGACTATTTTTTCTCATAAGAATGGTTATTTCCAACTGAACTACTTTAGGGATCAAAACATAAGTTGAATTCGTAACATTCATTCATAACATTGGAGCATGAAAAGCATCATATACCAAGGATAACATAAAGAAAACACTACTTTGATGGAAACTGTTGCAAATTTATCTAATATTTCATTTTCTCCAATAGATTGTGGACTTATCTTTCCCTTATTGAAAAAATTAATAAAAGTTTTCCATAGAGATGTTTTTTAAAAAACTAATCACCTCCCATGAAATAATGATATTTCCCCTAGTTATCCACATAAATTTTCTGCCTACTCTATGATATCCATATATGTTGTTGAATCATCGTTACCCTTTTCAATATTTAATTTACCAATTCTAATCCCAAAATTATTCTTTATCTAACTTTATCACATATAAATGGAATATTAAATTACTTTCTATATAATTCCTCAACTGTTTCCATCTTTATAATAGAATGAAAACTGTTATTATATGAAAAATCATCCAAAAATAATAATGATACTTGATTCCGTAAGAATCTATTTAACATGATCAAAGAATATCCTCCAATGTTTGAATTGTATGCTCAGACTATCCATCAGATTGAGGATGGAAGTAGTGCGAATACTTAATTTAGTCACCAAAACCTTCTATATCCCATTCCAAAAATTAGAGGTAAATCTGTGATAATGATTAGATATAATAAAGATAAGGACTCTATGTAATCTAATTATCTTTTTTCATAATATAAATAATGTTTATCAAAGGATATAGTATCTCAAATGGGAAGAAAATGAGATGAATTATTTAATCAATCAACAATTATCCAAATCACATTTTTACCTCGTGAAGTCATTGATAATCTCAAAAAAATAAATGGATATGTTCTCACATTCCCACAATAGAACAAGAAGAGGCCATAGCATTCACTTTTGTAATTGGAATTCTGATTTAACCAATTATAATTCAATCATCTCATTTTAATGTTAGAAATATCTATATTCATTTCGTCCCATCAATAATGCTCCTGAATATATATGTACATCATAGTGCGGTTAGGCTAAAGAACAAATGGAGAACTATATACTAATTCAATAACTATTTATTTAACTTGGAATCCTAAATAACACATAATATTTTTTCAAATAATACAACACATTATTTATCAACATTAAATTTAGGAAACTGGCCCATCTTAACACAATACACCATTTTATAAAACTCGTATTCTTCCTTCATTAATTTATTAATATTGTTTTATTGATGTGATTACACAAACACCAGAAAGAAAACATATGTGGATAATGTATCCAAAACCTGTAGAAAAAAATTCATCAAACCATTAACTGAAGGGTTATGTTCTATTCTTAAAATGGTTAATGTACCATTATTTTTCTGAATCAAAGTATCATACACTAGATTTTATTTTCTAGGATAGTATTAAATCATCCAATAATAATCCTAAGTCAGTTCCATCTATCTTATCCTCTCCATGTTCAAATCTTTTTGAGTAAATATATACATCAATTTTTTTATCAATATATATTTCACACTTTACTCCATAAGAAGTTATGCCTCCAATATTTCAAATAAAAAACAACATAATATAATTTGAAATCATGTGTATTCCAATTTAAATTATGGGGTTTCAATTTCCATGATGTGTATGAAATTACATGATCATTATACATCATAATGAAACCAAATCCCTTTACTGAAGCATCATTATTAATGAAAAAAATCACATTTCCTCAAGGTTAGGTCCAAAATCTGAGCATTCACTAATCTCATTTTTTATTCATGAAATAATTCATCAAATTCCCCTATCTAGATAAATTTAACTATATTTTATATTAACATAATTAGAGGGATAAACAACCAAGAAATTTTTTTAACAAACATTTAATAGTGACCTACTAATCCATGAAAATTATGATTATCAGCTACAAATATAGGTCTAGAACATTTATCGACCACTTTTTTGAAGGGATCAACTATTATTCCATCTATACATATAATTTTCCCAGGGAAAGAAGTAATTTTTTTAAAAAAATAATATTTGATAAATTATCAATATGACTTATTTTCTTTATGGGTTTCCAAAAAAGTCATTTGGTGTTTTTTACAATGGTCATAAATTTTTGAATAAAACAAAATATCATTAACAAAAACAACCATAACCTTATAAAAATATTCATGAAATACCATTTTCATAAGATCCATAAATACAAATGAATCATTTTTCAAACAAAATGGAATAACCAAAAAAATAATTTTCATATCTAATACGAAAGGATATTCTTGGAATGTCATCGTCCTTCACCTTCAGCTGATGGTACCCATATCTCAAGTCAAACATTGAAATGTATATAGCTTCCTAGAGGTAATCAAACAAGTCATCATTATATAAAAATGATACATGTTCTTAATATTGATGTTATTCATTTCTCTATAATCTATTAAATGCCTCATGTAACCATATTTCATGTTAAAAAACAAAACTGGGGCACCACATGTTAAAGTACAAGGTCGAATAAAATCTTTATCAATCAACTCTAGTAACTAATTTTCCTTTTCAAAAAGTTCTATTGGACCATTTGGAGATTGGGTTTTCGTAGTTAGGTTAGAATTAGGAACTAGTTTAATAGTTTATTCAACTTCTTAATTAGGTATAACACTGGGATACTCATTACAAAAACATCTAGGTATTCATTTACTACAGGAACATCATCAGTCTAAATAGCTCCAATGTTTTCAATGGTTTATTCATGATAACTTTAATCATCATATTCTATGTGTTTCCCAGCTTCTGGATATGTTATCAGAGTGATGGGTTCATTCTTCTATAAAATATAAAAGTTTTCTGAAAAAAAACACTTATTTGTCTCTATAATATATCTTAGCATGTTAAATATAATTCCAATACATACCCAGAATAACATCAAACTCTACAAGGATTATAACAAAAAAATTTCTATGTAAGGTCATTCTAGATAAAAAGACAGGAAGATACTTATAATTTCTATTTTCCTAAATATTTCCCACATATTTTTTACCATATATTTTGGATTCATTTATTTATGTGGAATTTTGAATTAACCTAAAAATTTATGAAATTATAGAATAAGTAGACCTTTTTCAAAAAATACATTAGAAAAATAATAATAAACATGGAATCTATTTGATACCACTTTATCTGATGTCCCAATATCTACTGAATTAGTTGAAAAGGATTTCACTACCCCTTTCTTCTTATAGTCTTGTTGTATCCCATCATCTGAGTTCCTCTTTAGACGCTCGTTTCAATAATGAATCATCTCATTACATTTAAAACATTTTATTTTCTATATATGAGAATTGTTATTACCACTACCATGATATTATTCATTGCAACTACGATCCATATTACCAAACCTACCACATTGAAAAAACATACAAGTCTTCAAAATGTATTCTGAAATATTTTTTTACCATAATTCTAAAAAACTAATATCATAATATTCCTACCACCAAACATCATTGATGGATTTTCCACTATTTATTGCCACCACGAACTCATTTTCATACTATTTTGAAAATTAAAAATGATCATAATAAGACCCAGTTTCCACATTCTCTTCACACCGAACAAGTTTTTCATAACTCTTGAATTCTTGAGAAGCTAATTTCCATCAATATTTAAGATTTAATCCTTAGAAAAAATGATTTATTTTTATATAAATATAAAGAATAAATTTCAAGGCATACCATACCAATCGAGTGAATTTTTCATCCAATGTAGCCATTGAATCCACCACCTGTCTCAATTCAATGAATTGTTTTTCCATCCTATGTTGAATATAATTAAGAAAATATATCTGAAGAAAAATTATATTATAATTCATCCCATTCCAAAACACAAATCTCCTAAATATCCTTGATATTATTGACCATTGACCACCGCTGGTAATGTTCACCTTCATAATGGAAAATAGAATGACTAACCTTTTGGTGGTTTGAATACACCATGACATAAAATATATTTTATTTGGATTTTTTCATCGCTCATCTACCATTGGTTCAGAAGATCCACTAAAAGCTAAAGGTTTTTGCCACATAAAATTTTCCACATTTAACATATGCCACTATGGTTTATCTAGATTATCTCATTCATGGATACTTCTACCATTTTTGGCCCATGTAAATTGATCCATTATTGTCACAAACAACTCAGTTCGAATTCCAACCATTCTAAGTTTCATATTTGGAGAAATTTCATCCTATTGGTTCCTTACTACTTCATATTTCTTATTTCACTAATGGAAATCCATTCTGGAAAGACATATCTTATACAAAGAAACATGGTAATAATAAAATTCTATATATTATCAAATTATCATAATGTAAGAAACATTTATGGGTATTCTATTACCATTATCACATCCCCTAAATATATATAAACCTTTCTATAATACCAATTTTAAGGACCCATCCTTAAGAATTAAATATTCCAATGACACTATACTAGAATTAATTTTCATTATAAACAATTTATGGGTTTATATTTTTATGGAATTAGGTCATAATTGAAATATAAATAACCCCAATCATATAATGTGGATACATAAGAAATAGTACCCATTTTCCATAATATAAAACTATAAAAACTAAAACATGATTTATTTTTCATGAAAAATCTTATCCACTGTTGAATTTATAATTTCTCTTACCCATCCTATAAACATATGGAAAAAATATAAAATTTGGGATAATAATAAAAAATTTATTAAGGGACATAAAAATAATAAATTAATCCCGTAGTCCATGAATGAAAATATTTTTAAAATTTTAACGTTTATACATAAAATATAAGCTCATTAACTAATCATATAAAATAATATGTTTCATTTAAAACAAAATAAATCATATTGAAATCATAAAGTTAACTTTTGGTTTCATTTTCATATCACACTTACACATAATGTACATATCTCATCTATATAAAGAATAACCAGCATGGTTATGCTTGAAATAACCGTCATAGTATATTCCATTAATCTCATACATAAACCTAAGCATTAATTAGATCCCTTTACCAAATTAATTGGATATATATAGTGGGATCACCATCCATTGGGTTTTCATGGGACCCCCATCCCAATAACAAATTCCCAACAACTATAACATCATAATAACAGATAAAGATGGTATAAAGAAAATATTCCTGGGGAAAAACATTTCCATTTTAAAATGAGTTTTCATTTTTACAAATTTAAACAATTATAAATGAAAACATTTTATTTGAAAATAAAATTTTATACTTGTAAATTGAGATTCATGCTATTAAATCTTCATGAATTATGTAAATTCTATGCATGTTATATATGTAAAAAATCATTTCATTAGTAAAAAGTGATGTAACATTAACATTGGATTTTTTAAAAATGAATATCCATATTTTGTGACAAATCATCATTTACAATATTAGTATTACTAAATAATAAAATTTATTTGATTTATAATTTATTAATAACCTTTTATAAATTTATTATTACTATTATATCAATTATTACAATGTTATTAATCTTTTAATTTTATGTCAGTCATTTCGATGATTGTTGGCTCACAAGTCCAGAATAACTTTGTTTGGTTGACTGTGGTCAAAGAGTCCATTATTACATAATCATAATAACAATATTAATGCAATATTCTTGATATATATTTATAATTTCTATAATTATATCTATCCATGTAATTTTGTGATGTTAAAAAGTCGCACTACTGTGTGGAGACGACATGTCGTGCGTACACACCGGCGATACATTTGTTTTTTGTATGATGGATAAAAGTTTTATTATGGTTTTACCATAATAATATTAACATATAATAATATATATTATAGGGGATTTTTTAATTCATCAAGGATAGAACACATTGATGGGAATTGTAAGAATAAATAAACCTGAATGAATCGATAAATATGATTACCTCTTCTTCGACAGACTTTCATTAATCTCTTGTAATGGGTTCTTGTGTTGATATTTGGGAAGGATCCAATCACGAAGAACATAACTAATAATGTATATAAGATTAATGGAAATAGGTTGGTTGGGATAGAATTTTGAAGGTGGTGAAGTTAAACAAAGGAGATAGTTCACTTTTAATATTGAGGTTTGGGGAACTGGTAGAAATCCTCAAAATATTAAATCACAATATATTATTTTCATTCGAAGTACCAAAAAATTTATATGGATAACAATATGAGATGTTATTAGATTTTAATGTCATCAGAAAATAATCTTTTTGCCATTTTTTGGTATTATTTTAAACCATATCTTTTTTTATTAATATTAGTTAACTTATTTTAATTTTAATTACGGTGTCAATTTATTTAATATTTAAAGGTTGAAATTTTTAATTATAAAATGTAAATTAGACCATAAATTAACAACTTATGACATTTTGGAACAAATAATTATGAAATTTTATTGTTACATATTAACTATTATTATTATTATTATATAATTTAATAAAATATTATTTTTATAAAATACCATTAGTGTCAATTATGACAGTATTCCATACTTTGACATTAATCAATTAAATACAACTTGATAAAATCTAACCAAAAAAATTAATACACCCTTAATATGACATAATCCCCTATAAAATTCATAGATCACCTTAATAAATTCATATTATATTTATTTTAATATTTTTGTTATCATTTATTTGATTGTGTCATTAATAAACTAATTACTACATAATCGTTGTATAATTTTTTATGGTTACAATTTAGTCACTATTAAATAAATATAAAAAAAATTGATTTAGATAAATAATTTATGTCCGTAAATAGTATAAATTTTCAAAGATATATTTTGAATAACATCATATTAAAAATAATATATTTATAAAATTATTACTGTGAATCCTTTTTCATTTATTTAAAAAAATATTATATTTATCATTTCCTCATCCTTATTTCCCCAAAAATCATAAATAAATTTATATCATGAAAATAATTTTACTAAGTTCAAAATGGACACTAAAACTCATTCTTAAGACACCTTTTTCTTCATGTGTACTCATAAGATATGTTTAAGACAAAGAAAATGTCATTTTGTGAGTTTCTTTAATTTAAATAATATATTTGTCATTTTCATGGAAAATTGATAATTAAATAACTCAAATTAAATATTTAGGTTCTTAGAGTTGAATATATATCAACTAATGAAATTCTGAAAAGTGATTAGGTAATTTTATATTATTATTTTACACTTAATTACCTAACTTACCCTTTATTGGGGTAATAGTAATTTACAAAAGTTATTATTCATATTAACCAAAAATAATAGGGGCATGTTCACTAAAATCGGAAGATATAATTATAAATATGGAACCTGATTTTCAAAATTCAAAACATAGGAGTAGAATAATGTAAATTAATATTAAATTGAAAAATTGATCTGAAAGTTAGTTTTCGGAAAAATGAATCATTTAAAAAGTAAAAAATGTTTCTAAACTAAATTGAAGCTTAAAACCAATTAGAAAACATAAGTGAATTAATATAATTAAAAATTAACTAATTATAATTTATAACTAATCCAATGAATAATTTTGTACCTTGAAAATGAAATAATTATTTCAAAAATACATATCTTTTTCACTATTCATTGAAAAATCAATATTTTTATAAACATATCAAAACTTCCTTGTAAGATAATTTTTACATAATGAATTTAAAAATAAAACTTATTTTCTCAAAATAAAATTCTATCACTTGAAAAAGAAACTTATATATTTAAAAAAATGTGACAAAATAATGAAATATTTATTTTATCATTACTTGGGATGTTATAGTAATATAGGTTTTTCATTAATTATAAATGTTATCATGAGTATGATTTAGGTATAGAGATAACAAATATTCTCATGAGGCACAAAATGGGTTTTCTTCATTACACAAATAGAAAATTATATACCACATCAAATTTCATACAATATTTCTTTGATATATAAAGGACCTAGGTTTCATACTTGGATTCACGAAAACATAAGGTTTCAAGGATACATAATGTAAGACCATTCATACATTGATACATTTGTTATGAAATCCATGAGAATTTGATAATTAGGGGTATTAGGGTATGTGTTTGGTCTTGTTCTTTCTTGGATCTTAACCAAGATGAGATTTTTCCTGTAGTATAAAAAGTATGATCTATGGTTCCTTGATTGAGATATACTAATGATGTTTATTTTTATACCCTAGTAACACATATGATTTTTTAATCTATATTGTGAGGGGAATGTGATGTGAACATCCCGAAACATTATTGAAAACTAATGTATTCATCAAATTGAACAATATATACTAAGGGAATGTCTAATATGTGAGTATGCTATATGTGATTGAAATACTCATTTCCATTTAGTCACTTCATGTCCTATAAAAGGTATCATATGAAAAATTATTCTTACTCAGGATGTATTTAGAGGACATAAATATAAAGATACATGTATTTTATAGATATCAGGTTAGATCCATTTGTATAATGAGGAACACTGATTATTTTTTTAATAAAATTATTTATTTTATGAATATAT
Organism: Viscum album; assembly: GCA_963277665.1. Classification (NCBI taxonomy): domain Eukaryota; kingdom Viridiplantae; phylum Streptophyta; class Magnoliopsida; order Santalales; family Viscaceae; genus Viscum; species Viscum album. Next base: position 1,420,745,381 of record OY728156.1, on the reverse strand, counting down.
AAATTTATATTTGTTTTCAATGTAACAAGGTATTAAAGGGCCACACCTTGTGGATTACTAAATAGGGATTGAGTTTAACATAGAGAGTTACTCTAAAATTTCAATATAGTTTATATAAATGTATTTTAGGATGGGTATTCAAAGGTATTGTATTTGATGTGATTCCTAGTGTTGTTAATGATAGATTTCAAAACAAAATGGAACATATAAAATAAATAATTTTTTGATATGATTTCAAAAGTAATTTTATATGATATGAAATTAGTTGTAATAACACTATGACTTTGAGGATTTAGTATAAGTAGGATACTGATGGTGATATCCTATAAATCTATATATTGTATTGTATTATATATATATATATAGATGTCATATTTTATAGAGCTCATGGTTTTAAGGAATGTTGTTTGATTTATTTCTTGGAATATTTTAAGACATGCCAAAAAGATCTAGGAACCATTAGAACATGCTCCTACAAAAATTTATTGAAAAATAAAATACAGAAACATGTAAAAGAGAAAGGTTGTGGTAAAAAAAGGAAAATACCTAATCTAAAAAATAAAACTACAAATGAGTAAAATAATGACCATCTCCATAATTAGAGATATCATCAGCTGATTCTGATTTTTTAAGAGAATTCATATGATTGAAAATCATAGTATATTTTCCAAGAGTTTAACATTCTCTAGAGTGATCTCTATAGAAGAATATGATCTCCCATACACACTTGGATCGACCCAATAATCCCTTACCTATCCTCATCCATGATTTTTTGGATAATAACTGCATTTACACATATTAGTTTGTTTACATTCCCATCTTGGTTCTTCCCTATCTGAATGAGGGACATTCTCCATTAGAAGTGTTCCCTAAGATTCTATTAAGTGAGGAGAAAACCTATGGGAAAAATCATTCATAATTGGGGATACATGAATATACATCTCATACCTTCCTTTGATAGATAAGGAATTCTTCTATTCCATCTCCTTATCTACTACTTTTGACACATCCCTTTCAAAATAAGTTTGACTAAGGTCAGAAAAGTCAAACACTAGCTCAGCCAAAGTAAACTTGGGTCCTAATTTATAACTAATAAGGACATCGTTGAAAGAAACATTGCCACCTTCACTGCCTTGATTACATTCAACCCTTTTAGAATTAGTAGTAGGAGATCCCTCATCCACTGAAAAGAATTCATTCCCCTTAAAATCTGTAAATATATATATATATATATATATATATATATTCCCCTAGAAATAATCTCTCTAGCAGTGCGACCATTTATAGAATTGTTCCTAAGAAATTTCTTACTAAACGGTTGTATGGTACATGCATGTTTGACAGGGATATTTTAGACATTCTTGTAGTTGGAGACCTTATCCTTATAACTTTCCAAAATTTATATAATGATAGGATGTATTCATATTCAAAATGAACATCAATTTTTTGTCCATTTTACACTATATTGATAGAAATAGAATATATATTTAGCATTTGAACATCCATGAGGACTCTAGAAATGTATCCAAACATCCCTCCAATAGTGTTTTCATCCATTCTTATGGGCACAATAATACCTAAGACCAGATCATTATGAATTATAGGATATAAAAAAATCCAATTGAGACCATGAATTTTGATCCATATTTGTGCATTTGTATATTTTTTAGAATACAGGTTGAAACACAGATCCCAAGTAGAGATGCAAAAACCCCATGGATTAAGTGCATAGAAACTGTATCTCCAAGTACAAGGATAATCATCCACATTAGAAAAAATTAAATTAAAATAACCTCTTATAATAGGGACAATTATCCAATTAGAGATGCCACAAATCTAGTAGAGCCTCAATATAACCTCCTCATTATTCATTGGTTTTTCACCCTTAGAAAGTATCAGTCACCCAATTAGATAATAATTACATGGATCTAACTGTTCCTTCCAAGCATCCAAATTTACAACAAATGTGAAGGGCCTATTTACCGACTAAGGTACAAAAACCTCATATGGGATGTCATCAACTACATGATAACCTCTAGACATTTTTTAAGGAAATAATTAAAATAAATACCATTGTACATTGGTTTTGATGGATGAAGGGCTAGACCACCTGAAACCTGAGCCCGATCATCCCATGCAGATACACCATTCATATCTGAAACCATGCAATCTACAAGACCAGATTCCAAGTCACTGCATAGGGGCTTCGATGGCCCACCCTATCCGCGAACATCAGGACCTGATCATAGATCAAGTTGTTTGAATAGACGTACACCACTCGAGCCATGTTCGCAATCTCCAAGAGCAAATCCCATATCAAGGGTCTTTAATGGATGAAACCCAATTGCCTATTTGAGATCAACTAGACCTGATCCTAGATCAAGGGTCTTTGAAGGATGAACCCCACTAGAACCCTACCCATACTCACCAAGATTCGGATGATCATCTATTGCAGCACTATAATCATGCAATATTGGTTTATCTAAAAACCTCAAAGAATCGTTGTGGTCTTTATGACATTTTCTCCCCTCCTCATTCATCTTATCTATATCATACCTATTGTAAGACATATTATAGAAAAAATATATCACTACCTTTTCTATGAATCCTTTGAAATGATTCATCATGAAAGGCTATGATGTGCATGGGTGGCCAGACATGTTATTATAACATACAAATATCATCCACTTATTTATATCATCGAAAAATTGTGAGGTATGATTTGTGTGATAAATTAACTCAAATGAGAAGTAATATATTTTATAATAATAAATAATTTTTAAGATATTTTATAAATATATGAGTTAATAGATTTAATTTAGTCAAGGGATATATAATATAAATGTACCTATGATATAGGTATAAAAGCATTCCCACACCTTGTCCAAATCTCTATCTCTTCCAAATAAAAAACTCATCATTCTTCATTTGTTTAATATTTATGTATTATAATTCTAGAGATGAGTGGATGATCCATCCAAAGATTCAGTTGATTTAATTTCAACTCTAGGATATACAATAGAGAGTGGGGTCTAGTGATTGTTCTTGAGTGATCTTTATCAATCATGTTGAATGACGAATAAAGTGTAAGATAGTTAGTGTAAGGTTTATAATAGTTTTTTCATTTTACATATAGTGTGGTTTTTGGTTTTTTACATTGAAATCTTGGGATTTTATGATACAAATTTCTCTTGTTTCCTTCAATTATTATTATTCTATCTATAGAAACCTCAAAATAAGATGCTTGAGATCGTTATAGAAAACTTGATTTCTATGTTTTAGGAGGTGAATTACATTCAAGAAATGTTTGTTAAGGAAGATAATTCCTTGAATAACAATCAAATTATAGATCAAATTCTATCAAAGATGTTAGTGACTATTCTGAATCAAATGAGAATTTTTTAACGCAACTAAATAATATTGTGATTTCTTGTGTGTAAAAAACAATTATTTTGGAAACTGAATCCTGAAATATATATTTTTATAAATGAAATAATAAAGGAAAAAATGTTATCATATCAACTAAAATAGAATAAAATCATTATAGTCATAAGAATTAGTTTTTTAAAAGGTTGGGGCTGAAGCCTAATTTTTATTATAAATGCAAAGCGAAGTCCTCTTTAAACTGGGTAAATGGAGACCCACTACATAACATGAAGGCCTAGTAGGCATATACCCATTACGTGGCCCATAGGCCCCAATTTTTTGGCCCAAGGCCCATTTTTTGAATAGTACTCCTACAGTACCCGCCTGCTTCAATACCCGCAGAGTACCCCGATGCGGCTACAATGTCCTACCTTCGCTATAGTTTCCGGCCACCACTATAGTACCCAAGTTGCTACAGTTTCATTACTACTATAGTACCACAACAGTACTGCTACAGTACTACAGCCATTGGGTTTTAAACCCCTATTTTTCATGTAGGATTACGAGGAGCTTACCAATAACCCAAACCCCAAATAAATAGTTATAAGAATTAGTAAAAAATATGAAAAATAGGTGTCAAAGAAGAGGTTTACTAAGGTTATTTCTAAAGGAAGATATAATGTAAATGTGTAATATTCTAATCATGATTAATTCAAAAACAATGTTAATATTTCAAATCAAATGGAATGTAAATGATTTGGTTTTTTGTAAAATTATTTTTTATCATGTAGATTTGAATTTTAAGGAATATGTTTATATTGTAGAGTGTATAGAAACAAATCCTCTATATTTTAGTATAATATTAATTTTTCAAAATTAAAGATATAAATTGAATTTTTTGGGAGTCAAAATAATGTTCCTATAGTATAAGAGATACAAAATTAAAAAGATAAGGTTCAGTACCCTAATATTTTTTTATTAATTTGATAAAACTTATTGGAGTTGTAATCAATTTATAATCACCATCAACAGCTGAAATAATATTCTACTAGATCAATTGAAATTAATTAAAACTTTAAAAAATTAATTTTACGATTACTTAATAAAAAACATATGAGGTTGAGGAAAATCAAGCGAAACTATCTAAGCACTTGGAATGTCACATAGAGAAAAATAATTCAACAACTCAAAGATTCACTAAAACATGTTCTATGGTAGTGTTAGAAATCCAATTTTAATGTGAAATAGATAAATATTTCAAGTGCATTAAAATATCTTAAATCCAATTATATTATTTAATTGCTACTGAAGATCTATTAAAACATAAAAAAATATAAAAAACATAATTTTTAAATTAGGGAACATATGTTGCTAGAATATATAAATATAACATCGAATTACTATTAATTTTATCAATGAATCAATGGCTGTGATTAATAATAAATGTGAACAACATGTTGCGAATATCCTTATAAGTAAATTTATAAATTTCTTCAATCCAAGGTTTTTCCATGTAGGACAATATCCTCTTTTCAAAAATTATGGTATGAATCATTTATACCTCTTCCATTATTTTTAATTAAGGTACTTGATTTTGTTATAAAATTAAATGGGCTGATCATTTTAAAAATTAAAGAGGGTATTAGAAATTAAATGTTAATGGAGGATCACTTATGGACTAAATAGACTAATTGAATGGTTTCTATTATATACTATAATGTGTTTTTTATCAATTGATTACAATGATTAATTAATATTTCCATTTCAATTTATTAAATTATTCATATTCTATATCATTGAAGACTATCAAGAGGATTGTTTTTTTATTTAGGTTCAAAAGATTTAGTACTCGTAAAAATTATGAATACAATTCTAACATTCATTTTTTTTGAAAATAAAATATAATGTTTTAAAGGTTGAAATACTATTTTATTTCATCCTTTTAGGGAGCTGTGATTTTCAGGTGAAGAAATATCATAACTTCCTATGAAGTGTAAAGAATTTTACACATATAAAAAGGAAGAGAAATTTAGAAACACACAAAAAAAAATATTGATGTACATTCCAAAACATTCATGATTTTGATGAATGGATTAGATTGATTATATTATATTTCTAAATTTATTTTAAATGATTTATTGATATTTATTAAAGAAATATCAATTTTTTATGAGGTATGAAAATTATATCATATTCAAAAAATCCAAATGGGTAAATGAATGTGCCCATGTATTTCATAAAGATGAAGTCCATTCCTAACTTGTTATATCACTTTATATGTATTGATAATTTTTCTTAATATTTGAGAATATTGGATTTAGAGTGTATTGTTAATATTGATTTACTCAATGTTGACTAATTTTATGTTAGATTTTTTCTGATTAATTTCAAGTATATTGTTGATAATGGTGTTTCATTTGTTTTCAATAATTTTTCAATGAGAATTCAAAATGTGAATGAAAGGTATTATTGAATAAGTTAGTGAAGCCTTGCCGAATTTATGTTGATTCAAAGCATTGAATGCTATACTTGATCAATTCTACAAGAGGGTATACTTCTAAAAATTTTAAAACCGTTCTTAATGTTCCAAGACTTGTATCAAAGTGAAAAATTGTTACAACACTTGAATATGTCCATGAAATACTCAATTGATAGAGGAAATAAGTAAATATCCATCCATTGAATCTAAATGGATGAAGTTTAAAATTTAGATGATTATTTGGTCTTGTCACAACCCATCCTCAGGCCCCGTTCCATGACTACCCCAAGACGCCTTCCATAGGCCAAGGGCTAACGACTAGCACCAAAGGCTAATCTCGGATAAAAAGGGAAGGCATTTTCTTTTAACCTATAACACACACACACAGTCTGAACACAAGTAGTAGAGGCAACAAGTACTAAAATAGAAAAGTCAGGTGTGCTGAAAGTAAGTGGGCCAGTATACAAACCCAACTGAAAAACAAATACAAGTACAAGTAAAAAGGGAAAACAGCTCCTGGATAGTCCACCAGGAAAACCTACCTGAAGGGTAGGTACAGAACTCGAACAACTCGTCTCTACGGTACGTCCCATCTAGTCCAGCTCCGAGCAGCCTCCGTCCGTCACCCTTAGCCTCGATCACTGTTGTCCGTCGTCTGCACAGTACACAACATGGTGCGGGCAAAGCCCGCGCAGGGGTGAGTATAACAATACTCATTAGAGGACCCCAAGACCCACGAAGGTCTCCCAAAATCCACGAAGGATAAACAACAGAAGAAAGATACTATCACAAAGTATTAAAAAACCCTACTTAGGTATATGCCCAAACATATACCAAAGTTATCAGTCACAATTAGGCTCCAACTCCCGAGCCCAAGCACAACCAGTCCACAGAGGAAGTAAAGTCAATCACCTCAAAGATAAATGATTGAATTTCAAGACTCAGCTCACATAGGTATACATCTTTCGTAGAGTGATAGAGATGATCAGATGTAGTCACTAATTTATCTAAGCTGTCTAACCCACACATGATACAGGACCAGCTAAGCTGCCGGACCCACACAGGATACAGGACCATCTATTCTGTCAGACCCACACAGGATACTGGAACAGAAGTTAGAACTGTCGGACCCATGGAGGATCCCGATACAGTAGCATCATCGTCGAACCCATGGAGGATTCTGGTACAGTAGTCATCACTATCCAACCCACGAAGGATTCCAGTACATTAGCATCATAGTCAAACCCATGAAGGATTCCAGCATCTCAGATGCAGCCTGCCCTAAGGTTCCCGCACAAAGTACGCATGATTCCGGGAGGGTCTTCTCCTCAAGCCAAGAGTTGATACATCAACTATCACAAAGTCCTGAGTTGATGTATCCTGTAGTTCCATCTCAATATAAGGATCCAAACGTGATAGAAAACACGTCAATCAGATGCCCGATCTGAGAGTTATTGGAATTTACATTCCAGGGGCACGGTTGGATTTATGCTGGATCCAAACCCATCCATTTTCCAAATTTGACCAAAACTCATATAGAGTATCGCAAAAGGACCGCCTCATTGTGAGGTTCCCAGTTCCATAGATGGCGCGTCGATCGGACGTGCGGTGTTAGAGTTATTCACATCAAAGCGAAGACGGGCCCGACCCGTCAAGAAAAGTGGGATGTCGGTTCGACACGACCCGGCTCAGTGGGTCCGACCCGGCTGGGGAGGGGGTCGGCTCGACTCGGTGGGGCGTGACCCAACTACGGACCCGGCTCGGTGGGTCCAACCCAACTGGGGGGTCGGACTTGCCCAGTGGGGCGCGGCCCACCAGCGCACTCGCCCCATGCTGCGGGCCGGTCCGGTTCCCTCGGTGGCGCCATGCGGTGCCTCCTTCCCCCTTCCCGGCCAGTCGTAGCTGGCCAGTTCTGCCCAGCTCACGCAGCCCATGCTGGGGGCCACGGTTCTTTCCACGTGGCACTAGCGGGCGCTGGGATTCTTCAGCCCGACCGACCGTAGCTGGCTGGTTCGCCCAGCCAAGCAGCCCGCGGTCTCCTCCGAGTGGCGCCTGCGGGCGACTCGGTCCTCCAGCCCGACCGACAGGCGGCCAACCGGTTCTTCCAGCCAAGTGGCCCGTGGACGTGGGCTGTGATGTCCCTCCACGTGGCGCTTATAGTTGCCGCGGTCTTCCAGCGGGCTGGTCGGTCGGTCGATCGGTCATCCTACGGTCCGGCTCTACGATGGCCGACTCGGTCGGCCGCCTCCACACCTCCACCATGACACGACGGCGATGCGGTCCTGCTGCCCTCCGCGCGGTGTGACGACGTCACTCTTCTTCATCTATCGCGGCCCTCCCGGTCTTGGTTCCTCTTTCTTCTTCCGCGATTCTTTTCCAGCACGATGTGATGACACCACGCCCTTTCGGCTCTGCCTCCGACGTCAACCGAACGAGACACAACGGAGGGACGTCGGGTCATGTTTTTTCGGCCCGCGCCCTCCCCGTTAGGTGATATCAAACGACCACCATTGAAGAACGAGGATATAATTTAATCAAGACAAAACCCTACCTCACAACCGGATATCGCTTGACGGTGTCGCGGGAAGATGACATCGCTCCATTGACATCAGAAGAGGAAGAGAGGTACTCGTCGTTGGCATACAGGCGTTTGATGGTGACAAATTCTAATACAATGTTAGAATTACTTGCTGGAGTCTCTTCCCTTTCTTTGTCTTAGTTGAAGAAGGAAGAAGATAGTGTTGATTATCGGTGGAATAAGCGTTCTTCGCTTTCTTTGCAGAGAGGATGATGTTCTCCAAAGGTTTTCTAGGCTCCACCAAAAGAATGCTCAACCAAAATAATTGAGGAAGTCTATATTATTTTTATGGAACTACAACACATAAGTTGCGCGTAATTATGTGAGGGAACTCATTTAATTAAATGGGGTGTAAAGGATTCAAAAATATTTGAAATAAATTGAATTAATTCTCTTCATTAATGGTGGAGAGTTGGCAAGAATTAAACTATGGAAGTTTAAAGGTTCCACTACTTATGGAGAGTTACAAGGGTTAAAGATCGTGTTGGTCCCACCATAAATATCCTCCCAAGGGAGGTTAGGGTGTGGTGCGCCCCACCAATAACCCCCACTTGGAGGTTTTAACACCAATAAAACAAAAAATGTGTCACACAAGTTTTTATTTAATTTATTTAAAAACCCCAAAAATTAACATCCACTCTCGAAAAAATGAAACAGTAGTAAAGGTCTCCTTAAGAAAATACCGGCACTACGAGTTCATCGGTGTCCTCAGATTTCAATTCCGAGCACTGATTCAAAAGATATAAAATCCCGTATGTACGTTTACTAAAAGTACCGACAAAACATCGGAAATTGATTCCAGGCACACCGGCCCATGAAATCAGGCGCCGTAAAAAAATGTGGACTCATAAAATTTCCATGTATTTAAGAAAAAATATTCCACAGGATTTCTAGGTCATTGCATTCTATCCACCTCAAGTATTTACATCCCTGTAAGCGACAACACACACTAAGAAAACAAATGGGGGTACTGAGAACGCATCTGAGCCTCCCTCTCCCATGTTCTCTCCTAGAGGTTCCCGTGCTTCCAGTAAATGCGCACCAAAGGAATCGACCGTCCATGTAGGACCCGCTCCTATCGATCCTCAATCTCCACTGGAATATCCATGAATGTGGCCCTGTCATCGATGTCCAGCTCCCCATGGTTGATGATGTGGGATGGGAAGTGCACGTATCTCCTCAGCTGAGATACGTGGAAGTCATTGTACACGCGGTGAAACTGAGGTGGAAGGGCCAAGCGGTAAGCCGCCTCGCCTACTCTACCGAGGACCTGAAAAGGCCCCATGAATCGTGGAGATAACTTACTGCCTCAGCCGAATCTCCGTAGACCTCATCGAGGTGAGACCCATAGGAAGACGGGGTTTCCATCCTCGAACTCCAGTGGTCTCTATCTCCTATCATCATAGGACTTGTATATTCTCTGTGCAGTCCTCATCCGCTCCTGGATGATATGCGCCTTCTCCATTGTAGCATGTACCATCTCTGGTCCTACAAGTGCTGACTCCCCTGGTTCTATCCAGCACAGTGTTGATCTGCAAGGTTGGTCATACAATGCCTCATAAGGTGCCATCCTGATGGTGGAGTGGTTTTTGTTATTGTACGCAAACTCCACCATGGGTAAATGAACCTCTATCTGATACCAATTTTTCATGACCCGTCCGCGGGGCCCATTTCGTGACTACCCCAATCCCACCATCAATAGTCCAGGGGCTGGCGACTATCACCAAAGGTGAATCCCTGATAAAAAGGGAAGGCATTGCCTTTTAACCTGTAACACACACATAGTCTAAACACAAGAAGTAGAGGCAAAAAGTAATAAAATAGAAAATTAAGGTGTGATGAAAGTAAGTGGTCCAGTATACAAACCCAACTGAAAACAAATAAATGTACAAGTAAAAAGGGAAATCAGCTCCTGGATCATCCACTAGGAAATACTACTAGAAGGGTAGTTACAGAACTCAAAAAACTTGTCTCTGTGGTACGTCCTGTCTAGTCTAGCTCCGAGCATCCTCCGTCCGTCACCCTCAGCCTCGAAACGTCATCCACCACCCGTTGCTCGGCCAGCTCCTCTGCCACGTCCGCCTGCTCCCAGCAGACCACCATGGTCGAACCTCTGCCTCTTCCTGGGAGGTCCCTCTACTGTCTGTTACTCATCTACATGGCGGGTCGGGCAGTCACGAGCCATGTGGCCCTGCCCGCCACATGCATAGCATTTCCTGCTCCTCATATAGTTGGCTTTGTCTCGTGTGCCCTACACAACAGAACCTGTGTCCTGGGATCACCCACCTGATGGCCTGGTCTGCTTGGACCATATCTGCATCTGTCTACTATCAGCTGCTAAAGACTCCTCTATGTGTCACCCTATGGTGGGTCTCACCACTGGTGACTACTCAGCGATAAAACTCTCTACTATAAGGTCTAGCTCCAGCACCCCCCGACTATGTCAGAATGCTGAGGGGAATCATCAAAGCCCTAATCTCATTTCTGAGTCCCTGCTCAAAGTTCCGAGCCCTAAAGAACGAGCCCCGTACTATATCCATGAAGTAGTGTGAGTGGTCAGTGAACCTCACTGAGTACTGAGCTGCTGTCATGTTGCCCTGCTGCAGATGAAGTAACTCCTGAATCTTCACTGCATGACGGGTGGCTGTAACAAACTCCGAGTGAAAGAGACTCTCAAAGTCTATCCAGAGTAATGATGCCTCGTCATGCACCTGGAGCATCAATCTCCACCATCTACATGCTTCTTCATGAAGGAGACTCACGGAAAGGATCACCATGAGGTCAGCTGGTGTCCCTTCCAATCTGAAAACTCTCACGACAGCCTCCATCCAATCCTCAACTGCCTGGGGGTCTGTCTCTTCCCAGAACCTGGGCAGCCACAAGCGCTGGAACTCATGCAACACACTTAGGTGGCATGCACTCTCTGCTGCTAGAGCTGGTGGTATCAGTGTCCAAACAAGTAGTGGTACTATAGGTGCCTCCACTATGATGGGGCCCTTCCCCGAGGACTCGTCGCTCGGTGGGCTACCATCTCGTATGAAACTCGGAACCCTAGCTGGCTGCCTTTTTGGGGCCATCCTGAAAAGAAACAGGTGTGCCACGGTTAAAATAGTATACCTGGTGAGCAGACACAAAGTAATAATGGGGAAAATTTTTTCAAGGAAACACACACGCAATCAGTGTTTTCGTGCACTGAGTTAGAGATCAGAAGTCAGAGTCCTAGTGTATGGATATGTCGGATGCCGCACCAACACCGGTTTCCCTAAACTGATAACTGCACCCAAAACAATTAACATTATTTCCATTAAAAGAATCAGAGTCCAAGTTTTTTGGTAGAATTGAATCCTCTGATACCAATTTTTCATGACCGATCCTCGGGGCCCGTTCGTGACTACCCCAAGCCCGCCTTCCGTAGTCCAGGGGCTGGCGACTAGCACCAAATGTGAATCCCTAATAAAAAGAGAAGGCATTTCCTTTTAACCTATAACACACACATATTATAAACACAAGTAGTATTGGCAACAAGTACTAAAATAGAAAATTAAGGTGTACTAAAAGTAAGTGGGCCAATATAAAAACCAAAATGAAAAACAAATACAAGTTCAAGTAAAAAGGGGAAAAATATCCTAGATCGTCCATTGGGAATTTCTAACTAATGGGTAGGTACAGAACTCGAACAACTCGTCTCTAAGGTATGTCCTGTCTAGTCTAGCTCTGAGCAGCCTCCGTTTTTCACCCTCAGCCTCGATCACTATTGTCCGTCATCTGCATAGTACACAACAAGGTTTGGGCGAAGCCCGTGCAGAGGTGAGTATAACAATAATCAGTAGGGGACCCCGAGACCCCCAAAGGTCTCCCAAAATCCATGAAGGATAAACCACAGAAGAAAGATACAATCAAGAAGTATCAACTAACCCTACTTAGGTATATGCCCATAAAAATACCTAAGTTATCAATAATAGTTCGGCTCCAACTCCTGAGCCCAACCACAACTAGTCCACACAGGAATTAAAGTCAATAACCTCGAAGATAAAGGATTGAAAGTCAAAACTTAGCTCACACAGGTATACAACTTTTGTAGAGTGATAGAGATGAACAAATGTAGTCACTGATTCAACTAAGATGTCGGACCCACACAGGATATAGGACCAGCTAAGCTTTCGGACCCACAGAGGATACCAGACCAACTATTCTGTCAGACCCTCACAGGATACAGGAACAGAAGTCAGAACTGTCGGACCCACAGAGGATCCCGGTATAGTAGTATCTTCTTCAATCCCATGGAGGATTTTGGTATAGTATTCATCACTGTCGAACCCACAGAGGATTCCAGTACGTTAGCGTTATAGTGGAACCAACAAAGGATTCCGCTATCTCAGTCGCAGCCAGCCCTAGGGTTCCCACACACAGCACACTCGATTCTGATAGGGTCCTCTCCTCAAGCCAAGAGTCAATACATCAGCTATCAGGAAGTCCATAGTTGATGTATCTCGTAGTTTCATCTCAACATAAGGAACCAAACGCGACAGACGACGTGACAATCGGACACCCGATCTTAGAGTTATTGGCATTTCCGTTCGAGGGGCCCAGTTGGATTTACGCTCGATCCAAACCCATACGTTTTCTAAATTTGATCAATACTCACTTAGACTATTGCCAAAAGACCACCTCATCACGAGGGTCCAAGTACCACAGACATCACATCGTTCGGACATGCGGTCTAGGAGTAATTCACATCTAAGCGAAGACCGGCCTGGCCCGTCAATGCCAGTGGGCTGGTGGGTCAGTGCGACCCAGCTCGGTGGGTCTAACCCAGCTGGGGAGGGAGTTGGCCCAGCCCGGTGAAGCGCAGCCCAGCCGCGGACCTGGCCCTGCAGGTCTATCCCAGCTGGGGGGTTAGCCCGGCTCGGTGGGGCGTGGCCCACCTGCGGACTCAGCCCGCACTACTGGCCGGTACGGTTTGCCCGGCGGCACCGCCTTCCCCCTGCTCGGCTAACCGTAGCCATCCGGTTCTGCCCGGCGCATGCGGCCCGTGCTGTGGGCCGCGGTTCTTTCCACGTAGCGCCTGTGGGCACCGCGATTCATTATCCTGGCCGACCGTAGCCGACCGGTTCGCCCAGCCAAGCGGCCCGTACTTGCAAGCCGTGGTCTCCTCTGTGCGGTGCTTCCCGGTGCCGCTGTCCTCCAGCCTTGCTGACAGGTGGCCAGCCGGTTCTTCAAGCCGAGCAGACCGTGAAGGCAGACCGCAGTCTTCCTCCGCATGGCCCCTGCGGGCGCCGCGGTCTTCCAGCTGGCCGGCTAGTAGGTCAACCTGCCTTCCCACGGTCCGACTCCGCGGCTGCCAGCTCGGTTGGCTTCCTCTGCACCTCCACCGCAGTGTGACGGCACTGCGGTCCTGCTGCCCTCCGCGCGGCGCGATGGCGCCGCGCTTCTTCATCCGTCGTAGCCCTCCCGGTCACGGTTCCCCTTTCGTCGGCCGCGGTTCTTCTCCAGCGTGGTGCGACGACACCACACCCTTTCGGCTCTACCTCCGACTTCAACCAAACGAGACTCAACGGAGGGATGTCGGGTCGTGATTTTTCAGCACGTGCCCTCCGCACTATGTGATATCAAATGGCCACTGTCGTAGAATGAGGATATAATTTAATCAAGACAAACCCCTACCTCGCAACCGGAGATCGCTTGACGGTGTCGTGGGAAGACGACGTCGTTCCGTTGATATCGGAAGAGAAAGAGAGGTACTCGTCATTGGTGGATGGGTGTTCAAAAGTGAAAAGGTTGAAGATGACAACCGCATTCCTCACGGGAATCTCTTCCCTTTCCTTTCCTTGGTTGAATAAGGAAGAAGACGACGTTGATTATCAGTGGAAGAAGCATTCTTCGCATTCTTTGCGGAGAGGATGAAGTTCTCCAAAGGTTTTCCAGGATCCACCAAAAGAATGCTCAACCAAAATAATAGAGGAAGTCTCTATTATTTTTATGGCACCACAACACATAATTTGCGCTTAATTAATTGAGGTAACTGATTTAATTAAATGGGATGGAAAGGATTCAAAATGATTTGAATTAAATTGAATTAATTCTCTTCATTAATGGTGGTGAGTTGGAAAGAATTAAACAATGGAAGTTTAAAGGTTCCACCACTTATAGTTACAAGGGTTAAAGATCATGTGGGTCCCACAATAAATATCATCCCAAGGGAGGTTTGGGTGTGGTGGACCCCACCACTAACCTCCACTTGGAGGTTTTAACCACTAATAAAATAAAAAATGTGTCACACATGTTTTTATTTAATTTATTTAGAAACCCCAAAAATTAACTTCCACTCTCGATGAAACACAACTGAGGTAAAGGTCTCTTTAAAAGAATATCGGCACTACGAGTTCATCGGTGTCCTTGGATTTCAATTCTAAGCACCGGTTCAAAAAATATAAAATCACACATGCACGTTTACTGAACGTACCCGAACAAAACTTCAAAAATTGATTCCGGGCACCCCAGGCCTTGGAATTAGGTGTCGTCAGAAACTACGAACTCGTAAAATTCCCTTGTATTTAAGAAAATTTTTTCCATAGGTCTTTCGAGTCTTTACAAGGCTAGTCCTCAAAGTCCAAGATATTTGTTAATGGAGAACACATCCCTTGCAACAAGTAGAAGACATGCATTATGTTTTAATGCATGAGGCATGCAGAAATGATCCATGCATCACTATAGGCTATATTAAAGGATATGATTATTTAAATTCTCATTCCAAAAATAATAACAAAGAAAGTGGCCATGAATTATTCTTTTTCTGGCCACTTGGTTTTTAACCAAGTATATATGTATTTAGATTAAAAATTAGGGACTAACCATGGAGGCCAGCGGAGGACCTCATCCTTAAGCACATGCAGGACCTGAGGGGTCAACTGTGCCTGAGGG
Organism: Viscum album; assembly: GCA_963277665.1. NCBI lineage: Eukaryota > Viridiplantae > Streptophyta > Magnoliopsida > Santalales > Viscaceae > Viscum > Viscum album. Next base: position 1,420,730,037 of record OY728156.1, on the reverse strand, counting down.
AATCCCTCAAGACTAGTCTTTCTTGATGCAGGGTGTGCGCGGGCCATGTATAAACCTTCAGGTGCGCACACAGTGGTGAACTTATGCGGCACATGCATTGTAGGTTCCAGTAGTTCACCCAAGAAGAAAAGTGGATGCTAAGAGTTCACTCGTAGGGCGAACACAGTATGGGGTAGTATTGTGGAGGGAGGTATGAGAATTATGAGAAATTGCTTCAGTAGATTATTATTTAAATAAGTCAAAAGCATCGTAGCATTTTGATGTGGGATGGAATATTAAAAACACAGATGCAATTTGCACCGTCAATCTGATCTCGCATTTGATCTTTGTCATATGCTCCATCCCACATCTCACATTGTAATCAAGGACACCCATCTGATCTCTAAGGTTCACGCATGAACTAGCATCGTCTGATCTCTCCACCGAGGCTGTCTTCAACCTCCAGACACCCGAGCTCCACCCGCAAACCAGTACTCAAGCCGAACGAAGATCTCATCACTCTGGGCATCATTTGAGCTAATTTCAATCACATGGTGATCATTAGGATGTAAAAAACACATGCATGAAATTTCATTCGTATACATGAACAGAAATAAAAAGATAGTACGTGGCTGAAGAAAACGGAGTTGCAAGGCCACAACATGAAGATCATTGCATTCGGTAGATGATTTACATGTGTTAAAAAATTCATGCACGTGAGGATAATAATCACCTAGATTTAAGGAGACCACTGATGAAAAGGAAACAACTGACATTTTTACAAATCTCTATCTCACATTTGAAAATATTCAATTCCAAAGATCTCGGCTATTGAAAGCTTTGAATCCCATGTCATCTCATGCAGATTTGAATAGTGATCCATGGTATAAATATAGATTCATTGACTGAGGCTCAGGGGTTGCAAACATTGAGAGAATCTACTGTTTCTGAGAAACAGAGCAGTGCACAATGCGTTTCTGTGCATCCTAGCTACGTGAAGAAGAAGAAGAGACATGCATCTATTGCGCGAATACAATGTCTCACACATCCCTTGCATGAAGGAGAAGCACGAACCACCCTAGTTCACAAAAGAAGCCGAACATGCGATAGGTTCCTTCAGACCCTCATTGTGCTTCATGTGTGAAGAAGAAACCGAACACACACAATCAGTACTAAACACCCTTTTTGTGTTCTTGGGAAGACAAAAACCAGGAACACTTCCTTGGTTCTGTGAAAGAGACCCACGAGAACCGTGGGCATGAAAGAGAACTTGTGCCCCCTATTTTCCCAAAGAAGAACACCCTTATGTCCATAAATATATATATATATATGTATACTATTTTTAGGTGTTAGTATTTGAATAAGAAGTTGGTTGCATGAAGGGAAAATCTTGTGTGTGTTCTATTTGAAGCAAAAGAAACCTGATCACTTGTGTATTCACAAAGGTGGATGGAAAATGCATGAATGATTCACATGCATTCATATGCATGAATTGAGACACTCAAGTGTGAAAGAACAATCCATAAATTGAACACACCCATTCTGATTTTAAAAATATCACAAATCAAGAGAGGATGTGTCTGTACATTTGAAGGAGGAAGAAAGAGGAAGATCACACACATGAACTAAACCCATTCGGGTTTGAATAAACACCCACTTATGTTAAAACTAAATTAATGTGTGTCTCTGTGTGTAAAGAACCAAAGTCAAAGAGTGTTTGAGATATTATGTGAGAAAAATAAAAGGGAAGTGTGTGTTCTCAAATAGTCATAACCATTGGGGTTTTCACACAAAGAAGAAAATAGATTTTTCATGCATGCATTCATGCAAATGAAAACATAAAGAAACATAAAATAAGAATCAAAATTGTTATTGCACGTGTTTAAACAAGAAGAATCAATGCCATGAAACTCATTCATGAATCACAATAAATTCAGATGATTCCATGTTTGTTGATCCACAGTGTTTTAATAATTACATAAGTGTATGTGATTCTTTCCATGAAAACTAGAAGAAGTTTTAGTGAATTCAGTTATTACACTAAAGAAGAAGAAACTGAGATATCCAAAATAATAAGTTTGGATCCCATGCTATCCTTTCACGAAGAGAATGAGAATTGAGACTGATGCGAGACAGAGTTAAAGAATATCTTTTCTCTAAGTTTATAGTGTTTGAGAATCCAAGAAGAGAAATAGTGTTGATATTGTGAAATATCATTCTTTCTTATTATATTCAAAAAGAAGTTTTTTGCACCATTGGCACACATCACAGTGAGGTCGGGTCTTCATCAGAAGAAGAAATAATTGCCCGAGCATTATTGAGTTGAGTAATGATTAGAGAAGTGATCAGAATTATTGAGCAAGGCCAAAAAAACATTCTAAAGGCTGTTTAAGATTCTTGAAGAGATTCTCTAGCAAGTGTGATTTAGCAAGTTCTTGAGGGAAGATCAGAAGATCCATCCACATTGAATCAAGAATCATCTCTTGTGAAAGCCAAAAGGAAGTAGTCTTCATTGGGACTCTGAATTAGGCCAGTGGGACTCTGGTAACACTGTGGAAATCTGTATAAAGAACCTCATGTGGGACTCAGGAGAGATATAGTGGGACTCTATATCGACCATTTTAATTACTAATTGAATTATAGTGGAGAATCTATGCTAGGGAGAATATACAACAGATCAAGGAGTAGGTCTTTGACCCGAACCTTTTAAATCCTTTTGTTAAGTGACTTTAAATTTATAGAATCATTTGAGGTAAGGCTGGGATACACAAGAATAGTGTATCGAGGTTTTAATCATCCATATAGGATTAATTGAAAATAATCAATAAGTAAAAATATTGAAAAGGATCACTGATTCACCCCTCCCCCTCTCAGTGATTCACACTGATATGGGAACTTCAATTGGTATAATATAGAAGGTCCCCACTAAAATATCCAAGGTAGTATTTAGGAAGTGCATATTTGAGGAAATTTGTGAGCTACCTCAAATGGAGATATCTCATAAGACTCAGAAGAACAGAAAGAAGAAACAAGAAAGGAAGATGAAGATGAATCTTACTACTAATGGGGAGACACATTCTACAGATGGTTTTTCTGAAGGTACAACATGTGCTAATTACATTTATTATTATGACTCTTTTGATGAAGATTTCTCAAGTTGTGATTATTATATATCCATTAGTGATATTCAAACTACACTCAATGATCATCTGAATATGGTCCCTAAAGAAGTGGCAAGACACATTTTTGAAGGAATTAGTTCTCTTCAAGGTAAAAAATTACATCTAGAAGAAGAATCTAATTCCATGGAAGAAGCATTGGCTAAAAGGGTTGGAATGTCCAACAATCTCACCAAACTAGTGAAGGAAAAGAAAGAAATAATTTTTCATTGTAATGAAAGACATGATCAAGTTACTGAAGAATTGTAGGGAAGTGTTTTTGAGAAATAATTCTTTGATATTATACATGTAGAAGCTTTCCATGCATTTGAAAAGTGGCACAAAGATTCTATGGCTATCAAATCTACTCAACTAGAAGAAAAATCCAACAATATAAAGGATCTTGACATCTCTTTGCAGTAATTAAGAAAGGTGCATGAAGAAAAAATAACAATACTGAAGGAGTATTGGGAAAGTAATATGAGATCAGTTAAGGATGATAAGAACTCTATCAACATAAAATGTTTTGAATTGGAGGTGAGATTGAAAAATTAGCAATCACCCCAAGCTGAAACTTCCATCATTTGGCTGGAAGAAGAGATGATGCCACTCAATCTTTTATTGAGGACAACAATTCAAAAATAATTTCATACACAAGTATAGGTTCAAAGACAAACACTGGGAAGATTTGGATTTATAAAAAGGTCAATAAATCCATCAAAACATCAAGGGTAGATACTGGAATAATTTATAACTGAAACTCCCAAATGGATTCTCCAAAGAAAGAAAGACAATTCTATAAATAACAAGGCACTGAATCTAGCCAAAAAAAATATACAAGAAAAGGAATGTTATTTATTGGCTACTTTTGGTTTTGTTGGAAGTTTGGGAATCAGACCAATGCTTCCAGGCCTGATATGTCCGCATATGAAAATTGTGGAAGGTCTACATTTAAGGAAATTAGATGTGAATAAATCAAACATCCTATGACACAAAGGAAGAAAACACTGATGAAGAATAATCTCTCTATCAAGAATAGATTTTAATGTCTTGTAGACTTCTGTGATAATTGAAATAGAAGTGGTTACAGTTATTATGAGTGTTGGTTTAGTCCTACCATGCATAATGCATATGTTGATAATAATCGTAGACCACTATAAAGGCAGGAGAAACAAAAAAGTATTGAAATGTATTCTATTGACAATATGTAAAACACTAAATTCAAGAAAACTATGAAACAAATTATTCCCCAGAAGAAGTTCACACATGATTCCAAGAATGTCATCTCAACCATGTAAAGATTCTTCTCCTGTGGAATGAGAGGTCCTATCATGGATCGTTGCAAACTAGCCATGAAAATGACTGGAAGCAAACTGAAACTAAAAGGAGAATCAATATGGAAGAAGATTGGATTGATTGAAGACCTTATTGAATATAATCTTAATGAGTCACCTATGAAAGGTAACTTGAAGACAATGAAAAATCCATGTGGAAGCTATAAATTTGATTATGTTAATAAGGTGTGTTTATTTATCTGGATGAATCAATTGAAAATTGACAGAGAACTACCACGATTATAAAATGAAGTACCGGATAAAGTAAAGCCAACAGAGAAATAGGTCATTCCACCTGAAGGAAAATTCGAATGTCATGAGTGGTTGTTAGCACATGATATCTCAAGTGTCTCACCACTACTATGTGGAAGGTGAAAGAAGGATGGATATCATGAAAAGAAATGTATAACTATTTTACAAGACCAAATAGAGATTTTGAAAATTAAAAAACATGCACCAATGGAAGCTACTTCACTACTAGAAGAATAAAAGGAAAACAATCCACACAAGTTTAAGGTGAATGAAAGTAAAGGGTCCATGCTGACAAAAAACGATAAAAATGTAAAATGGAGAGGAAACATCAACATGACGAGTATGAGACAATTTAGAGGAGAAAGGAAAGGAGTGCTTGAGTTGGGAGAAAATTCTCAGCCCCAGTGCTTCAATTAAGAATCTCACTAGTGTTCATTCTTATTCCGTTATATTTTTGTTGTATATGTGTGCTTACATTGTATGAAATTAAATATGAAGGTCATTCTTAAAATGATAATTGAATGAACAAAGTGGATAACTGCAAGTTGGAATCAAAATTCATTATTTGATAATTACCTGAAGTGTTCCATAGTGGAATATTATCAATATGAATATCTTGAAGATCATCTGATGATTATTTTCCACCATGGAAAATCAAAGGGAGTGCACCCCTTGAGGGGGAGAAAAAAATGAAGGATTTGATATCAAGGATTATGAAAAGACAAACCCTAAAATATATATCATCTCAAGAAGCTAAAACTGAGGCATTCCAATCACACTTTCAACACTTGTTATTTATTGTATTAATCATATCAATTAAGGGGGGTGTGTGATTGATTAAAATATGAGATGAAAGGGTTACCTTTATCTTTTCACTTGAACTGTTTAATATGTTTGGTGATGTATGAGCATGATGTAGCATTTTATTGATAAATCTCAATATCTTCAATACCTTGGTCAAGAATTGATACACTTTGAGCATGATTTCAAAATTATGGTTGTTTAAGGGTTGCACTAAAAACCTTGGTCATATCTCTCTTTGTTTCAACATTTGGTTATCCCAAGAAGACTTAGAGTTGATTAACTAAAGGCTCTTTGCTACGTGAACCATGTGACATCATCCCTCACTCATATATATTATAAAAGATATTATTCAAATAGAAGAGGAATGTTTTTTGAAGATACCCCACTAATACCTTTGCATTTGGTTTCCAATAAGGGGGGGATATTGGCACAAATATTGACCCATTCAAAGTGTGCAAAGTGATATTGACAATAAAATAAAGAGGGGAGGATTTTTGAGCATGGTGTTGCATTTTTTGTCAAAAAATTGTCAATGAGAAGTCAATAAGTGAATGAAAGGTATTGATGAAGAAGTTGGTGAAGCCTTGGAGAATTATTGTTGATTCAAAGCATTGAATGATATACTTGATCAATTATCCAATAGGATATAACTCTAAATATTGTATAACTGGTCTTAAAGTTCCAAGACATGTATCAAAGTGATACATTGTTACAACACTTGCCAAAGTCTATGAAATACTCAATTACATGAGGAAAGAAGTATAGATTTATCAATTGAATCTAAATGGATGAAGTTTACAACATAGATGATTGTTTGAGCTAGTCTTAAAAGTCCAAGATATAAGTTATTGGAGAACACATCCCTTGAAATAAAGAGAAGCCATATATTATGTTTTATTGCATGAAGCATGAAGAAATGATCCATGCATCATCCTTGGTTTGATTAAAGGAGAAGAGATTTGGAATTATCGTTCCAAAAAGAATAAGAAGAAGAAGAGAAGAAGGACGGTGGTTTGGGATTCTAGAGATAATAAAGAAGGTGGCCATGCATTATTCTTGCACTGGACACTTCGTTTTTAACCATGTATATATGGATTTACATTAAAAATTAGGGGCCAACCATGGATGACAGTTGAGTACCTCATCCTAAATCACATGTGGGGCCTGAGCGGTCAACCACACCTGAGGGAAGTGCTCTAGGCCATCCCCACATGAGGTAGGGTTTGTGTTGGCCATGTATAAGCCCGAAGGTGCGGGCACAGTGGTGAACCTATGTGTTGTATGCATAGTAGGCACCAGTAGTGCACCCGAGGAGCAGAGTGGATGCTAAGAGCACACCCGTAGGGTGAATATGGTACATGGTGGTACCATGAAGGGATAGAGGAGAATTCCAAGTGATTTCCACCGAGGCTTACTATTTAAAGAAGCTGAAAACATCACAGCGTTTTGAGGTGGGACAAAATTTTAAAAAAACAGACGCAATCTACGCCATCCATCTGATCTCGCACATGATTTCAGCCGCAAACTCCCTCCCGCATCCCACGTTCTAATCAAGGTTGTCCATATGATCTCTGGGGGTCATGTTTCAACTAGAGTCGTCCAATCTCTCCACTGAGGTTTTCTTCAACCTCCAGGCACCTGAACTCCACCCGTGAAACATTACTTGGGCCAAACAAATATCTCACCACTTCAGGGAATCATTTCATCTTATTTTAAGCTCACATGGATCATTAGGATGTAACAAACACATTCTTTCAATTTCATTTGCATGCATGCACCAAAATAAAGATATATTACACGGTCGAAGAAAATGGAGCTGCGAGGCCACACCATGAAGCTCGGGAGATGATTTTCCTGCATTCAAAAACATATGCATGTGAGGATAATAATCACCAAGATAGAAGGATCCCGTGGTTGAAATGGAAACAATTGAGATTATCACATATCTCTATCCTGCATTTGAAAATATTCAAAGACGATGTTCTTGGATATTGAAATCTTAGAACCCCACATTATCTCACATAGATTTGAGTGGTGATCCTTGCCTATAAATACAGAGCCATTGACCGATGCTCAAGGGTTGCAAACATTGATAGAATCTATTGTTTTTGAGAAACAGTGAAATGTAAAACGAGTTTCCACATAGCCTAGTTGTGTGAAGAAAAAGAGATGCACATCTAATGTGCAAAAAATGCATCCCGTGTAGCCCTTGTGAGAAGAAAAAGTGTGAACCACCCTAGTTTTTTAAAGAAGCTTAACACGCAACAAGTTCCTTCAAACCCTCGTCGTGCTTCATTCATGAAGAAGAAACCACAAACACCCAACTGATTATATGCACCCTTGTTGTGCTCTTATGAAGACAAGAAACCAAGAACACTTCCTTGGTTCTATGAAGGCGGGCCACGCGAACTATGGGCATGAAAAAAAAACTCATTCCCTCTTGTTTTCACAAAGAAGAACATTCTTCAATTCATATATATATATATATATATATTCTATTTTTCAGGGGTTAGTATTTGAAGAAGAAGTTGGTGGAATGAAGGCCAAATCTTGTGTGTTTTATATTTGATAAAAAAGAAACATAATCCCTCATGTATTCACAAAGGAGGATGGAGAATTAATTCATGATGCACATGCATGAATATGCATGAATTGAGACACCCAAGAGTGCAATAACAGGACATACATTGAACACATCCATTCGGATTTGAAAAAGAGCACAAATAAAGAGAGGATTTTTTGTGCACATTTGAAGGAGGAAGAAAGAGGAAGATCACACACATGAACTAAACCCATTTGTGTTTGAATAAACATACACTTATATTGAACCAAAACTAAAGTTTGTGTGTGTGTGAAAAGAACCAAAGACAAAGAGTGTGTGCGATATTAAGTGAGAAAAAAAGAGAGGAAGTGTGTTTGATCAAACAATCATGCCCATTGGTGTTTTCAAAAAAAGAAGAAAAGAGATTGTGCATGCATGCATACATGAACATGCACATGTAAAGAAACATAAAATAAGAATCAAGATTGTTAGTGCACATGTGTAAACAAGAATAAGTAATGTCATACAACTCATGAAGGAAGCATAATCAATTTAGATGATTCCAAGTGAGATAATCCTTAGTGTTTTAATAATCACATAAGTGTATGTTTTTCTTGACCAGAAAAATAGGGGATGTTTTAGTGCATTAAGCTATTGCACTAAAGAATAAGAAATTGAGATATCCAAAACAAGAAGATTGGATCCCATTCAATCCTTTGATGAAGAGAATGAGAATTGAGACTGAAGCTAGATAGAGTTAAAGAAGATCTATTATATAAGTTTACAATGTTTAAGAATCCAAGAAAAGAAACAATGTTGATATTGTGCAAGATTGTTCTTACATATTATATTATTGAAGAAGTTGTGTTCACCATTAACAGACATCATAGTGAGGTTGGGTCTTCATCAGAAGAAAAAAGAATTGCCCGATCATTATTTAGCTGACTACTGATCAGAGAAGTGACCAGAATTATTGAGCAAGGACAAAAGACCTTGAAAAAAAGCTGTTGAAGATTCTTAAAGAGATTCAAGAGTAAGTGATCTTGAGAAAGCTCATGGAGGAATATTGGAAGATCCATCCAAAGATAATCAAGAAGCATCTCCTTTGAAAACCAGGGGAAAGAAGTATTCATTGGGACTCTGAAGCAGGTTAGTGGGACTCTGGTAATACTGTGGGAAGTAGTATGAAGAAACTCCTATGGGAATCAGGAGAGAAACCATGGGACTCTGTATCCACAATTTTAATTACTAACTGAATTATAGTGGAGAATCTATGTTGGGGAGACTAACCAACATAGCAAGGAGTAGGTCTTTGAACCAAGCCTTATAAATCCTTGTGTTTGGTGGCTTTACATTTATAGCATCAATCGAGGTAAGGTTGAGAGACACAAGAAGATTTCATAGAGGCTTTAACCAACCATAGAGGTTTAATTGGAAAGAATCAATTCGTAAAAATATTTAAAGGATCACAAATTCAACCCCTCCCCCTCTCAGTGATTCACACTGATCTGGGCACTTCACATATTCCTGCATGATGTATTCTATAACCGTGAGGGAGAAGACAAGCAAGAGAGATATTGATGAGTTCATTAAATGATGTTTTGGATTCATTTTGGGTGATGAAACATAGTAATGTTCATCATGAATATGAGATGAATTGACTATTCTTGGGAAGATATGGATTTAATCTTCCATCACAATCAATTAGATTACTAAGGAATGATATTCTAAGTTATATATAGAAATCTAGAATATGTTCTAATTTATTATATCTATTTATTAACTCATGTATGAGTATCATCAAATTAATTTGGTATATTTTATTGAATAAATTCATTGTAGAAAAAATTCCTTCAATTTACCATGAATAACAATTAGAGGATCAATCATCATATACAGTTTGAAGAACATGTTGGATCATGTGAAACCATGTGATGATCAAGTTATTTTCATTGGAAATTTAATTTCATGTAAAAATAGGGATGGAGATATATAGTAAACGCTATCAAAATAGATATTGTGGTTCTATGAACCTCTGAATATATTTTCTCTGAATTCTACCTATAATTATGAGTTAAAATCACACTACCATATTTCATCTATATATGTTTTATTATTTTGATTTTTAGGTACTATTGATAATATTTTCATCTGATTTATATGGATATTGATTCATAAAATGCTTATCACGTAGACAATGAAGAATGGTGAGGATGTATGTGCTAGTATTAGTGTCTAAAAAAGTCGACGGGTCATGGATTTAAAATTTTTCAGCAACAGGGCTATAAAACTGACTCATCTTTAGCGATCTAAGCCTTATTATAAATTCTAATACCTCGCATGAATATTTCAAACAATAAAATTAAATAAATGAGTATATTGTTCAAATCAAGGAGAACTCAACTAAAAATCATCTCTAGTTACTATATCATTGATGAAATGAATTTGAACCCCTATAGACCATTCACACATGATTCAAGAGACCATGTATATACCGAACATTGAATACATGGTGCTAGCATAAAGCTATGATGATTCTATTGAATTCACGATGATCACCTCAATCCCATGACTTTAGTCAATGTGTGTGTTCTAAGGTGTTTTCTCTGATAGAACCATTCTCTCTCTTGGATGTGGTCAGAAAAATTTGATCTTTATTTTTAATGTTGAATTGTATATGGAATGATATTTTCTTTTGTTTATATGGTCGTTGTCCAAAATACTCGATAAGGGTTCCCCAACCCCCATAAATCCAAATTCCACCAAATGAAAAATAAATGACATGTTATGATGAACTAACTTCATTATTAATGTCATTTATATTTCATCACCTAAATATAATATTTTTTAAAATATAATATTCATCAAAACCAACTCATTAACTCGACTCCTAATTCATTCTAATGTTAAATTATCCTTGAATAAAATAATATTCATTCCTATAATATTTCCCAATTATTCACTTAATTACTTGTAAATAATTTTAATGAATAAAATCAATCCCATTATTATATACTCAAATAATAATGATTTTATTTATTCATTAGAGATTGTTAATAATTGAAAAACTCTTAGACCCCATGGTGAGGACCACCATGTCCAATATTCATAATCACCATAATAAGGAAGACTCATGAATACACTCTTATACGTGACCTTCTAGGAATATCTCCTGATAAGAATGAATAATATTCACTAATTGAGATTAAATATCATCATCCCATAAATACCACTAAAGAGATATTAAAAATTCATATTAAATAAAAACCTTTCCAATAAACAAAAGCTATGTAATATAAATTCTTTATCTCGTGATATCTCATAATGAAGGATGCACACTTGTGTCATTTTTTATTCATGATTTATTTTTTTATGTAACTCAACAAACATACCTTGGACTACCTTGGACAAGGATTTATGAAGGAACTACCATCTATAAAAACTAGGAATGATATTTCACTTCCACAACACAAAATCAACTAATTCTATATTTATCATTCAACCAATGTCATACCATAGATGTTGCACCCAACATAAGATACCTCTCCATTAAATTGATGTCATAGTTTTTTTCTTGCATTAATATATACCATCAAATAGTTCAAATAGATAATGATATTACATTAGGATACTAATAAACATGTTCATATATCATAACATACAATGAAACATGAAAAAATGTTGTGTTCCTATTGGTCAAATAGTCATCATGATCTTGCATGCTAGATATCCCAAAGTTCAAACATTATGATAATAAGTCTCAATTATTATGATCACCTAACATTGGATATTCAGATATCAACTTTGTCTATTCTATATGATGTATCTAGACCACAATACATATATTTATGATTAATATCATCGTATCTCAAGGTTATTATTATAGTTTTAGAAATTTCATAATGGTTTTATATGATAAAAAATTGATGAAAATTAACATTTAAATGGTGAATGTGGAAATATTATCACAATAATGGTAACTGTACATCATTTATAACTCATTGTATGCATACTACGATGATAAAAAAATATTGTTTTGTTGGGTCTATGGAACCCACTATTATAGCACTCACACTTTCCATAGAGAAAACATTATAACTATCCTTGTTAGCTCTTTCATGATAAGACCATGTTTCTTGTGATTTATGGCTTTAGTCATGGTCCTTCTATGTATTTGTACTATTGCTATTCTCCCATCTGCAACCTCAAATCCTTGAGTAAGGTTCCACAAGAGATGATATACCCAAGTGTATTCCATTTTTTCCTCTTTAATAACATGACATATTTTATAGAAATGGTTGTCTAATTATCATAATTTATATTTTGATAATACATTACTTAGTAGGTTTGATTACGAAAACATGGTCAAATCATTGCATAATAAAAACCACTTCATTATCTAAATCTAAAGTAATAACACATTTTTAATTTGTGTACATGCCTACCACTAGAATTAATGAACCTATCATGCTCATTAACATAGCCTAACTTTGATATTGGATCACATTGATCAATTGGAAGACTAGCTTGTGTCGCCTTATAACTATTATCCTTTTCTATTCTCATATGATGTCTATATAATTTCTAAATATGAAATTAAAAATAGATATTATTAACTGTTTCCAATTAAATTCTCGTGGAAATTGTTGATATTTTCATGCCATGAAGTATATGTTGTCTATATAAATTCTTGAACATAGAATGAAAAATGTGATCGACCCATCACAGAGGAGTATGGAATTCTACTCACCTCATTAATCTTCTTCTACTCGTATTAATTTTTTATTGGAGATATTTATTCCATGTGACACTGGTAACAATTTACTATAAAATTTCTCTAAAATATATTATCAATATACTATAATTATATGTACTATAAAATATGTCTAATAATCCATTATATATACCTCAATAGATCACATTTCTTGGAACTTCGGTTGCTAATTTAAGTCAATATATGGAAAAATTATTTCATTTGAGTATTTAATTACTGTAATACCAATAGTTGTTTCCCATATGTTATCAAATAGATTTTATATGGAAAAAAGTGGCACTCCCACTAACATCTTTAAGACACATTGAAAAAATTCATTCCAAATATATATTATACAATTTTATTACATAAATAATAAATAATATTTTAGTAACATTAACCATTTATTGACATTATATGGTGTCATCATTACATTCTGGTTAATTTTTATATACATCATCCACCATTAAATCTCTTAACATCCTAAATAAATAAAATGATCATAGAAATTAGAAATGAAAAGTAATATTCATGTGGATTTGGGCATAATTGCCTGGTGTTACTAATCGATCCTTATTGGTATGTTACTTCTCTTATCCATGTACAGCCTCACTTGAATACCCACTACATTATTCAAACTAATATTCCCCTTTTACATTGACATATGTAATTCATTAGTGAATTTTTATTGATCATGTCAATTTTATCATGATTTCATATACTTCTTAGATGTAAGAATTACTAATGTCAAAAAATATTTTATCATCAGCCAAAGAAAATATAATACCACCAATATGGTTGCATCATTCATATGTTGTATGTCTCTTTTGAAAATTATCTTTTTATTTTCACTTGTAGAACATGTCTGTATGCCAACTACTTATGGATCTCTGGTATTTAATAAATAAAATTAAATCTATGTCCCAATATCTCAACCAGAGATGTACAACCTTATATTAAAATATATTCTGCAACTTTGACTATCAATTTTCTATCTTAGGGATTTGCGAAATATATTTAAAAAACATTTGGATAATTACTTATGATGTACATTGTGTTTTTATTGATGAAATTTTAATTAAATACTTATCAAACAATTTTTATAAAAACAAATTTTATTATAACATAATGGATTTCTATCATAAAATAGATGATATAATATACATATATAATTATAGTTGTTATATTTTTGTGGGATAACACCATTATTTATGATACATGTCTTGAAAAATAATGAAAGTATCTACAATGAATATAAGTGGAAACATTGATACAACTTTTACATACATCATGACTCTGATATGTATAATGAAATACTTATTTAAAAAATACTCCACACTATATTTTGTTGATCAATGTTAACACATGAGACTCATTGTAAATCCTCCTCACAAGAATCATAGATCTGATGTGGATAATGTAATATGTGTTTAGGAATTACTCTATACTACATTATATTGATTGATGAATGCTTCGTAAATATATTCTTCGACACGAAAAAAATAAAGAAACTAATATCTTATGAAAATGTATATATAATAATTTACATTCATATTCTGTAATAAAAATATGAATAAATATAATGAAGTATATTGACCACTAGATTAACATTGGAATAGTTCACACTCTCTATATGAACTAAATCAAAATGATTATTTTATTACCTTTACATATAAAATGTTTGGTTTTCCAAACATAACCCATATATAAATCAGTATTGTAGATGGTTTTGAGCTCCATTGAGTCTAAATACCACAATCAGTATATCCTTTGATTCCACATTTAGTTTCAAATGAAAAATAATTATCTTTCCATAACTGTGTATAATTTTGTCATATTTTTTTGTATTTATCATACATTTCTTATGATTTATGTATCAGATAACTATTGGTAGGGTATCAAACACCAAAATGACCTTCATTCCAATAATGGACTAATGTATCCTTATGTCTAATGGAACCATGAGATAAATTTTCTAGTTATACTCAATAAAATTTATACTTGATCAATTAACATGGAAATTAAAATTTTGTACTTCTCATCATTAACTTAGGAATTACCCCATTCTTAGAGAACACACCATAATTCTTTTAATGTTTATATAATTACATGCTTACTATATTCAAATACACTTATATGATAGGCATATTGTACTCAATACACATAAAGTATTATAGAAACATTTTAAAAAATTGATGAATATACTTAAATAACAAGAGAATAGTTTCTTCATCAAGTTAGTTAATTGAATTTAAAATTTCACCTGCATATAGTATGATATAAGAAGAAAATAACATACTATTTAATTTTGTATCATCAATTATTTGAATAATCACGAGAAAATATATTTTGCGTTACTCTTTCTATTGAAAATTTCCTCATATATTTCATCTGGTTCCCCATAATAACTAATACATACATTAAGTTCTTATTTATGTGGTGGTCCATACCTAAAAGTTCATGAAACATTTTTTCATTTTACTATTCACTTTGTAATCTTAATGAAACCTAGATAAATTTAGTAATAAATATATAAAAATGATATTTATCATAAAATCATGATCCATCATTCAATTTTACACATATCTAGTGTAATGATGACAAATTCATATCTCATTTCACTTACTCCTCAAAATAATAATGGATATGATGGAATGGGAAATACTGTCCATTTACTAAGGTTCTATCGAAAACTCACATCAGATGTTTGTAATAAAAGTTAGACATAAGTCTCATATACTTCATACATGAGTATATTATAATAATTTTTCTCTCCTTAAGTTCCTGGAGATGATTAAAAGTTATTGTAGAAACTAGAAAATTTAATTTTTTATATTTTATGACATTGACCAAGTGCATGTATAGATTATTGGATACTCTACCCAGTTTAGACATGGTATTTTCCAATAGTTATCTTTTTGTACATGTGGTATTACTTTCTATTTTAAACAAAAAAATCTATTAGATTAGTACTTTTATCATTGATTTCCTATTAGACAGTACCAATTATTGAAATAATTAAATGTCTCCTAATATTTTATAAACTATAGAATTCATATGTACTATTATCAAAATAATATATTGGTCGAGTATTCTAGTGGATAGGATCCTTGAAACACCTCCTCTTGGTATATATGATATTGATAAGCCACCACTAGGAGAGTTCAAGGAAGGAACTAGACAGACCAACTACATTGAATCATGACTCCTTGATATATTGAGAAAGGTTCAAGCTTTGAATATCCAAAGCTGGATTTCATCAATTCATTCCCCTAAATATGATAATATATATATATATATATATATATGGATATCCCATTTCATTAAAATTTGATCAAATACACTCATCACTCTCATATTAACTCACCAGTAGTAGGAGGCACCCTTAACTATGGTTGAAGAGAACCCCATACACCTCCTTTTATACAATTTAAAATGATGGAAAGTGTTTTTGAATTAAAATTGCATTGATAGATATTAAATATTTTCATGAATATTGTCCCTTTATATTAATTTGCCCATTTTCTAGTTTTTGTTATTACAACTAAACATTAATATAAAAAATTCATTGTGGCTTTAGGAAATTTTTCTGATTAATATATTATGTGTTTCATACATACATGAAAATGCATAAAATAATAAATAATTCTTACAAGAAGTAAAATTTCCCAAATGGAATTAAGAATATAATATTAGTTTATCCATTAAAACTAAATTGATAAACAAGGACCAATAGCGAGCATACCTGAGTTGGGTCTTGACTCATGATACATCTTTCTTCTGATATCGTGGTTTCACATCTCATCTTCTATACCTTTAGGTCATATAGTGGTCCATGTTTTATTGATTCATTTTCAAAATTAAAATGTAATCACATGTAGGAGAGGGGGTCTTCGAAAGCACAATATACATACATAAACACTAAGGGACACATATTACATTATAATATTTAAATTAAGAGGATTATGTGTAGTCTATCAAAACATAATTAAATATTACAAAAACGGTAAGAAGTTGTAATGAATAATAAAATAAAATAAAATAGATATGCAAGGTTGTTCATTTCCCAACAATAACTACAGGTAAATAATGGTTTATAAAAATTAAAATGAAATAAGTTTATGTGTAAGATAATTTAATAAATTTAAAGAATTATTTATGTTCAAAAAATTTAATTATGTTGGTCGAAATGATGTGTTTAATTTTTATCCTATAATTAAATTAATCGATTAATTTAATTTCAAGAAAAAAGAAAATTAATTTTTAAAATAATAAAATTATTATTGTTTATAGATTCCCAAAAATAATAAAAATTACATTTTGATTATGTTACAATTATTTGTGGCCAAGAAACCCCATCTTGGGTAGTTGGGGGTCGAGCTGAGCCCACAAAGGACAGTTATGGACCCTAAAAACCCCATATAGGGCTGGTTTGGGCCAAAACACCTACCCTGAACTATTATGTATTAGGAAGACCCAAACTAACTTGTGGAGTGGAGGGATAGGTCATTGAAAACTCATGTGAGTTTTTGGGAACCCTATCTAGGTGGTCTCTTATTTCTGTGTGGGGGTATTAATGTTGTTACTTGGGTTTTGATGGAGGGGTATTGGTTATTCCAAATGAGGATGAGCTAGTGACGACATCTCAAGAGGCTGAAAATTTAATTAGAAAGGTATGGTGGTTATGATAGGCCTGGGTGAGAAACTTGGTGATGAATTACAGGGGAGATTTATGGCCAGGATTTTTCTTTACATCATGTAAAGGAGGAAACTCCACTAAAATATTTAATAGAATAAGACCTCAGTGGAATAAGCTAGGGTGGAGATAGATGGTTCAGTCAGTAAGGGTTGTGGCTGCCAATGCAAAATGACCATGGGAGGTGGTGCATCAACATGGGTTGGGGGAATCTTGGGTCATTATGAAAACATGTTGAAGGAAATGTAATATTTGGAATAGGGGGTGATAGGATGGGGTTACCATAGTGGGGTATCATGGTAGCAGGTGGGTTGTTCCATGAGGGTTGAAGGCAGTTGATAGGCCTCACTAGGGAGATGCAGCATTGGAGGTCATCTAATAATCTTTCCCTAGAAATTTATAGTGAGCCCAACCACTGATATTAAAAAAAGTTTTATTATCTAATTTAGTGTGTTTTTTCTACACACACACCACCACAAAAGAACCCCATCTTCTATACAAAATTCAAAAAGGCAATTTTATTAGTTTTTTTGAATAAAACCCGTATATTATTTTTTTGTTATCACAAAAGTCCCCCACAACCACTATTTTAGTTTTTATCATTTTTTATTTTAAGACAATTTTATGTACGATTGTGAAAAAAGGATATTATTTAAATAATCCTCCCACTAATAGAATCAGTTTTAGACACCATATTCAATCCAAAATAAAGCCAAAAAAATTAGAGGTGACTAGAGCTACCTTTATTCACCACCTCAAGTCAAACGAAACATATATAAAATATTTTTTTTAAATTTTAACCCATAATAGTTTCTTATATGATCTGAATTAAACTTCTCATATAGTCAGAACATATCCATCCAAGATTCGATTGATTCATGAGTATAGATGTTGGGACCAAAAAGAGGTCCTCTACTTAATTTAAAGAAAAATTACATTTTCTTAGATCTTAAAAATATTATGATCCCTATAATACATATTTATAGTACTAGGGTGTGCATTAGAACATTGTAGGAAAGAGATTTAATATTTTTGATCCCCATTGAAATGAAACTACATCTTACCTAGTGATATAATCCCAGGTAGTGGTCTAAAGATCTCATTTGAAAATTTTGAAGAAAAAAAATTAAATAAATGATTACGTTTTTCAAATCGAAGAGTAGTTAACTAAAATATATATTTGGAGAACATTTCAAAAAGGATCCAAATATGAACTCCACAATATCATATTTAGATGATTCAAGACTCCATGAATATATCTATTATTGAATTATAGGTGCTAGCATGGAGCCCTAATGATTCCATTAACATCACAAAGATCACCTCGATCATGTGCCTGAGAATTGTGACTATATTCTTTGATCTTTCTCTGGGATATAACCTTTATCTCTCTAGGATGAAGTGTAAGAGGGAAGATATCAATTCTTAATGTTCAATTGTTCATTGAATAAGATTCTCCTCTATTTATATAGTGGTCTTCCAAAAAACCCTATAAGGTTTCCCTACCCCCATATATGCAACGTCTACTAAATAAACAATGAACGGAATGATATGATAAAATAAATACACCAATAGAATAATTTATATTTATCACCTAATTTTAATATATAATATATATATTATCTGATAAATCTTATTCATTGACACGACTCTTAATTCCCACTAATATTAAACGAACATTGATTAAAATAAATGTTTTGTATAATATTTTCCTAGTATTCACTTAATACCCTGTAAATAATTTTGATAAATAATTCTAATAAAATAATTCCATGAACTATTAATAATTATTTAATTGATTCTTCAATTATCTTTAATACTTGGATCGCACTCTGACCCTATGGCGAGGACTACCATTTCCCATATTCATATTCACTAGAATAGGGAAGACATTTTAATATGATACTGTGTGTGACCCTCTAGGACATTATCTTGATAGTAGTGAATACTATTAATAGACCATGATTGAAGTATATAAACCCACAAAGGTCCTTAAATAGATTATTAAAATTAATATCAATTACGACCTACCCTATAAAAAAGTGTTGTGTAATGGAAACTCATTGTATTGAAATATCTCATACAAAAGTATGCACAATTGTGTCATCGTCCATCTTGTTTAACAATTTTTCAATATAAATTAACATAAATACCTATGAGTACATTTGAAAAAGATTTATGAAGGTACTATAATCATGATCAAAAATATCCAAATATATCACTTTCTTTACTCAATAAGAAAAAACTCAATCTTGAACATTAAACCAATGCCATACCACCAATCACAAACCGAACACATGATGCCTCTCTATGAATTAAATATCACATTTTTTTACATTAATTAATGAATACATTAAATTAGAAAAATTTTAATGGGCTTAATTCAAGAGAAAAATACACATTTGAATATATAAGAATGTCTAATGACCCATAAAACATGTGGTGTTCATATTGATGAGTCTATCCTCATGATCTCACCTATAAGAGATCACCAAGTGAAAACTTCAAAATAATAATTATAAATTCTTATGATCTCATATAACTTGGTTTTCATTAATTAAATATGTCAAGTAAGTATATCTTATCTATAAAATATAATTTTTTTTAAGATTAATGTTACATTATCTTGAGTTTTTCATTATAGTATGGGAACTTCTTTAACCTTTTTATATGATAAATATTTATGGATATTCAAATTTAAATAGATGATATTGAAATATAAAAACTAAAATTTTAATTTTACAATATGTATAAATCACTGTATACATGGTATGGTAATAAAAAAGATTTTTTTATTTTTATCTATGGACCTACTATTACAATTTTATGTGACTTGATGTGAATGAAATATATTTATGTGATCATGTATTATTACGATAGAGACTAATGGGAGCAATATATTCTTGAGGATGAAATAAAAATATATACTCACACTTGAGGGGTATGAATACACAATTACTAAGGATTACAAATCCACAGTGTGATGTAAGTCATTATGTTTTGATTGGTTGAAGAATATGAAGATTTAATCACACATAAAGAGTTAGAGAACAAAACATTAATACTTTGGAATAAATATTATTATATTAATTACTGGGGTTTATATTTCACCATGCTGGAATTTAATGAATATTTAGCATGTGGATGACTAAAGAAGCTGATCGGTATTACACTATGTGAGAGTGTTCATTCGAAAATAGAGGTGACCATGCAATAAAGAGGCTTCCCCATGAAAAATGTCTATGTAGAAGTATCAAAATATTGATAATTCATGTAAAATTATTTGGGTCATGCATAAATAATATCCCTATAGATATTATAAAATATAAATATCACACCACCACACACATTGTAACTCATGTTGGTTTTGTGATTTTTTATGATATTTTGAGAATTTGGGAAGATATATAGTTTGATAATATTATAACCAATCATTACACCAAAAAACAAGTCAATATAAAATGTTGTATTCTATGTATATAAATATAATATGGCCCTCTTAAAAAAATGCCTGAATTTTTTTATGATTAGTGGACATAAATTATAGAGAGTATTTGATAGAGAGCTGGACAGGGATTGAGGATAAGAAT